>JAPVLO010000800.1:0-404669 GCA_027257055.1 Cephalopachus bancanus | reverse complement strand
CACCCATCTCTTGATCTCAGGTTTCCTGACTCTTAGAACTGAGAAGTTCTGCTTAAGCCATGGAGTTGAGGCTATTCTGTTATGCAGCCCTAGCAGAGTAGTACAGCTTTCCAGCCACATACAAAGCTGGATAACTCTGGATCCCAGATGGGCGAGGTCTACCTAGAAGTACCACCACTTAGGGGAGGCAGATTGCAGCACCTGTTCTCAGCAGGCAGTGTCCAAAGAAGGAAAGGACTGAGCTACGTGTGTTCAGTTCTGCAAGATTACTCCTTCCCCCTGGGAGGTTTGAGAATGAACCCGGGTGTCCAGCCAGTGTCCCTGCTCCATGGCAACAGAAAAATAAGCGACCTCCCTTCCAAAACCATATGCCTGCCCTGTGTTTTCTGTGCTTTGGAAAGAAGCTAGGCCTTTTGTCCACATGTCTGGAGAAAAGCAGACTACAAAGGCTAACAGAAGGGTTTGGAAGCAGTCAGAGGCGACTACCAAGAGGTTGGGGTAGCAGTTGGTAGTGCTGGTGGGAGCCAGGGTAGATTTTTCTGGATGTGTCAGCACTCCCTGGGAAGGGGGCTAGATCCGGTTCTGCTTAATAGGCTTGAACACTGCAACGCAACGTGTGGAGGGCTAGAGTTTCTCCAAGCCCACAGAGCTGGGGTGAAGTTTCTGAGTGCTGGCCAAACCAACAGGAAGGAAAGGCCAGAGGCCTACCCAAGGAGACCTGCTGCAGAAAGCAGAGTCCCCATGACCAGAAGTTTCACATCAGCAGTGGGCACTGGCATGATCCTCAGACCAGACACTCTGCGGCATGCAGGGTGACCACACAGCCAAGTCCCTGCACCATGGGTGCAATGAGGCCAGTAAGGTCCTGATCATTCTGGCCTATGCCAGGAGAAGGAAAAGGCAGGAGCACCAGGAGTCTGAATATGCACACCAAAGGACAAAGCTTTCAACTGATGGGTGACTGACACTATCCCTGATCTTGGCTGAAAAAAGCCACTGAATTCTACCACATTGACAGGAATAGAGTTAACTTGGCTGTTTAGGAGCTCAGCTAAGATTTGCAAGGCTTGGCCCACCTGTTTTGGATCTTAGGCGTAAGGAACAGCTTAAGCTCTAAAGAGGACAGACCCAAGTTTGAAAGCTGGTCACTTGCTTTTGAACTTGGACAAAGCAGAACACACAGATTGGCACTTGCACACAGGAAGTGCTCACAAATGTGAGGGCAGAGAAACCTTCCTCTCCCCTGGGAAGGCAGACACGGGGAATGGTAAGTGGTGAGGCTGAGACTCCTGTCACCTGGCCTCACACTATGACTTCACCACGGTGCTGGGTCTCCAGCAACAGGGAAAAGCAAGAGGAGAAGCGGCTACATTCTTGTCACTCATGGGAGCCCTTTGTGTGAAGAGCTGACAGAGGAATCCTGTCACTGGCCCAGAGCCCCTTGAGGCGATGGAGAAAAAAGGAAGCCACATAGGACACAGGTGTAGGTCCTCAAGCCTCCCCAAACAAGGCTTGACTCCAGCCAGTTAACTCTCACCTGGACCTTGGAAGAATCAGATAGGTTTCATTACCTGTGGAGAGACGGTTTTAATAGATAACTTGGGTAAATAGGACCTATTCCCTGAACTATTACCTGTTTAAATTATGCCAGCAATACTGAATTCTTAGAAGCATATCTACTCTTAGATAACCTCAAAAGGGAAAGGTTCCATAATTTGCAGGGATTTGAATGCTACTGTAGTTCTGGTTATAGGTGTTACGTGTTCACCTGTTTGCAAAACCCACTTCCCAGATGGGCTGCTCAGTTGAGAACACAAGAAGTTTACAGAAGGGCCTCAAAAAGGGATCCTGTAAGAAGCTCAGATTCAGGGTTGAGGATAACAGTTCATTGCCTTGGGAGAGGTTAGGACCCAGTGGTTAGCACTTACAGATTTACGTAGGCGGGTCAGGGTCTGTGTTATCAGTCCTCTCTAACAAAGGAACGGAGGGAGGGTAAAGGCATAGAGTGCTTCCGGGGTGATGGTTCAGCTCTCAGTAGTTTTCCCTTCTAGGACAGCCCCAGGTCCCATCCCAGACTTCCAGGATCAGAGGTGGGTATCTGTAGCTACTTTTGACCATGATTTCACCATCATCTCCAGTTATAGCTAGTTCAACAGACTACAGATGCATTCTTTGTCCAACAGGGGCTAGATGAGTTTTTAATATTTCAAATACTAAGTTTGTGTAGCAAAGACATCACACATGACTCAGAGGCAGCGGGCAGCCACCTCCCACTGTGGGTCAGACCTCTAGAGTCCACTGGCAGCCACTTGCTGAGTCTGCCCCTGGTGCAGACTGGAGATGGAGGCGTGAGGCTGGTTTAAGGTAGTGGAGATAGTGGTCTACTCTAGGGATACTTCAAAGATGAGATGGCCCTTGAGCGGAGCTTACTTGAGCTCGTTTATAACAGGAAAGGACCTAGGAGAGGAAGCGAAAAACCTAAAGAGGGCCGGCCGCAAGAAGGCAGGGTCAGTGATAAGCGTTGCTCCCCCACTGCACCCAGCAGTCCTGAGGGGTGCAATCCACATGGGGAGCTGGAGGGCGGCGCAGCACCCACCTTGCTCCCTGCTCTTTCCAGTACCTGGCACAGGGTCCTTCCTAGAAGCTTGGTACAGTTGAAAGAACACAAAAGAGAAAATCCTTTTCCTCTGAACGGGGACGGAACACAAGGGCTGAAAGTGAGGAAGTAAAGCTTGACAGGCCTTGGCCCGAAGTCGAGAACTGTCCTGTCTTTCCTTTCGGTTCTTTCTCAGCTTCCAAGTACATCTTGCCAATTTCCTAGCTTACAGAGATGGAAACAGAGGCTCAGTACAAGGTGGATTCCACACATCCCAAGCGCTTGCTTTCACTATATGACAAAGCCTTCAGCAGAACTGATTTCAAGTCTATTTCCCTCTTCTGAGAAGCAGCCAGAGACCCTAACACACCTAAGGCTAATTAAGGGCTTGCCTGAACTACCCAGTTGGATCTAGTTTTCTAGGAGCTCTCCTTATTTCTTCAAGAGGTGTTTAAAGTATTGCACCAAGTTTTTAAAAACACACTAGTTGATACTCTGGAATTAAAAGCAAGTTCAGGTGGAGCTTGGG
This sequence comes from Cephalopachus bancanus, assembly GCA_027257055.1. NCBI lineage: Eukaryota > Metazoa > Chordata > Mammalia > Primates > Tarsiidae > Cephalopachus > Cephalopachus bancanus. The sequence goes on along the minus strand of JAPVLO010000800.1, from coordinate 401,544 downwards.
TTGCCCATTGCCGCAACAACTCAAATCAGCAGCTTCGTTCAGATTGTCTGGTGATCCCCGTGCTATGGGTTGGAAAAACAGATTTGGTTCTTGCTCTCATTTTGGGGGCAAGGAGCTGGGAAGAGCAGACACACAGACTCATCCAGCAGTCGTAGTAACAAGTGTGTAAAACTGTCTGACAGTAAAGAGAGGGAACTGGCCTTAAACTGGGGTATCAGGCAAAACCCAGAAATAGTATTCGCGGCAGACCCGAGGCAGGTGTTGGGCAGAGGAGAACAAACTCCAGGACAAGCTGGTTCACCTGGGCAGGGTCTGGACGCTTCAGGGTCTCATAGACCCAGAAAGGCACATTGTTTCCTTTTTTTTTGAGTTGGGAGACTCACTGCACCACCCAGGCTGGAGTGCAGTGGTACGTATGCTCACGGTCACCCCAGCGTTGACCTGCTGGGCTCAGGCGACTCTTCTGCCTCAGCCTTCCAAGTAGCCAGAACTACACATGTGCACTACCACGCCCAGCTAATTTTTTTCTTATTGTAGAGACGAGGGCTCACCAAGTTGCCCGGGCTGGTCTCTAACCCGTGGGCTCAGGCAATCCACTCGCCTCGGCCTCCCAAAGTGCTGGGATTACAGGCTAAACCACCGAACCTGCCCTGCTTTCTATCTTAAGATGAAGAAATGGGTGCTAACCAGGTTTTTTAAGATTACTCTGGCTGTGCTGAGGGTTTGAGTAGATGTAGGAAAACTGGTCAGAAGCGGTTAAGGCAGCCCAGGTGATGCAAATCTCTGAGTAGGGCCAGTGTTAAAGATGAACAAACAGGTCCAAGAGATGCAGACACTTGGAGTGACTGAATTTGGTGAAGGTTTGAATGTAGGAGTGAGGACAGGTGCAAGATACTGGTCAGTGCAGCTGGAAGATGTGGCTTCCAGTGCTGGGCACTGTGGAAAGGGACACCCCAGAGAAGTCAGGAGGGGAAGGTGAAGTGTTTTCATCAGGTCTTTGGTTTGGTCTGAGTAGATGCCTTTCAGACATTCCCGTGGAGTCTGCTAGGGGAGCAACTAGTTGTAGAACTGAAGTGGGCAGAACTGGCTGGGCTGACAGATGTGAGCCCCCAGAGCATATAGACACCCTGGCTCTATTGGAATATTAACAAAGGGTGAATGGGGACTAATGGAACCCAAGAAATAGGCTGGACCCATAAACAGCACCATTCAGGAGTTACCGAAACAAGCAAATGGAACTCACAGGAAGGAGCTGGGGGAAACCCTAACCCTGGCATCCTCTTCTTCCTTTTAAACCTACAAGATGCCTGCCAAATTCATAGTCATTGGACACTTTTTTAAAAAACATCAAACAGCTCCCCTCAGCCCCCTCCAAAATTTCTGAGACACATGTAATTTCCTCTCAAGCTAAAAATAAGCCATAAAGCCCATTAGCAGGGGTGCAGTGGGGGAGAAGGTTGGGACTGTTTTGTCCAAGTGTGCTTTACAATCTCACTATCAACAGTGCCAACCGCAATAAGGCTTGACGCACATATATGAAGGTTATCAGTCTGTAAGCTTGAAGCTGGTGCTTTAGTCTTCCTCAAAGCAGTCCTATACATAGATGCACTTTGGGGGAAGACAGTTGTAGCAACTGCTTTAACAGCCTGATCAAGGTCTGATAATTCCTGGTTTCTCAGCAGATACAGCCCATGCCACAGACCGCTTGCCTCTGCTTCGGGAATCTAGGCGTTTTGTGCAGACTTGACACACTGAGGGTCCTTCAGCTAAACAAAACACCTTCTTCACGTCCATTCAAAGTTATTAATGACTGTGGGTGTGGCGTGGGATCATTCGCTGGAGCATCTCCTAGGTGCCTGGCATGTATTCCGGGATAACCAGGAACACAGGGAAAGGGGGAGAGAGGGCCAGAAGTATATACAGAAGCTGGAAGGCTGCAGTTTCCAAGGAGGTGGTCAAAGGCGGCGATACTCCTCCAAAAAGTGATCTTTCCGCAACCGAAGTACCTCAGAAGAAAACAAAGGAATCTGAAGATACTTTCAGGTGGAGGCTCTGGGGAAGGCACATTCCTGAAGCACCGAGGCCAGCGAGTCAGAGCAAAAAGAGGGCAGAGGGCGACGGCAGCTACCTCTGCAGTGACCCTAAAACCCTAGGGCCTAATAGGTCGTTTTAAGAACTTCCGCTTTTACTTTAGAAAACTTGGAGCCCCTGAAGGCTTCAGCTGAGGAATACCTAGGTGTGACTTTCGCCTTAAAAGACTCAGCTGCTACCCGGAGAACCGAGAAGGTGGGAGAGGGCAGGACTCTAGGCTGGAGGCTCAGAGGAAACTCATCGTCCAGGTGAGCCACGGGACGGGCTGGGCCTTGCAAGGAGTAACCCTCGAGGTGGCAAGCGACTAAGCTGGATGCGCTCTGAAAGGAGAACCAATAGGAGTTCCCGAGAGTGGGGCGGGGGGTGGGATAGAAGTCAAGGATCACGAAAGGCTTAGGCTTTTTAGCTGGGCTTTCGGAACGCCTAAGGGGCCCACAGGCGACAGAAGCCCCGCCCCACAACCCCCAGGGAGAGTCGTAGCCGCCCCACCAAAATGCCTCTCCTCTCCTCTCCACTGAGCTGCTGCCCCGGTTTTAGGAGAGTTCGTTTTTCCCTTCGCTGTGTAAGCGAGGAAATAACCCCTGTGCGTTCCTTTGCTTGGCTTTCTAAAAAGGAGTCTTCAAAGACGGAAGAGTGCGGGCGAGCGCACTGGGCCCGACAAGGCACAGCCCTGAGGTTGTGGCTTTCGGCAGCCGCTTCGACAAGAGGCGATTCCCGCCGAGCCACGCTAGCAGCAGCCCCCGTTGCGGGTTCGCGAACCCCGAGCAGCCGAGAACACCAGGCGCCTGTCCGCACGAGGAGTCGGGGCGCGCCCGCCCAACAAACGCGAGCACAGACCCTACCCAGGCTCGCCGGGACATCCGGCGCCGCACAAGCCCAGAGGGCAGAAGCTTCCGCGGGCGGCCGCTCCCCGGCCCCGAATCACGCCTCCCGCCGCAAGGGCCAGGCCTTTCCGCCTGGCCGCGGGGCGGGCGCGAGGACGTCACTTCCGGGGCGGGCACGGGAGGGCCGAGCGGGGGAGGGGCCGCGGCCACGTCCGCGCAGGCTCGCCGATGCCGCCACCGCCGAGCCGAGCGCTTGACTATATATGGTCAAAGCTGGGGGCGAGCCGCGCGCGGGGCCGCGCTTCCGGGTTCGGGGCGTCCGCGGCGGCAGCGCGCAGGGCAGGCGCGAGTGGCCCGGGAGCCGGCCGCGCACCGCCCCCGCCCGCAGCCCGCACGCCCGGCGCCGTTTCTGCCCCAGTCCCGTCTCGGCGAGGGAGAGCGCAGCGCGGCCGCGCCGGAGGCCCTCTGCGAGCATGCCGCACGAGATCAGTGAGTTCGCGGCCCGGGGTCTCCGCCGGGCGCGGCGGCAGGGTCGGGGTCCCGGCGCGGGGTGGGGGCGCGGCTCCGCGCGGCGCGCGCCCCCGCCCTCCCGGCGCCGCGCCCCTGCCCTCCGGGCGCCGCGCCCCTCCGGTCTTCTCTGGGAGTCCCGAAGTTGTGCGCCGGCCGGGCCCCGGGCGCCCGCGTTCCCGGGGGCTGGGCCCGCGCGGCGGGGAAGGCGCGCGGGCCCTCGTGCTCCTCTAAAGTGACGGCCGCCGCGCCCGGTGGAGGCAACAGGTGGCCGGCGAGAGGCCCGGCCCGCCCTCGCGCCCCGCGCCCTCCGCCCCTCTGCCCCCGGCCCGGCCCGACGCCCGCCGCGTTGTGTCTCGCAGGGAAGGTGTTCGCCAGCCTCCCCCAGGTGGAGAGGGGCGTCTCCAAGATCGTCGGCGGGGACCCCAAGGGCGGCAGCTTTCTGTACACCAACGGGAAGTGCGTCATCCTGAGGAACATCGACGTGAGTCGTGCCCCCCCACCTCCGGGCCCCCTCGCCGCCTCGGGACGGGGCGCGTCCTCCTTGCCCGCTCCCTCCGCTCCCGCCCGGCGGCGGCGGGGAGCGAGCCTGCCACGCCCCTCGGCCGCGCGCCGCCCTCGGGACCCCGAAGGCTGCCCGGCCGCGAGTCCGCCGGACCCCTTCTTTTTCTCGGCGGGAAGCTGAGCCCCCACGCGCTCGGCCTCAGAAGCGGGGGCGCCGGCCTCGGGGTCCGACTGACCCCGCCGGCTGCCGCTCGGCCCTCTCGAGCCGCAGCCTCTCGGTCCGGAGTCAGACGGCGCGATGCCGACGGCCAGCCGGGCGCCCGGTGCGCGTCGAGTCCTGGACGGCGCCTGGCGGGCTCGTCGCCGGCGCTCCGGGTTTCCCGAGGCGCCGGCGCCGCCGCCGCCGGACTTGCGCCCGATGTGCTCGCCCTGGCCTCCGGACCGCAGCCTGGCGTGCCGCCGCGGAGCCGAACCCCCAGCCGAAGCGGGCACCCGCTTCTCCCTGAGTCATTCTCCGCAGCCGCCTGGACCCGGGCTGAGATTGTTTCTGGAGCCGGCTCCTTGGGAGGCCCGCGTGAATGCCGGCGGTCACTCTGTCGTTGTTGAGGCGGCCCGGGCTGCTCCCTCCCTCCCAGGACCGCCCGCCGAAGCCACTTCCCCCTTCCGCAGCCTGAGTGATGTGGGGAACGGGAGCTGGGGGTGCCGGCTCGGCTTTGCCGGCGGCTTCTCCTGTGCTGCGCCGGGTGGGACTGGCGTAAAGGTAGTCGGTTCTGATTTCTTGGGCTCACGAGGGACATCAGCTTAAATGCACATCAGCCTGATTGCCCTTGGCGAGTCGGGGTTGTTGCTGATCAGGCACCCTTGGTCTCCAGAAGCCTCGCAGTTGGCCGAAAGGACCAAGGCTCCGTGAGCCTCTGCTTCCTGGTCTTTAAAAGGAGAGTCCTCGCTGGGTCTGCCCCATCTGTCTGGTTAAGCCAGGCAGTCGGTGTTGATCCTCTGCTGGAAAACAGCTCTCTTGGGTGGGTTTTTTTGCCCTGCCGGGGATTGCTGGGCACCTCAAATGAGAGGGTGAGAAGGTGTGAGTGTGCTTTGAGGTTGCTGACAACTTGACAGTCACATGGATTCCTAGAAAGCTGAACCAACTGTGCTTAGACCGTCACCAGGGACTTGCATGGTGATGGTCCGGAAGTCTCTAAAGTAAGTTAGGTCCTAAGAGTTTGAGAAAATAAAAATGGAGACGGCCCTGAGCAGACAGATACTCAGAAAATTGGCAGGTAAAATGCACTAAAGCATTCTCAGGGATATAGGGCAGTAAAATGTTTGGTTTTGCTTCTAACAAGACCTACCTGTGTCACTGCCATCTACATTCACTTCCGCCTGGGAGGCCTCACATCGGGCACCTGCCAGATGTCTGGGGCTGTGAAAGCTGCTTAGACTGCAGCATCTCCCTTTCCCTCCATGGGAGCCTGTTGCTCTCAAGAGGAGGCCAGTAACTGGAGCTCCTTCCCATGGAGAATCGTTGAGGGCTGTGGACAAGCATCCCTTTGCAAGAAGCATTTCCTGACTTGTGAAACCCATTCTGCCTGCTTCTGAGATCTTTATTCTTTTTTTTTTTTTTTTTTGAGTTGGAGTCTCACTCTATTGCCCAGACTGGAGTGCAATGGCCTTTTCCGGCCACCGCAGCCTCGACCTGCTGGGCTTTGGCGATCCTTCCGCCTCAGCCTTCCAAGTAGCTGGAACTACAGGTGTTTGCTACCACGCCCGGCTGATTTTTGTTTTATTGTAGAGATGAGGTCTCGCCAAGTTGCCCAGGCGGGTCTCGAACCCGCGGGCTCAGGCAATCCACTCACTTCAGCCTCCCAAAGGCGCGGGATTACAGGCTGAGCCACCGAGCCTGCCTGAGATCTTTATTCTTATCCCTCCCCTGCGGTTTGCTGTTCTCTCCTGAGAGTGAACCATCTTTCCCTTCATCTGTTTTTTGAGTTTCTGCAATGCCAGGACAGCAGGGGATACTGCTAATACAACTTTCTTTGGCTGGATGCTGATCAGGCACGGAGACTCTTGTTAGTTTGATGGATGAAACGTGACTGCGCTAGTGAAGGTGGGTACAGTTTTTATTTGGGCAGAGCATTCCTGGAAAAGAAAGAGACATGGTCTTGTGACCTGGGACTAAGAGGGAGGATGTTCTGGTTGGGAAGCAGACTTTCCTAAGAGGGAAGAGGGGAGCTTGGGACCATCGCAGAAGGTCTAATAGATGCCTAACTGGCATCTCAAACTTAACATGCCATAGCCAAGTTTGGGTTCCTGGTGCTTCCACCTACTTTCTCTGCTTCCCTACTTCTGCTTCCACCCCTGTCTTCTCTCACCTGGATTATTGCTCCCCAAAACAACCAGATGGGTCTCCCTGTGGTCTGTTCTCCACACTGCAGCTGGAGGGGGTGAAGCTCAGGAGACAGCGGCCTCCTGACACGGTGAGAATGGAGCTCTTACCATGTCAGGCGGATGCCACCTCCGTGCTCCCTTACTCTCTCAGCTCCAGCCTCCTCCTGGAGCATGCCACAGTTTGCTCAGGACTTGATAATTGTTGCTTTGCCTGGACATTCTTTCCTCGGGTGCCTGCGAGGTTTGCTCTCTGTCTTCCTTTGATGGCAGCGCAGTCCAGGGGATCTCCCTAAGTGGAATTTCCGTTACTGGCCTTCTCCATCTGTTAGTGCCAACATTAGGAGGCAAGCTAGCAAGTGGGCCACCGCTGCTCACAGTATATATAGGTGTTTCCCCAACTAGACCTCAGCTCCAGGCAGGTAGGGCTCTTTTCCTCTCAGTTTCATTCACTGATGTGTCCTCACCCTAGAAGAGTATCTGGTACACAGTAAGTGCTCAGTGAGTTATTTGTTGATTGAGAGGTCTTAAAAGCTAGGCTGTGTTGTAACGGGCAACCTGAGGTGTTACTCAGGAGAATGAGGAAAGCTGGACCCAGTTTAGATTGCTGCACCTGATGTAGAATCCACCTTCTCTCAGAATCTCGCAGGAGAGCGTGATGGCCTACCACCTGGACAAGCACCCCTTTGCAAGAAGCTACTTATTTTGTTGACTTAAAAGTTGGTCTGTGAACCCAGCATAATAGCACTTTTTTTTTTGAGTTGGAGTCTCACTCTGTCGCTCAGACTGGAGTGCAGTGGCCGCTTCCAGCCACCGCAGCCTCGACTAACTGGGGTCTGGCAATTCTTCCACCTCAGCCTTCCAAATAGCTGAAACTACAGGCACACGCTACCATGCCTGGCTAATTTTTTGATTTATTGTAGAGATGAGGTCTTGCCAAGTTGCCCAGGCGGGTCTCGAACCCGCAGGCTCAGGCAATCCACTCACCTCGGCCTCCCAAAGATGGGATTACAGGCTGAGCCACCGGGTCCGGCCAATAGCACTTCTTAAGCTTGTAGCAAAAGCGTGTTTCATGTCCATTTCATCATATCCTGTTACCTCACCTGGAGAGGAAATTATCTGCAAAGTGAAAGCATGTGACGGTGGCCATCTAGAAGCTGATAATAGAAGGAGAGGGCTGCAGAAATAAGATTTCAGTGAACCGTGTACATCAAGTCTGAGAGGTTACCCCGTGAAAGAGGCAGTTTGTGCATCCAGAGGGTTTAAGGCAGGCCTCCTGGGCATGCTGGCATCTCCTTGGTCTGGGTTGGTTCCTCCTAGGCTGCGTAGTCCTGCCTGTATATCACCTGTCTTCTTTGGCCTCTGCAGAGACTGAAAGGATCACTCCCAGTGACTGTGAAGGAATCTGCTCATGATTCTAAGCTGCCCAGGATGAGCTTCCTATAAAAAAACTTTTGCCCATGAGCTTCCTGACAGAGGCCCCTGACATGCTGCCAGGCAGCCAGTAGATTTACCATGTGGGCAAGTTAGGAGCTTGCTTTTTTAACGTATCCAGTTCTTGGATTCTGGAACTAAAATATACATTTGAAAAAATTATGTCTAGAAATTGAATTTCAGGGAGGGAGACATTTATAGCTTTTCAGCCTTGCTGTGCATCTAAGTGGTGTCAGTGGACTTGTCTCCTTGAACAGGGTGCAGACCATTGAAGGATGGTGCACTCACCAAGTTTCACTTGGTGCAGTCTGCTACCAGTCATGTTTAGAGGACCCCTATGTGTCCCCTGCAGGTTGGGGAGAGTGGGGAAGAGGGCTTGCAGACCTACCTAGTTCCCTCAGTCTAATTGGATGCCTGCTGAGTCCCTGTGGTGTGTCCAGGACAGCCAGTGCCTGCTTCTTTGAGGCAGAAGAGAAGGCTCAGCCTCATGCTTGAGGCCCTGCCCCAAGGTGACTGGAGGTGCTCCTCCAGGTTCCCGCCAGTCCCAACCCTCAGAACGCGGCCTGCACCCTCTGCAGGGCCTGGTAAGGACAACTGTGGACACTGGAGTTGAACAGGCCCTCCCGGTGCTCTCTGCCCTGGTGATGCGCCGTTCCTTAGACCTGTGTTTCCTTGGCCTGGTCGGCTTATCGCTTCTACCCACAGGTCCTGCCAGCTCTCCAGGGTCTGACCCAGCCAAAGGCCAGCACCCCACCTGCACCCTCCGTCCCTGCCCCGCTGTCCAGCTGTGCTCCAAGACTCGCTGGCTGATTCCACTCCAGCATACGCCCCTGTACACCTCTCTGCTCTTTGCTGAGCCCTCTTTGTGTTGGGTGGTGTACTCATTCTCCTCAGTTTCTACAACTTAAGAATGGGGGAAACATCATCATGGGGTCAGGGTTAGGTTTAACCGAGTTAAGTCACAGAGTATCTTTAGAAGCTTGCCTGGGCCGTGATGGGCCACATTCTGCTTTGATCTTCGTGGCCACCCTGTTAGAGGCCTGCTGTCATCTCTCTTTTTTGAGATGAGGACACTGAGGCACTGGGAGGTGCTAGGATTTGAGCCATGGCGACTGCCCCCAAATTCTCCCCTTGTGACTCCTCAGAAGGGCTCTGGGTAGGTAGCAGGAAAGGGGGAGCCTAGAGGGAGTGGCTGGCAGCGTCCTGTCTATGCATAGTCCAGTGAGGGCTACTGCCATGCCCGGGGTCACATGGTGAGTCTCTGCGTCCTTTTCAGGCATGTTGGCCTGAGCTGGGAGGCAGGGTGGTGGGCCCAGGAGTGACCATGCTCACCCCTCCACCAGCCAGAGGGCTTGACACCACACATTTCTGAAACACAACTGTCAGCCAGCACAGACTTGATTCTCTGAGTGAAGGAACCGTACTAACATTGGTACCAACTGTAGTTAAGAGAAGAAACCCGAAAGTTGGAATAAAGGCTGTTACAGATGGCCCTTGATTTAGAACAGTCCCACTTTACGGTGATGTGAAAGCAGTACACATTAGTGTGCTCTTTGGCTTGCCACAGGGCTACTTCTGGGTAGCCATCGTAATTCAGTAGTTCCGCCGTGCCCGCATTCAGGTCCTGGTCCACATCACTCTGTGTCTGTGTGCCTTGGTTTCTTCTCCTAACACATGGGATTATAAGGTTATGCTCCTTACAGGAGGTATGAGGTTTCAGAGAGAATTCACTGAACGTTCCACGTAGCCCCTGTGAATACAGTGAGAATTTGTTTCTTTGTAAACAACTACTAGGGTCCAGCCATGCCCTGCTCTTTCCGGGTATTTGGCAGGCAAAGTGTGATGGATCAGACATGGTCCCTGTCCTAGGTGGTTGCAAAAATGATGTGTAGTACCAGGTGGAAAGTAATAGGGGTGGGAGGAAGAGAGATCATTTCTAGCTTGGAGCATCAGGGAAGGTTTCCTGGAGGGGGTGGCCTTTGCCTGGATCTTAGAAGCTAATTAGGAGAAGGTCATTTCTTTGGAACGTTTGCACTACTGCTTTGGCGCTGGGTTTCTTTGCAGAAGGGTCCTGCCGGTTGTATCGAACACACAGGTCAGCTACAGTAGTACCTGCTTTCAGCCTCTGTTGTTCTCAGGAGCTTGGAGTATTTAGAAAGCAGTGGCCTGCCTGGAAGCTTATGTTCACATTGCGTGGGTAGACTGGAGGAATCCCAGACTTCCTCTGTGGACTCTGAGGGACCATTAGCTACTAAAGCAGAGCATGGGAGGCCCCTCGTGCAGGGCTGCCTCGGATTGCTGAAGCGTATTTTGACTGGGGAAACCTCTCTGTAAGTTGGTGGAGTGACCTCTGACCACTCCCTCACCGCCTGAATCTGGAAGGACACAGAAATATCAGCGCTTTGGGGAGCTTCAGAACTGGGGAAATTTGATGCTGCCTGGGGTGTGGCAGAGTTGGTAACTCCCCCTTTTTGCAAGCATCTTACATGTTTGTGTGGTAGTGAGCCAGGACAGGACTTGTAAAGGTGCTAGGAGGAGCTGGCGTAGGTCTCCCATTTGGCAGGATTCCTGGAAGACATGGAGTTCCTGTGTAGGAGGCCTCAGCTCCTGGGTGGGAGGTGGGCATTGGGGAGCCTGAGGATGGTGTGGCAGTGCAGAGTGGGCCTCCTGGGGGTTGAGTCCAAAGCTCCCGCTTCAGAGGACTCTGCTGGGCCCTGAACCAGGCCCTGTGGTGGTGGGCCAGAGTGCTCTCATATGCTGTCACTTGACGTTCTTGGGTCCTGAGTCCGTCACACTTGAGACTCCTTCAGCTCTGGCCGGAATCCCTCATGTTTTTTGCACGGCCCCCTGTAGTAAAATTCTGGGACTTGTCCCACAGTCTTGTCCTGAGGTTTTGCCCTGGCCTGAGCTCATAGGCCCTGGCCCCCAGGCGGGGAGGCCACTGGGGAAGTGATCTGGGGCCAGTGGGATACAGGCCTGAGTCTGTTCTAGGCCTGAGGCAGGGCTAGTATGCCAGAGGGCTTGAGCTGAGGGGCGGGGGCAGTCTGGCCCAGGGAGCAGCCCCGGCAGCATCAGGGAGACACTGAGGTGCGCGAGTGGCCTGGAGCCTGGGGGCTCTGAGGCATGCTGGGCAGCAGGGTCAGGGTCTGTGGCTCCAAGGGAGCCTAGGGAGGATTGCAAGTAGGGACAGGTGGCATGCGTTGGTAGTCAGGGTCAGCATTTGGAAAGTGGATGGGCAGTGGAGAGGTGAGTTCACTATCCCCAGGAGGAACAGGAAGAACTGGATTAAAGAGGGCCAGGGTGTGAAGATGAGGTGGGCTGGGGGCCGACAGGGAAGAGTGGGGCCTGAGAGGAGGGCCAAGAGGCCATGCAGCCTCCGACCGACTGCCACAGCCCTGCCTGCAGCAGCATGGGAAGGAAGCCAGGGAGGAAGGACACCCCTTGGTGGCGACCCCTAGACAGCTCTGGGTGGCCTCCTTCCCTGGCCTCTTGGGGAGACGGGGCGATGGGGCTTCTGGGACTGGCTTTGTGCCCGCCCCACCTCATTTCCCCTCCCCAGAGCATTTTCCCCACTGATGAGCTTCTCATCCTCCAATCCTGTTCTTCCCCAAGGTGGCAGGAGAGGGAAGAGGTTAGAGACAGGGACACAGGGGGTGTCAAGGTACCATCTGGACCCGGCTGTTCTGGAGCAAGACTCACAGGTAGAGTGACATGCTGTGGGCAGGAGGTGTCTTTCTGGCTCTGGTAGCCAGCCTCCCTCTATGAGCTGAGTAGCATGGGAGATGGCTGCTCTGACTCAAATGTCAGTCATTATCTGCAGTTTGGAGTATCTCACCTCCCACCGCTGACCCAGTTGTATTTTGAATACAAACTAGAGTGAGTGATTCATCCAGCCAGCAAGATTCTGGTGCCCTTTAGGGGATTTACAGACAGCCCTGACCATTTAGGAGAAGGAATTTTCAGGGCGGAGCTTCCACCCATAGTCCTTGCCTGCCTAGTCATGTTCATGTCCTCTGGATGCCCTCCCCCACCCAGGGAGTCCCACCCTTTTGAGGCAGAGCAGCCTGGTGAGAAGGGCACCCAGCCTGGGAGAGCTGGTGGGGGCATCAGCTTTGTCATCTGTCAGGTGGGATGGGTGTTCCCCCATATGTGAGCGGAAGACCATCGGTTAGTCCTGAGTGAACACCTGGACAGTGTGTTTTTGCCAGGTGCTTTGGGTGGGCATTTGTCAGTGTCAGAATACGAAAGCCTGATCTGATCTCTAGAAGGTAGACATTTAATGGATAGCAGGCATCTTAATTTTTTTTTTTGAGTGAAGTTTCACTCTGTCGCCCAGGCTAAAGTGCAGTGGCACGCTCACGGCCACTGCAGCCTCGACCTGCTGGGTTTAGGTGATCCTTCTGCCTCATCCTTCCAAGTAGCTGGAACTACAGGCATGTGGTACCATACCCAGCTTATTTTTTGACTTATTGTAGAGACGAGGTCTCACCAAGTGGCCCAGGCTGGTCTCGAACCCATAGACTCAGGCAATCCTTTCACCTTGGCCTCCCAAAGTGCTGGGATTACAGGCTGAGCCACCGCGCCCAGCATCTTAATTTTATTGAGGTGTAATTTAGGTACATAGAATTTGTCAATGTTAAGTATATAGCTTAGATTTTGAGAAATATATATAGTCTCACAACCACTGCCCCCGTCACAGCACAGAACATTGCTGTCACTCCAGAAGGGTCCCTCCTAACTCTTTCCATCCTACCCCTAGCAACTGCTGATCTGTTTTCTGTCATTGCATTTGCCTTTTCTAAAATTTCCTTCATATGAAGAGAGCTGTAATGTGTAGCCTTTTCTGCCGCTTTTTCACTTTGCATAATGCATTTGAGATTCTCTCCTGTTGTTGAATGAATTTGCAGTTCTTTCTTTTTTATTGCTAAGCCAGCATAGTGTTGTTATGGGTGTACTGCAGTGTGTTTCTCTGATCACCTCTTGATGGATATTTGGGTGTTTCCATTTTGGGGCGATTATGAATAAAGCTTCTGCGATCATAGTCCATGTATCTTTTTGTAGACATGTGCTTTCATTTCTCCTAGGTAGATACCTAGGAGTGGAATTGCTGATGTTTTATGTGATAAATGTATGTTTAACTTTATAAATAATCTGCTAACTGCATTTCCAACTGTGTAACTTTGCATTTCTACCAGCAATATGGTGATGTTCCAGAGTCCCTACCACTCCATCCTTGCCAGCACTTGGTGACATCAGTCTTTTATTTTTATCATTCTAGTGGGTACAGAGTGGTATCTTATTAGAGTTTTAATTTGTATTTCCCAAGACTAATGGCACTGAACACTTTTTCATGTTTTTATAAAATCATAAGACTTTCTTTAGATAGATCCTCAATCCCATTCTAATTTCGTTAGCAAATGCGTATTCCAAAATGAATTAATTTATGAATCATAACAAGTGTCTATTGCATCACATCGTACTAAGTGTTAAGTTTTAGGGATGAAAGAGAAGGACTGAGTAAACTTTTTTTCCTCCCAAAGGCCATTTTTTGAGCACGTTTGTTAAGTGCCATGATGGCTCAAGAGATAAATGTGATATCAAGTAGGTCACAGAAAAGTTCGAGGAGACGGACAAGAAGATTAGGGACTGTGTTGTGCATTGTGACTGTCTTGGGGTCTGTCAAATGCTTTGGAAGCACAGAAGAGTGGGTAACGGACCACCTCAGAGGGCTTCATGGAGGATTAGGTCTGATGGATGAGTATGTTTGCAGGAAGGGAGAGGTGTTGCTGGCTAGAGAACTGCCTTCAGACAGTGGAGCTTAATCAGGATGGCCAAGGTGGGCTGGAATTTGAGGTTTTCTTCTCCAGTCTCAGTTTTGTAGGGCAGGAGCAGCTTGGGGATCCTGGAACCTGGGAACTGAGAAAAGCAGAAGCCCCTGGGATCTGGCTGAAGGGTCTAAGGGAGACGAGAGGGTGGGTGGCAGCAACTGGGGGTCAGGTTCGATACCTGAGTAGCCTTCTTGAAAGCTGGGCAGCCTTGCCAGCATCTGATATGTCCTCAGCCTTGAACCTGTGGGAAGCTGCCTTTTTTTCAAAGAGCATTTGGTTTATAGAAAGCTGACAGCAGGTATCAAAGATTAGATGACCACATCTTTATTCCTTCCTGAAAGAGCACTTAACTATGGAGATGAATTGAGAGCAATGGGGGATGTGTGTGTGTGTGAAGGGAGAGGCAGGGATCTATTTATAGTACATTATGTGCTAAAACCTCATTGCTGAAAATTGAAGATGCTCCCAATTGAAGACAGTCCCAAATGCTGGCCCCATTCTTGCCCTAAGTCCAGCCAACCTTTGATCTATGCTGTGAAAGGGAGTAAGGAACTGACGTGTTTTCCCAAATCCAGGTTTTTGACAAAGACCACTGGGTCCTGCTCTTCTCCTATACGCACAGCTGGGTGCTCTGTGGGATGAGACTTTAATGGCAGCCCGTGGGGACAGCTGGTCCTGAACAGGGTGGGCTCAGCTTGGGTGGGTTGGAGAGCAGAACCCTGAAGTGAATGTGGCTTCCCACAGATGGGAGAAATGAGAACCACAGCTTTTTTAAAATCAGACTTTTGCTTCATGTTTATATTTCACAAACTTATGTTCTGTTTTATGGAAAACACAGAAAAGCAGATAAGGAAAACATTACCTTGAATTCAATAATCAGAGACTAAAGAAAGTGAGTTAAAATTACCTAAAATTTTGTCAGCCAAAGATTGGTAGGCCTTCAGTAGGCATGCAGGTGGGTAACTGGGCTTCTGGGATTGTTTTAATGATGATTTTGACTACAGTGTGTGTATGCATTCTTTCTCCCAGATGTTCATCTGGAGAGCTGGAAGCAGTCCTGCTGCTTATCCACGCCCTCTGTTCATTCTGGGGTCTCCTTCCCGCAGAACCCAGCCATTGCTGACATCTACACGGAGCACGCCCATCAGGTGGTGGTGGCCAAGTACGCGCCCAGTGGATTCTACATCGCCTCCGGAGGTACTGTACAGGGCGAGGCTTGTGGATGCCTGTGGTGGGACCAAGGTGGCCCTCAAGGCTGTGGCCAAGCTGGGCTCCTGGCTTAGGAGGGCGGGGGCATGGGCAGGGAAAGGGAGGAGGGCCCAGCGGAGTGCAGGCGGCAGTAGCAGGTTGGCTGAGAATCGAGGGAGTCGATGTAACTAGTTTAGGTGGACAAGGACCATATAAGCCACCGAAATGCCCCATTCCAGGTTTGGCCTTAGTTTTAGAATGTCTACTTTCTAGTTTGTGGCATTCTAGCTTGTTCCAGCCCAGAGATGAGCAGAAATGCCCCATGAGGTTGGCCGAGGCCTTTTGTGGGAAGCCATGTCATGATGTGTCAGAGCTCACTGTGTGTGTTTGTGTTTTAAAGGTTTTGTTTTGTGTCCTCAGCCGCTGCTCCTTTGCCAGCACCTCACACAATGCTGGCCTGGGAGCAGACGCTCCTGCTTTGTGTGCGGACTGGGCCTTTGCTCTCTCCAGCCTGGGCTTTTGTGTGGCTCAGTGGGAGGCCGGGGCAGAGCGAAGGCCGAAGCAAGCAGGATGCGTTGTTCACTCAGTCCTTTGAGAGAGAGCTTTTTTGCCATTTGCAGCAGAAAGCAAGAGGCACAGAAGTCAGAGTGGCGTCCCCTCCAAAGTGGCATCCCATTCATTCATTCACTCATTTGTTCATTCATACAGTAAATAAACACGGATTGCCTGCCTTGTCTAGTCCTGTCTGCAGCTCCAGGGAGCATTGCGTGATGTGCCCTGGTCAGCGTCTCTGGAGAGGACTGCTGTGACCAGATTGCTGAAAGAACTAACCAGCCAGTAGGGGAGGGTGGGATTTACACACACTGGGGTGTCATGTGTACACTGCCCTGCATGTGCAGTAGTTGATCCTGAAGGATGTATGTCTATGAGATGGCGGGTGTTGGGATTGGGGAATACCTGGGCCAACCTTGTTTTGGTCTGCTTAGTGCTGTGGTCACAAAATACCACGGACTGAGTGATTTATGGCAAATAGAAATGGTTCACGGTTCTGAGGGCTGGGAAGTTGGAGATTGAGGGACCTGCATCTAGCGAGGGCTTTCTTGCTGCATCATGCCACAACAGAAGCACAAAGAGGGTGAGAGAGCAAAGAGAAAGAAAGCAGAGTTGTTGTTTTTATCAGGAATCTGTTCCTTCTAGCACTGACCCACAAGTGAGGGCAGAGTCTTCCTGGTCTAATAGCTTCTCATCAGGCCCTGCCTCCCAGCAGTGCTGTGATGGGGATTTAGTTTCTAGCACATGCTTTTTGGAGGACACGGTCAAACCACAGCCGCACCCTAATGGCATTGTAGCCTTTCTAGGCCTTCATTTTCTCTTCTGTGAACTGCAGCTGCAGGTGCCTGCCTCGTAGGGTTTAGGGAAAGGACCCAGGGAAGCAATGCGTGTGAAATGCCCAGCACAGCTCTTGCACAAGTGGGTACTTAACCCCAGGGTGACAGCAATATCTGTACCGAAACTAGGGTGCTGTACTGACCAAGTGAGGCTCCAGATAAGTTGGCTAACCACGACTGGCAGCTGGTTGTGCTCGCAGTGAGGGACCAGGCCTGGAATCTGGCGCATAGTAGGCATTTAATGGTTTTTGTGTTTGGATTTACTCTGACTCCACCTTTAAAATGTGCTAATTTAGCTGGGCTCGGTGGCTCAGCCTGTAATCCCGTGCCTTGGGAGGCTGAGGTGAGTGGATTGCCTGAGCCTGCGGGTTCGAGACCCGCCTGGGCAGGTGAGACCTCATCTCTACAATAAATCAAAAAAATTAGCCGGGCGTCATAGCGCGCGCCTGTAGTTCCAGCTACTTGGAAGGCTGAGGCGGAAGGATTGCCGGGAGCGAGCGGCCACTGCCCTCTAGTCTGGGTGACAGAGTGAGACTCCAACTCAAAAAAAAAATTTTTTTTAAATAAATAAATAAAATGTGCTAATTTATATCCTGTGATTCATTTTAGCTCTGTAATATACTTTCCCCCTAGCCCTGCTTGCCAACAAAGTGTCTCTTCATTTAAAGCCCCAAGATTTGGCTCAAATGTAATTTAAATTCTGTTTAACACAGAGCCGGATACTCTGAGAAGTATCTTCTTGGGAGAGGAATGCAGTTGGCAAGGGAATCTGCCCCTGTCTGGAACAGCTTCCCTGCCCTGTCAGCTGTAAGCCGAGAGCCTGTGGCCCGAGCCCTCTCCTGGGTCCCCAGGGGGTTCTCAGCGAGACAGAAAGGAGTGGCTTCCAGGTGCTGATGCGGAGTCCATGGGGAAGACTGTCCTGGGTACTGTTGCAATGGACAGTCCTTGTGATGTTCTCCTCCCTTTAAAGCGCCTTGGTTCAGTGGAGGAACCAAGGGAGGGAGTTGTGGGCCTTCTCAGGTTCGGGTATTCTTGAGTGGAGATCACATTTTATATGTCTAACACATTTCTTTGGACAGAGTGAAATGATTATTACGGGTTACGATGGAACATTTTCTGCAGAGAAGGTGGGCTAAAAATAGTGTGGTGTGTAGTGTTTGGAGGGAAGAGGAGGAAGGCTGAGAAGGTGCCGTGCTGACTCACCAAGTGGGTCATCTGGTACCTGGAGTACCCAGTGGGATGCGGGGAGGTCTCATGACCCTGGGAAGCCCCCAGCTCACTCCCAGGTGGCGACCTAGCCCTTTGCAGGATCTTTAGCTACTGTAAGTTTAACTCGTCCACAACAACTTGAGGATTGAACCTTCCAGAAGGTATTCACACCTGCGAGCCTCCAGCATTGAACACGATAATCTCTGTCCTCTGGGAGCCCATGTTCCTGTGGAATGGTTCTCAGAAATGGATCATTTCTGCAGCAGGCTCAAGTCTCTTTTATCCTGAGAAAATTTCCACACTTGTGGCCCGTCCCCCTTGTTTGGTCCCCCCTTGGTGCCTAGGCAGTGATCCCCAGGCCGTCCTCGGGGCAGCAAGGGCCATGTGGCTGGTGTCTAGTTTGGCTGTAGGTCCCGAACAGGCTTTCTGGAGGAAGGGTCATCTGTGCTTAGAGATGCTGAGGGTTGCTAGGGCAAGGGAAGACCAGGCTTCGGATTCAGTGTGAGCAGAGGCCTCCCTGGGGACTAGAGGGCCACCTCACCAGTTCCCTACCTCTGTCTGCTCCACTCTGTGGTGTCTGCTGAGCAGCTCAGCATGTGGGGTATGAGGGTGATGAGGATGCCCCCAGCAGGGCCTCTCCCCTTGGCACAGCCCCGTGTCCCTGTGGTGAGCAAGAGTTTGAAGAGTTCGTGTGCCATACACTGCTGGTACTGTACTGATCAAGCCAGACCGACAGATAGTTGAAGGTGTGCTTTTATTGTCTGTCTTCCCTCTCAACCCCTCCACAGGGCAGATGCTGGGTCTGTTCGAGTCATTGCTGTGCTCCAAGCACGGGGCTCAGTACCCAGCAGGCCCTTGGGTGTGTGTGGCAACAGTGCAAGATGTGTCCTTGTCAGATCAGGGCTGGGATGCCAGACCTGGGATGGAGCCTGAGCCCGCGGGAAGAAAGGCAGTGGCTTGCTGAGCCGGAGGGCATGGGAAAGCCTGGTTCATCTTGTGAGGGTCAGGTGCAGCTGCCTTGTCCTGGAGAACATTGTCTGCTCCGTAGGGCCTGGACGGACCTGAGCACAGCAGACCATGTGTCCGCTTGGGCGAGTGAGAGTGTAATGGGTGCTTATGTGTGTGCGTGTGTGTATATGTGCATGTGTTTGCATAAATGTGCATGTGTGCACAATGGCATGTGCATGTTTGTGCGTCTGGTTACATATGTATGTGGGTGTGTGCGCATGTGTATGGGTGTCTTTCCTGCACACACAGTCCTCTTCTGATGTTGCAGATCTCTGCTGACTCTGCTCCCAACATCCTCCCCTTTCCCTGCTGGCCTGTTTGATCAGCAGAGGGCCAGATCTCTAGGTCATCTTTGGGCCTCACCTTGGGCAGCCTGCCAGTCTTCCTGGACCTCACCCAGGGGGACCAGTGCCCTTCTGGGACTGCCTCCAGCTAGTGCTGTTTACTGGATGTGGCGTCTCCTCTTGTATGTCCCCACAGCTGGACCAAGAGCCTGGAGCAGTTCTTACGTGCATCCCCCAAGTCTCAGGGCCTGGCCCAGTCTTGCCTCGGGCTCTCTCTGCTCGTAAGTGTGGGATCTTTAGTAGCCTACACAGAGCCTCAGTGAATTTGTGAGCTAGTCGTGGCTGACTCATAACAAGTGCTTGATGTGCACTGAGGACCAGTCAGATACTTTGTACATGTTAACTTGCTGTACCCTCTAGCAGCTCTGTGAGGTGACTCTGCTCTCTTACCCTGTGTAAGAACACAGGTCATGTAGCTTGTTGAGACCCACAAAGCCTATATGTGGCAGAGGTCAAATTTGAACCCAGGGTACCAGCTCCCAAGGCCTCGCTCTCCTCTGCCACGGCCCCTGCCTCTGCCCTCCCTTGGCTTGGCTTGACCACAGATACAAAAGCTGTTTTCACTGGGAACAACTGTGGAGTTCTGTTGGGCACCGATGTGGCCTGGAGTCCTCTGGAAAAGCCGGTGCCATGTAGCTCTGCAGCTTAGAGGACTGCATAGAGGTTTCCAGTCTTAGAGTGAGTGTAAAATTCCCCTTTCATCACGCTGACACAGTGCTGATTTGGAAGGGGTATGTCAGGGCCGGGGCTTGGTACTTGGTGACCTGTCACAAGTAGGAGTCGAGGGGGTGCGTGGCCCTCAGTGTGACGTAATTACTATCAGCCAACCACGCTCCTGTGAGAAAACTGGCATGGGGTTCTGTGTACAGTTCTCCTTCCCTCGTGACACCTACCTTGTACGTCTCACAAAAGAATCTTACTCATGCTTCGATTCCTGTGAGTTGTGGAACCACTCCTTGTTCTGTGGAGGAGGATACTGATATGCCTGGCAGTGCTGTCAGGCTACACGGAGGCCAGGCGTGCAGACCCAGGTGAGAGCTGCTAGGCTGCGTGGCTCCATACCTCGTTTCTGTCACTTCCTGCAGCAGCAACACAGGAGAGGCCAGTGGAGCTAGTATCGTTGCGGTTTACAAAGGTTGCCCATGTAGATGCCCCTAAGAGAAAAGAAACAGTAGTAAAACGAAACTGCTTCATGATGCTTCAGAGGTTGCTCTCATGTGTCCCTGGACTTTTTCTGAGACCTGAGCCAGGTTTGTTTTCCAGGCAATTTCTGGAGAAGTGCAGAGACCCCAAATGGCAGCATGTATGGAGGCGGCAGGCTGTGATTTAAGCGTGGCTGAGTATTCTTTCCCTAGGACACGTTCCCTCCACAGGCTTTCCCTCCAGAAAGTCTGAAAAGCAGCACTGAGTGAAATGTGGCTCTTCTCACCCCTATTGTGTCCGACAGATGTGTCTGGGAAGCTGAGGATCTGGGATACCACGCAGAAGGAGCACCTCTTGAAGTATGAGTATCAGCCTTTTGCCGGAAAGATCAAAGACATTGCTTGGACTGAAGACAGTAAGAGGATCGCCGTGGTCGGGGAAGGACGGGAGAAGTGAGTCACTCGCCTCGGCCCCTCCCTGCCCTTTTTCTGGGACTCGTGCTCCCACCTGCCCTGTCCCTGGTGGGAGGGGAGTGCAGTGATGACTGTGCTGGCTCAGACTAGTGTGGGCTGAGCTCCCAATAGGCGCCAGGCCCCTCTGATCCCTTCAGGGCTGACTGGAGCCACATGTAAGGGAGAACTTCATATCACAGTGGGTTTGTTACAGGGCCCCAGCACGTCTCTTTCTTCTCTGATATCCTGAGCTCCTAGCCTCCCAGAACTGCAGCTGTCTTGCCCACCTTATGGGTAGCTGGCAGGGGAGAAGACGAAAGACACCACTTTGACTGGGGGTTCCTCCCAGCAGCTGCCACACGAAGCTACCAGAGAGGATGAACGGTGTCCCGCAGCCGGGCACATCCTCTAAGGGTGCCTGAGCAAGGAAGGAGGGACAGTGGACGCTGATTGGACAGTACCTGGTGGCTGCTGCCCTTGGGGGTCTAGTGACTGGTAGGGTCAGTGCTGGATCCCACATTTTCTTAATCCAGAAGCAGTTGGGGTTCCCTGCATGGCACCGTGGCTGCCCACAAGCACCTGAGTTTGATAACCACATGTCTGCATTCCTCTCACTGACTAAGAGAGAGGCACTTGCTAGTATGTGTCCTGGTAGGTATTCATTTTTTCATGGTTTTTCGGGTCTTAATTCCTTTTTTGTTCAGTAGCAAATAGTAACTAAAATAATGTTTTTGTTGAATGCCAGCCAAGAGCAGGACATCTCCATTCCTGTAGGAGATGGTAACTGGTCCCTCCCAACCGAGCTGTTAGGAGAGTGGCGAAACCAAAAAGATGCCCCCAGCAGATGCTTCTGAGCACTTTCTGCGTCGGGGGGCACTGAACGTGGGGTTGGATAGACATGTACACACAGTCCCTTTTCAAAGGCACTAGATCACCCCCGCCTGTTCTTGAGTCCTTTGGACATATGCCTTGTGGAACTAGAACCCCAGTGCTTTCCCAGTACTGTCCCTTAGACAGCCTGAACTGCCCTGCTTCATCCTCGGGGCACCGACAGCTTCACTATTGGATTTCTCACTGACCTTGTGAGATTGAGTTTTCTTTTTTTCTTCCACTCTTCTCATTGGGTCAAGGTTTGGAGCTGTCTTCCTGTGGGATAGTGGCTCTTCCGTGGGTGAGATCACAGGACACAACAAAGTCATCAACAGTGTGGACATCAAGCAGAGCAGGCCATACCGGCTGGCCACGGGGAGCGATGATAACTGCGCCGCATTTTTTGAGGGACCTCCGTTCAAATTCAAGTTCACAATTGGTGTAAGTGGATTACAGTGGTTTTTGGGTGAACTTTGTGCTTTGTATGTGATTCTAGCAGTGTCTGAACCTGTCTTAGTCCGTTTTACGTTGTTATCGAGGAATACCTGAGGCTGGGTAATTTATCAAGAAAAGAGGTTTACTTGGCTCGTGGTTATGCATAGAGCTGGCATCTGCTTCTGGTAAGGCCTCAGGACACTTTTATTCTCTCTCTCAGAGAAAGAGGGGGATGGTGCCTGGCTCTTTTAAACAACCATCTCTCACATGAACTAATAGTACTGTAAGAGCTTGCTCATTACCACGGGAAGGGCACCAAGCCATTCCATCCCCATGATCCAGACACCTCCCGCTTCAGGCCTCACCTCCAACACTGAAGATAATGGGACAACCATCCAGACTGTATCAGATGCTGATGGCAGAAAGGCCACAGCACACACTCTGCGTGCTGTGATGCGTAGACAGAAGTGGGCTCACAAGGGGAAGTGTGTGAGGAGGGGGTGCCCTTGTTCTCCCGGGTCCTCAGCTGAGTGTGGATGGTTCCTTCCTGCAGGGAAGACCTAGCCCTGGGATTGTGTGCATCTATCTGGGCAGGCAGCAGTGTCCCTGACTGTAATCAGGAAAGCTTCCTAGGCTGGAGGTGCAGGTTCGAAAGGGGAGCCTGCAGGACTCATGGCGGTGTCCACAGCTCTTGCTTTGGTTGTGCCGATCTCCTGCTGAGATTGTGCCAAACACCTGCTGAGTCACTGAAGTGGCAGAGGAAATGAGCTTCCAGATTGGTCTTTCGGGGGCCTTCCATGGATGATGAGGGCAGAGACATGCCTGCAAAATGGCATGTGATTCTACTACACTTACAGTTAGAAGAATCATGTGTCATTTTGGAAGAAACATGCCAAGAAATGCCCCAATGCAGTGTCATGGGTGTGGGGTGAAAATGGCAGGGTCTCTGAGCTCCGTGCTGCACACATGCCTAGACCTTGCTAAGCCTCACTTCTCACCTGCGAGTTGTGGGGACCATCAGCATTTGAGGGTTTTAACTGTGAGTTTGAGCTGTGAGCTGTCATCCAGCAGGTTTGGAACAGCTGTGATGTCCATTCTCCTGCCTTGGTGCTGCAGGCTTGAGGTCACGTGGTTGCGGGAGTGAGTGCATGGGTGGCAGGAGAGGAGCCTGGCAGCCTGCCTCAGCACAGCCTGTGGTCTGGGCCCGCCCTGGCGTTCCCAGCTGCTCTTGAGCATGCAGCCAGTACTGGTGGATGGATGAGAAGAAGATGGCAGTTCCTCTTATATCCAAGAAACTCATGCTTCAGGGTCTGCTGATGGAGGAAGGAGATTGGGTTTCAGGATAGGACTAAGGTCTCAGGACTCACCCTCTTCTTGGAATATCAGTGGTTCCAGTGCCTATGCCTCATAGGGGATTAATGACATGTCCTGAAAGTGGCTCGCTGAGGAGTGTATTCACTGAGAAACTTCACGCAATGAGTCATAGACAGCAGGCGGAGTGCTGCTGGAAAGGGTGTGTGGGTGGGACTCCAAGTGGGCAGAAGTTCCAGGCTTGACTTGGGGTCTGGGGGCCCTCCAGGGATGTCCCGCTTATAGCAAGATGGGCTTCATTGCGTCCCTGAAACCTGAGCTTGAGCAGGGCCTGGCTGGCTGGCTGGCTGGCTGGCCATGTGGGCAGTGCAAGGAGGCGTCCTGCGTCCAGCACCCTGTGGTGCTCGGCTCCTGTGGCTGCTGCCTGATGGGCAGGCAATAGAAACCTGGCTATCTTGGGAGCTTTGCTGGAGGCTGTAGCTCAAGGTCGGTGTGTCTCAAGTGGAGGATGGAGGGACCGTGGAATAGGGTGAGCGATGCTGGGTCAGCGGAACACCCCAATCTGAATCCAGCCGGGGAGAGAGGGAAGGAGGCAGAGGCTCCTGTTGCAGCCAGAGGCCATTTTGGCTTCTTTCCAGGGCCTCTGTCCCTGCTCCCCAGGACCCCACATCCTGCTTGGTCTCATTTGGCCTTCGTCTGGGCCCTTTGTGGGTGTGGGCTCCTTTCCCTGCTCTGGGAGGAATCGTGTCTACTTCGCAGATGTGGTTCAATCCGGCCAGGCTACCCAGTGGCATAAACAGAGCCACATAGGGTTTGTGCCAGACTCTGGGTTCAAGCCTGCATGCTCTGTCATTCTATGTTCCTCCCATGTGCTCACACCAGGGCTGGGCTGGTACCTTCTTTTCACTTCTTTCTAGCCTCAGAGTGGTCCTTACCCCACAACCCCAGCCCAGGAGTGTCAGGGAGACGCATCTGCCCCGCATCTTGGCTCTAGGGTGAGCACCACCTGTGTCCTGCAGTCTCTTCTGGGAAGCCCATACCCTCAGGTCTTGTCTGAAACCTGGGAGAGATGGAAAAGGCTGTGTGTGGCCTGGTGCCGAGCTGTCTCTGCAGCTCTCAGGACAGTCGTGCCTCCAGGCCCCCTAGGAAGCAGGATGGTGACAACCCCCCTTTACTGTACCCCACAGCTGTGGGAAGATATGAAAGGTGCTGGTGACCATTCATGCATTCATGAGGACATGTGTGGGCATCCATGTGAAAAGATTCTTACCGGCTCAGCTGACCAAGCATAGGAAGGACAGGGGAGGCACTTGGGGACCCCATACTTACGGTGTTGACGGCTTTACTGTGTAACTGCCCTCAGCTCTCAGGATCCCGGAGTAAGGCTGTGTTTGTGCAGGACTGGGTGCTGGGCTGCCTGTCTGTGCCACCTTCCCGACCACATTTGAGGCCTTGGGACAATGGATGGCTAGCCATAAGATCATGGGAGACCTTGTCTCCCAGGACTAATGAGAGTACGAACTGGTGGGGACATGAAGAGAAGGTCAGGTAGGGACCTGTGCTGAGGACGTAGTAGGCTGTGTCTCTGTGCACATGTGAGCTCTTCTGATTTAGTCAAAAGTCTGTGATGTGGAGTTTGTAAGGAATGGAGCCTTTTATAGTAAAGGTTTTTAAAATTAAAATGTGTGGGATTTTTTCAAGGGAAATTAAGTTCCTCTCACTGTGAAATCCAAACAGTAATGGTCTTTTCTCCCCGAATCTTTCATTTCCAACTCCATGACTGCAGGTGTCCAGGCTGCCTCCACCTCCATCCCAGCTCCCAGGCCACAGTGGCCTGTACCTGCTGAAGCTTCCCCTGAGAGTGGGCAGCCTGTGGTGGCTGCTCCAGCCTGTCGCCATCAGTGTCCACCCCCTCCCTGGGGAGGCCCATGTGGCCAGGATCTGGGATCAGTCCTGAGCCCAAGGTGTGGCGGTGGGGTGGGTGTGGGTGTGGGTGTGGGGAGGGCACGAAGGGCTTGCATTGGAGCGACTTGGGAAGGGAGCAAGCTGTGCTTTGAATTTCAGTGCGCGCTGAAGCGAAACCCAGCTGAGCCAAGTCCAAGCAGCATTTCAGAGAGGAGCTGCCAGCAGGGCCCTTGCCTGATGAAGTCGGGTGCTGCCCTCCCTTACTGGCCATGGTCGGGGTCACGTTGCTTTTCCTTTTTCTTCAAGAGTTCATTGCCCAGAGCACATGTAGACTCCTGGCTCCTCTGAAGTCGAGCTGTGGTTGGGCTTCAGCCAGGTTCCACCATGCCCCCTCCAGGCCTGAGGGCCTGTGGCCCAGCTTGGGCCTCATCTTCCTGAATCTGAATGGGGGGGTGGCTCCAGGAAGAAGGGGGTGAAGAAATTTGCCGGGAATGTGTGGCTCATCCCCACCCACCCACTCACATTTCAGATGCGGTGGGTGACCCAGAAAGGTCAATCCCAAGAGATCAAGTCTGAAACAGAGGCTTTGGTTAGAACGGACTCCATCTCCAGCATTAGCATTCTGTGGGTGCAGGTTTCGATTCTACTCGGAGGATCTGATGGTTGCCTGAAAAGAGAAAGGGGTGCTGAGACCATTTTCCTGCCTCCCTCACCTCACCCAAGGGGATTTTTTTCATGCCAGTCCCATCCCATGATTAGGTTTGTCTAGAGGGGTGCTAAAAGACCCCTAAGCTCTCTCATTCATCCACCTTCTCTGTGCACCCTGTGGCCTGGCTGTGGGTGGGTTCCTTTGCCTCTCAGCCTTCTGCTGTCCAGTGAATGGTTGGCTGGCTGGGATGGCCACGATGCCCCTCTCGAGTGTGGCTTAGAGCTGTGTGTAATCCAGCTGTTGCTGGTGCATGGGATAGATTGTGTTTGACCAAATGGTTGCTTAGAGCAACAGGTGTTCGTGGGATTTGGCTGCGTGGTCTGGAACTGGGAGCTCCCAGCCAAATCTAACCAAGTTTACAATTCTAAGTGGAAAACACGTGCGGCAGAGGAGACTCCTGAGCTTTCCTTGCCAGGGTACTGTGCATCTCTCTGTTCTGGGTCTTTCACCTCACGTGGATGCCAAATGTGGCCTCTCCCACTTTCTTCTAGATGACAGGGACAAGCAAGAACCAGGACTGACAGCTGGGAGGGTGGCCTGGCCAAGGTCATATGGCTGGTAGGTGGCCTAAGGAGGATTAGGATGAGCCTGTTATCCCTTCTGTTCCTTGTTCTCAGAATGTGGTAACTGGGCTAGCCTGTCCAGGGTTGCAGAAGAGACAGGCAGGGGCTCCGTAGTGCTTCTCAGCTGTGCTGTCTGGGTGAGGAGCGTGGGTCTGCCCCCTGGCACTTTGCAGGGAAGGTTGGCTGAAGGACAGGGAGCTAGCATCTCAGGTAAGGTGCAGACCCTTTTTAGAAGCACCGACTGACCATGTGGCCATGGAGGCCTTGTGTTTGGCCTCGGGGGAGAGGAGGTAATGGGCACCAGGGACTGAGAGCCTTTCTCCCTCTACCAGCTCATAGGCATGTGAACAGCATGATTGGATACAGGTCATTTCCAGGTGCAGTTTCCTAGTCCTCATATGAACAGGGCCAACTGAGGCTAGTGGGAGCTGGGGAGGGCTCCCAGAGGGACATCAGAGCTGGCCAGGTATTCGGTAAGTTTTAGAATCAGGCCACCTGGAGCAAGTAACCCTTGGTCCCTATCAGTGATAGGGATTCAGTTGCACAACTTATTACTTAATTGCTTCAAGCCTGTTTCCTCTGTGAGAGGGAGATGATTGGGGGGCTCACTGATACAGTCCAGCCAGATCTCCAGTAAGGGTTATCTGCAACAGAAGGATGGGCAGGAGTGGACCAGGACAAGGGTGCCGGGCATCCACTCCAGGGGCTGGTCTGAGACTGGACCTCAAGATTGTGCTGCAAACCACTGGTTGGCTGGGGCGGGGCAGGAACCGGAGCCCTCAGGAAGAGGGTGGGGCAGGCAGCCTACGAAGCTGCTGAGTCTGAACCCCCCCCCCCCAGTGTTTCTCTAAACCCGCTCCCTCTCTGTCAACTGATCTGGCCTTCCTGTGGAAAGGGCTATTTTTAGCCCTTATTCTCTTTGGTTAATGGGCTTTTCACTGCGCTGTCTCTTTGAAGGGGCTATTTCAGGAGCAGACATCAGTCTTCTGCTCATCTGGGCTCCTGTTGCTTGGCTCGAGTTGCAGGAAAAGGTTACGGGCTTGAAGTTCTGATTTTTTTTTTTTTTTGAGTTGGAGTCTCACTCTGTTGCCCAGACTGGAGTTTAGTGGCACGCTCCCGGCCACCGCAGCCTCAACCTGCTGGGCTCTGGTGATCCTTCCACCTCAGCCTTCCAAGTAGCCGGAACTACAAGCACGTGCTACCACGCCTGGCTAGTTTTTTTTTTTTTTTTTTTTAATTTATTTTAGAGATGAGGACTCGCCAAGTTGCCCAGGCGGGTCTCGAACTCACGGTCTCAGGCAATCCATTCGCCTCGGCCTCCCAAAGTGCTGGGATTACAGGCTGAGCCACTGAGCCTGGCGGGATTGAAGTTCTAAAGCCAGAGGCCCTGAGTCCGTGCCGCACCCTGTCCTTGCTGAGCATCTGCACTGCCCACCTCACTTGGCCCCTCTCTTGCACCTTGTGGTTCCAGGGCCGGGAGGTACAATGGATACCACCCACCATGCCCTGGGGTAGGTGGAGGTGTGTGGGGTCCTGCCCCACAAGGGTTGTGAGATATGTTGAAGGAGAGATAGGCTGGCTCCCAACAGAGGTGGATGTGGCAGAGTTGACTCCTGCTTGGGGGTCCCAGGTTCTCAGGAACAACCTCACTTCTGGGGTCTAGACTTGGAGTAGTAGGAGTATCCTCTGGCCTAGAGACAACCGGTGAAGTTGGTGTTTGTTAC
Source organism: Cephalopachus bancanus (assembly GCA_027257055.1). Lineage (NCBI taxonomy): Eukaryota > Metazoa > Chordata > Mammalia > Primates > Tarsiidae > Cephalopachus > Cephalopachus bancanus. The sequence goes on along the minus strand of JAPVLO010000800.1, from coordinate 373,728 downwards.
AAGCTGGAATTGAACGAGGACTGGATATCTTTCCCTAATGCATACCAAGAGAAGTCAGCACCCACTGTCCCATGCTTCATCAGGCTCTGCTGCGTTGGGGGTGAGCTCTTTTGGCCTCCTGGTTCTTGCCTTGTCCAGTCAGAGGGACTCGGGTGAGCCGCCCTGGCCATCCTTCTCCGTTGAGGACGGGGCCAGCCTGTGTGAGAATGGGGCCTCATCCACTGAGGAAGTGGAGCTGGACGGAGAGAGAGTTTGGTGTTTTGACTAGATGCTTAGGATTCAAGCTGTAGTTAGGTCATTTAAGAGCTGGTTGCTTGACCTTATGTGGAAGGAGTAGTGCATTCAGCATGTTCCCTCACGGGGGTCTGAAGGGCTTTGCCTCTGAGGTCCTCCTACCATTGACTCTGCACCCCAGCTGGCTCCTCCTGCAGTCCCTGAGAGATGTTGGCATGAGTCCCAGTGATGCAGATGAGGGCACAGACCCCATGGGCTGGCATGGGTGGGGGCAGGAGGGGATGGGTTCCTGTTAACACAGACAGGGGAGGTGGGCCTTGACTTCCAACATGGACAGGGAACCTTGATGTATGATGGGCTGTATGACCGTGGGGGTGATGGCAGGAGGGGTGGAACTGGGCCTGAGGGGTTGAGGATCTGAGCTGGGATGGCTTCTGGCCAGAACATACCTGGGCTTGCCCAGCACCTACCCAGGCTCCGGCAGTCAATGCAGCTGAGACGAGAGTCCTGGACAAGAAATCGGAGACCAGATTCAGGCAGGTGGTGTGACTCAAGTTACCTGGCTCTCTGGGCCCGGCCTTCTCTTATGATGAACTTACTACAGGCTCTCTCTGGCCCCTCTGTTGGTTATGGGATGGAGGCAAAAGCAGTTAGGAGAGCTGAGAGATCCCAATTTGGAAAGTTAGTTTTCACTTTCAGTCAGTTTGGTGGATCATCCCTTATAGGGAAACTGCTTTCCCCCAACTCCACATACCTAGAAATGCTAGAAAACGGAACACAAACCATCATTGCGGAAAAAGCCAGACTTAGAACGAGGGTGAATGTACAAAAAGAACTAAAAAAGCAAAACATGCAGCCAGACTTAAGTGCCATTCCCTGTCCAGGGAGCTGCAGCACCCTGGGGCTCCGTGCTGCCGCACCTAATCCTCACAGCACTCTGGGGCAGGGACAAGCAAAGGGCTCACCATTCCCGTGTCTGTAGGGAGCTGCCCTTCCAGCAATCACAAACCTAAGTCTGAGTTCAGACTGAGGCGGCTCAGTGCTTCCATCCTTGTCCTTCTTGGGTGGTGGCCACAATCCACAGAAAGTGAGCTATTCAGTCATAGAACAGAACTCGAACCTACAACAGCCCTCTCCAAAACGAGGTGAGGAAAGCAATCTGCCCCTCCACTGGGGTGGAAACCATGATTGTAGTCACCTTCAATAAACTTCAAGTAGTTAATTACCGGGACTCCCCGTTGTCATCGTCTTAATTAAACATGGATCAGTGAGACAGGAAATCCAGTTCAGCTTGCGGGACCAGCACCCAGCCTTACCTGTATCCCACCGGGCCCCAGCCATGAGCATATCCTGGCAGCAGCCTGAGGAGGGGGTCCCTGGAAGGAAAGAAGGCTACATTGTTGGCTGAGGGAAGCAGCTGGTTTGTTGATGAGTGGGAAGTCCAGGGTTCCTTTGCACAGGAGCTCTGAGTTATATCTCCTCTGGCCTGGAGAGGTTTCAGTCTGCATCTGATGGGACTGTGAGTGGATGTGGCTGCAAGGTCTCACCTGGAGATGGTTCCCTGGGACGACCAGAGCTGCCTGCCCTAGGGAAATTGCTGGACTGAGCAGTCTCTCTCTTCTGCTGGCACTCCTGGTAGTCTTTGTGGCCACATTGTGTGGCACTGGGAAGCTCTGGGAACCTGGTTTCTCTTTCTGGGTCTACATTACTTCATCAGTAAAATGGGCAGTCTACCTTGGAGTATTATTACACAAGCTTTAGAGGCAGCATTTGTTACGTGTTAGTTTGCTAGGGCTGCAGGAAGGAAGCACCACAGATGGGGTGGCTTAAACAGAAGAAATCTTTTCACTAGCAGTCTTCAAGCCAGGAGTTTGTGATCAAGGTGTGGGCAGGGGGAGGCCCTCACTCCCTGAGCCCTTCCTTGTCTTTTCCAGATTCTGATAGCCATAGGAGTTACTTGTGTGAGCATAACTTGGGTCTGCCTTTGTCTTCACTCTGTGTCTAAATTTCCCTCTTCACCAGTCCAGTTGGATTTAGGGCCTGCCTTAATGACCTCATCTCAACTTGATGACATCTAGAAAGACCCTGTTTCCAAATAAGGTGTATTCACAGGTACTCAGGGTTAATTTCAGCATGATCTTTTAGAGAGACACAAACTAGCCCAAAACATTACAGACACATGCAGTTCCCTCCACACTAGTCAGTGATTTACTTGGGGGAGGGGCAGGTGATGTGCACTGAGTTGAAGTACTTTTCCTGAAGATTGGGATACCCACTGAGGCTGAACCCTTTTTGTGCTGTGAGAGTTGATAGCACAAGATGTGTGCCTGCTGGGTCACATCCTGCACATCCTGCACGTGGTCAGCACATCCTGCACGTGGGAGGGAGCGGGCTTGGAATGTGTTGGCATCTTTGCGTTTGGGTACTTAGAGGTTCATTCTCTGATACAAACTCTTGTTGACTGAGGAAATAATTCATAATAATTAATTCATTTACTTACTCAGGTAAGGGAGTCACCCCAGAGGTCATTTTTGCTCAGTCATTCAGGCTTTTAGTCTCAATGAAGGTCATAGTCACTTTTTAATTTTGTTGAAAAGTCAGTTATTCCAACCAGCACTTGTTTGTATGCTAGGCCTGGGCTGAGCGAGGGCCCTCCTGTTCTCAGCCATCTCAAAGCTTAGGGATTGGGGTTCAAGCTCTTTCCAGGGCCCAATGAGAAGAGAGCAGATCAGGGATACACCATAGTGGGGAAGGCTTAGCTGGAGGATGGCCTTCCAGGCCAGCAGAGGGGTCAGTAGGGACAGGGAGGCTAGAACAGACTCCTACTGAGGGATTGCCTGGAGCCTTTTTCTGTTCTAAAATTTTCCTTTGGACAACAGTTTACATTGTCCTAGCAGCTGAAGCTAGAAGCAGAATGTATATTTCATAGAGACCTTCCCTAAACCTTGCATCTGGCTTGTCTCCCCTCGTCAAGTGGGTAACTGTCTGCTTTCCTGCAGGACCACAGTCGCTTTGTCAACTGCGTGCGATTCTCTCCAGACGGGAACAGGTTTGCCACAGCTGGAGCTGACGGCCAGGTAAGGGCTGGGGCCGGACAGGGCAGGTGGCAGCTCACCTGCCTGCTTCTGAGACCACTCAGAGCAGACAGGCGGAGAGCTGGTCTTGATATGCAGAACTTGGGCATCTCCGCTCCCACCTCCTGGGACATGTCCTCAACCCTGTAGACACACCTCTGCTTTTAAATAGCACTGGAAGCTCCGCCTGTAAGCACTGGATTTTCAGAGCCACTGTCAATGGAGAAATGTTGTGCTCATGACTGAGGACGTTCATATGCGCATACACAAGTGGCCCACATGTGTTTTTATCTCTTGGAAGATCTACGTCTATGACGGGAAGACGGGAGAGAAGATGTGTGCCCTGGGAGGAAGCAAGGCCCACGATGGCGGGATTTATGCTGTGAGTATGAACACAGTTCCTGACCTGGTGGTTGGGATTCGGCCGAGTCTGTGAGCAGCACCCACACTCAGTGTGAAGTTAGAAACTTGAAGTGAGGGGCTGAGAGGGCAGTGGGGCAAAGCTTTAGGTCTTGTTGAGAGGTTGGGAGAGGCCATTGGCAGGAACTGGAGATGGGTCCCATCCTTGCTTTGGACGCATCCTATTCTCTCCCCAGGCTTGTCCTGATCAGAAATGGAGACTGTGAACACTCTGTTTCCTGGGGTCTCTCCCCCCTCTGAAGCTCTCTGGCATGTGACACACTGTTTTTGTTTGAATAGATTAGCTGGAGTCCTGACAGCACCCATTTGCTTTCTGCCTCCGGAGACAAGACTTCCAAGATTTGGGACGTTGGTGTGAACTCTGTGGTCAGCACGTTTCCCATGGGCTCCACAGTTCTGGACCAGCAGCTGGGCTGTCTGTGGCAGAAAGACCACCTGCTCAGCATCTCCCTGTCAGGGTACATCAACTACCTGGACAAGAACAACCCCAGCAAGCCCTTGCGGGTCATCAAGGTCAGGCCTGCTCTGGGGACGACTTTGCCCTCGGGGTGGGGCAGGAGAAAGGTGCATGTGGCCACAGAGGAAAGGGGAACTGAGAGAGGCCAGGCAGAAGCTGGAGAGATTCCCTGGGCCCTTGGGGTTTCAGTAGGAGGACGGGATGCTGGAGGCCAAGTCTCCGTTGAGCTGCTGTAAGAACTGGAGAGTCAGGGCCTGGTGGTGGGGCTGAGGCAGTGGCCATCACTCCCAGCTGTCAGGAGCTGTTACTTCCTGAGGGACTCAGCCTCCCTGAATTGGGAGCTCAGTCTGTGCCTCACCTGCCTGCAAGGCAAGACCAAGAGCTCACTGAGCACTGGGGCTGTTAATGAGCATCGCCGAGGAGGTTGGTGCAATGAGTGCCTGTAAGCGGAGCACTATCGGGGAGCCTTGAGTAGAAGGAGGAGCCTTGAACTAGACCCTGGCACTGGGTGGAATTTGAATGAGGGTGTGTGAGGGAGACAACCTGAATTCTGTGTAGTCAAAGCAGGGAAGGCCTGAGGGAAGGAAGGGATCAGGAAGAAATGGGGCTGGAGGAGTTGATGAGGCCAGGTGTGAGACCTGAGTGTCAGCCTGGGAAGACCAAGGCCCCTGCTTCCGTGCACTTCCCTGGGGGCTCGCATGGGCCAGTGTTGCCAGGGGCTCCTTGTGTTCCCCTGGTTGGTTGGAGTCCTGCCTTCTCCCTGCCTTCATGCTTGCCCTGTGAACATCTTGGGAGACTTGCAGCCAGACAAGAGTGAGGGCGGGGGGCCCTTTTGTGCCCTCAGGTCCTGCTCTGGCAGCGGCACCCACTGCAGACCATGTGGCCTCAGTCAGGCTCCTCTGGCTCTGGCAGGCCCAGGTGGGTGACACCTCCCGCGGCTGAGCTGAGATTTCAAGGGAGGGGTTTCTGCAGCCAACTCCATGGATGCACTCCATCCCGGCAGCTGAGCTTTTCTCTGGCTTCTGTGTTCAGCCACTTCAGGCGGCAAACTCCAACACTTCCTTCACCCAGCTGCTGTGGAAAGTCTGAAGCCTGAAGTAAGGTTAGCATGGGCCAGTCTAGAGTAGCCCTCAGGGTGCCGCATGCCTGGTGCTGTGCATTGTGGCCAGTGACTCATTCATACTGTCATGGTTTCTAGGAGGGGCTGCTCTGGCAACATCCTCATTTTGCAGATGGACTTGCCCCCAAGAAAGGGGTATCCTTATCCCGTGTGAGTGAGTCCTAAGGGCCAGGTCACCTCAGTGTTCGTTGCCCCTGCAATCTCTGTGTTCCTCTGTTGGCGGGCAGTGGCATTGTGCAGGAGGAGTGTTCTGAACTGTTAGGATAGACTCTTGAGTTCCCATTGGCCAGCCCCATGCCACCTGCTTTCGTGAAGGCTCACATGAGGAGGTCCTGAGAACAGGGCAAGTGGGAGCACCTCCTCACCAGCCTCCCATCCTGGAGTGATGATCATAAAAGTGAAGGTGTGCACAGTCTGGAGGCAAGGAGGCTGTTGCCCGGGAGGCTGGGTGGCTTCCCAAGACTGTCCCTGCTCTGCTGGGCTGCTATTGAGTGGGATGGTGGGAAATTATGCATGAGTGATTCAGGCATTGCTGTCAGCCAGCTTCCACTGCCCAGAAAAGCAGTTTCCCATGGACCGCCCTGTCATTGGGCGCCAGAGGTCTGTCCCCAGGTCTGCCATCCTGTGTCTATTAGCAGGACCTTTCTGGAGAGCAGGAGGCTTGTGTGTGTCTGCTCCTGCTATCACCGCTACTGCTGATTGCCTGGGGCTGGGTGCCATGGTGAATCTTGTGGGCTTTTACAGTTGTCAGAAGAGAAACTTATCTCCCTGGTCTCAGCCACACCTGTGTGAACACTCAGTGTTCAGTGCTGGTCTCGGGCTGCCATGGAGTTGGGCTAGTGGTGCTCGGCCCTGCCTACACAAGAGAACCACCTGGGAACTTTAAAAAGTGCTTGTTTTTTAAAAAGGTTTTTTAAAGCACTTGCTGCTTTCTGGACCCGAAGAATTCAGTGTGTTTCCAGGATGGTCTCAGGGCAGCTGAGGGCCAGCTTTGTTAAGCAAGCCCAGGCCTTGTAGAGGAGACACCTGGGGAGTTCTGGGCCAGGCCAGGAAGCTAGGAACTTGCATTTCTTGCAAGTTCCCAGGTGAGGCTGCTCTTTCAGGTGGAGAATGTTTGCACACAAGTCACCTAGCTTCTTATTGAGTGCAGGTTCTGATGCAGCAGGACTAGCAGGCCGAAGCCTCCAGTGCGGACCACGCTGGTCTGAGGCCCCCGATGTATGTAGCAGGACTGGCTGGTGGGGTGATATATTGGGAGGAGACAGCCTGGCTCAGTGCAGTGTGGTGATTCTCTCCCCATGACTCCACTGAAAGAGAAGTGACAGGGTTCCTGATTCTCCATTTCCTCTGAGAACTGTGTGTGCCTGTCTCTGAAGATAAATGCCATGTCATGGCTACAGGTAGAGCATCATGGAGTGCTTGGAGAGTCCTGGGAAAGGTCCTGCACTCAGATTTGCCACCTGGCACTCAAGCGTGGCTGATGAGCAGAGAGGGGCCAGCCAGGACCTGCCTCACTCCACAGGGGAAGAACTGTCCCAGGGGCAGTAACACCGGAAGCCAGTGTCTGGGTAGAGTTCTCCATGCCCCTTGCATCTACAGTCAGGGAAGTTGGGGCGAGAGTTTCAGGGATTTCAAACAGCCCTGGTGGGGAGGGGATGGTTGAGAGAAGAACCCTCACGAGCCAGGATATGACACAAACCTGGCCCAGCACCCGCTTCTGCAAGCTCGAGGTTTTCTGAGCTGACCCCCTTGAACTGCTGTCCTCATGTGTGATGGGTCCAGGCCGCGTGTCTGCACATGTTGGGTGCTCAGGTGCCAGGCTTTGGCTCAGACCTGTGCCCTAGCCCAGGCCAGTGTTGGGTGCTTTGGAGGAGGGGAGCAAAAGGTGAGGGTTTGTCAGATGAGACTGGGGAGGGGCTGAGTGAGACTCAAGGAATGGTGTTTAGGCAGCTGTGGCTGTGGGGTCTCAGCACACCTATGCTTTCGTGTGTTGGACATCTGTCACCCAGAGGCTTCATCGGCAGAAAGCGGCAGAGGAGTGGCAGAGGGCAGGGTGGTGTGTCCTCAGCTCATGCTGGCCCATGTGTCTCCTCCACAGGGTCACAGTAAATCAATCCAGTGTCTGACGGTGCATAAAAACGGCGGCAAGTCCTTCATTTACTCTGGGAGCCACGACGGACACATTAATATCCTTTGACTCAAAGCTGGTTCCAGAAACACTGGCAGGAGGGAAGAATTTTCCGTTGCTGTAGTGCCAGTGCCAGAGGCAAGGCAAGTCAGGTGGTTCCAGGCACAACTACCCGATCTTCCAGCCAACATGGCCTCTAGGGGTGTCATGTCTACACACGGGCCCCCCACCCTCAGCTGCTGCAGGCCTGATGCTGAGGGAAAGCCACAGGCAGCCTTGACCCCATCCGTCCTTCTCACTGTGCAGCCCTGAGTATGGGGCTTAACTGCTGAGAACTTGAACTCTTCCTCTCCCTGTAAGCATCAGCCAGCGCCAGCCCGCACCAGCCCTCTCCTACCACAAGCAGTAGGATCACTGACCCTTACAACTCAGACGTGCCTGGTGCCCATCAGTAGAGTCTTTGTTTTAAATATGGGGAGACTGGAGCTCAGGGAACGTAGCACCCTCCTCAGAGTCATATACCTTGTCGTCCTTGAGCCGGAGTCAGAGTTCCTGGCATGGTGCTTTGTGGCCCCTCCTTGATGATCTCTGGAGGCCCCCATATAAAACCCTCGAATGGGGTTTATATGAATGAGTCCTCTGGTTTTTCCTCAATGATGGGGGTTTCTGTTAGCTCTTGCTGTGTGACCTGGGACTGGTGACCACCCCCCCGGACTGTTTTAAGCCTTGGAGCAGCTGTGTGCAGGGTGCCACTCTGCCCACACACATTGTGAGCCCCTGGTGCTGTGTGTGTTGTCCTGCCGCCTGCCGTGAGCATCACGCTGCGTCAGGCCTACCCTTTGTATATGACCCTGGCCCAGAGGGGGCTGTCCAGGACCCAAGGAAGTCTCCCCACAGAGCTGAGAGGAGTACAGATGAGCCACCCTCCGGCCACCTCATGGAAATGAGGGGTACAGATGGGTGTGACCTGCCTGAGGCTAGGAGAGAAGGCCTCAGAGTCTCCTGCCATGCCCATCCTTGGCAGCCCTCCAGCCCCGCTGCCTCCCTGCTGCATCCCGGCCCTAGTGTAGCACACCCACACTTCAGATAGTGCCTTCCCAGGGATACGTCCACTGGGGCACATGGCTACCTTCGCTGGGAACCATCACCTTCATTTGAAATGTGCTTCTCATTTGTTGATATAAAAGCAGAATGTATGTCATTATTAAAGTCACATCTTGGACATGAGCACCTCAGGCTTGGTCCCTGGGGGGATGGGGTAAGCCCCAGGCCATAAAGCAACAGCCTCTGGGCAGGCATCAGCAGAGATGGGCACAGCCAGCCTCCTGCTGATGGTTGTTGCCATGGCAGCAGTTTACAGAAAAAGTAAATGGCAGTAAAAAGCTTCGCTCTTAGGGTGCTCCTCCATCACTGCAGGTTTCCTTGAGAGAACTGTTCCAATATTCAGCACGCTGCTACCTGCTGCTGGTCTGCGTGGTCATATCATCTTGTGGCTTGACCTTGTATGACATTGTCACAAGGAGACTTAGCTGGGCAGTGCCTCTTGGCACATGGAGTTTAAAGTGGCCTGCTGACTTGGAGTGGGGCTGATGTGCCGTGTTCCCATCTTGCTGGCTCACTGCATGCCTGAAATTCCAGACTTGGAGTCAAGGAGCAGTCCCCTCGGGCCCAGCGCTTGCTGCCCATCCCTCACGTGTCGGGAGGAGGGACTGGCTACGACACCTCCCCCAACTCCCTGTCCTGGAATCCTAGCTTTTCCTTAATCCCCTGCCCTACATTACTGGGATTCAGAAACGGGGGAGAATGACTCCTTTGCTGGCAAAGGCCACACAAATCAGGTGTCCAGGATGGCCGTGGATGAGTCAGGGCAGCTCATCAGCTGCAGCATGGATGACACGGTGCGGTACACCAACCTCATGCTGCGAGACTACAGGTAAGCACGCCTGGGGTCTGCAGGGACCCAGAGGGAGCCTCAGAACTCTGCCAAGACCCTTTGCAACTTGCATTTACTATTCCTGATAGCTCACATCTTTCCTTGAGCATCATTCTCCTATTGTCAGCCCTGAGCGCGGTATAGTATACAGACTCCAGACGATCTAGGTATTGTTTGTGCCCACATAGATGATGACCAGGTGGGGGGGCTCTGTCCCGGGATCAGGTGGAACAGATCACGTCCCTGTTCTCCAGGGACTTGCCACAGTCTCTCTGGTCTCTCTTCCTCAGTAAAGGCGGGTAATGATGAAGCCTGTCTGCTCCATTGTGAGGTCAGCACAGGGCAGGAGCTGAGTACAGGGCACCCTCCTGCTCAGGGGCGAGACAGGCACGCAGCGATATTGAAAGACAGCGTTTGTCTTGTTTTTGCTCTGGGCCTTGAGTCAGTGGAGCTGGAAGAATAGCCGTTGACAAGTGATCTGAAGTTCTAAGTGTAGCTGAGGATGACAGGGAAACGTCCTAGTCCTGACAAGGCCTCTGAACCTCCAGTGTCCCCACGCCCAGGAGCGATCCCTTCCCTGCCCCTGTGCTTCATGTGTGACCCCATTGTGTGTCCTGGGGCCTGTCTCACCTGACTGTTGCTGGGTCCTGGAAAGTGTTTTGTGGCCTCATTTGGGCTTGTTGCTTGAGTCTGCTTATTAACGGACCAAGTGTCTGTGGGTCAGTTGAGCCTCCCAGGTGGCAGTAGTAGTGGCCCCAGAACCTAGGCGTCCAGGCCCCAGTCCTCTCACTGCTGTGGGTGACCCTGCTTATCACACATCCCTGCGAAGGACTTCCCTGGGCTGCACTGGCCCGGCTGTGGGAGAACTCGAGGCCCTGACCGAGCTGGCCTCCTAGTGCCGTTGCTGCAGTCAGGGTCCTTCTGGGGTGCCTTTGGGACTCCACACTTGGCCCGTCACACAGACGTTTCCTAGATTTCATTTTCAAGACTGTGTGTGCAGATTTTTCTAGGATGAGTTTTGGTAGCATTGGCCAAGACAAAAGCTGACACATGATTTTCGCTCATCAAAGGTAGTGGAGTCTTAAAAGTTACCCCCCCCACCAACCCCAACGGTAGGAGCAGAACTCAATTCTGCCCGTGCCCAGGAAATTCCAGTCTTTAGTCAACAGATGTTGACAAAAGCTGCTACTGGACAGGATGATGGAGTGGTGGGTACTTACCACATTCACAGAGAAACAGAAACTGTCCTTTCACGTCCACTCACCACCCCTTTCCCCACCCCTAGGCCCTGTTGTGATTGGTAATCTCTCTGCCCTGGAGTAATGGGTCATTTTTTACCATCCTTTCATATTGACCAAATCCTTTCTTCAGCATAGACAGCAGTATAATTTCTCTCTTCTAAATGGCTAAATTCCTGCCGTTTTGCAGTAAGTGTACATGAATATACTTACACTGTGCTGTGTAAATACTGAATGTTTCCCTTTCTCTCCAACAGCGGACAAGGCGTTGTGAAACTGGATGTCCAACCAAAGTGTGTGGCTGTCGGCCCTGGGGGCTACGCCGTGGTCGTGTGCATTGGGCAGGTAGGGGTCTGGCCTAGATCTTGACTAGAAGAGGTGGAGAAACAGGCTGGAGCTTATGGCTGTGTGATGCCTGCTTGCTGAGTTCCCCATGCCCCTGGGCAGTGTTTCTTCAAGGGTTCCTTTGCACTGCGCTAACGAATGGACATGCTGCTCGCCCGTGGACATGGCTGGCCAGAGGGCAGAGCTGGGACTTGTCTGTGAGCTTCAGCCCACACCTCACGCCCATCGGGCCGCAAGTTCTGGGAGAGACTGGGGGGCGTGCCTGTCATCACTCATGTTGGATTCCAGCCCTGCATCCTTGGAACTGTGAGGCTTCGGGCTTTACCTCATTGTCTCTGAGCTCAGTCTTTCCTCATCCCCGGCAGAGTCACAGGAGTGATAGTGAGGAAGCACGTGTGAGGCTTCTCACACCATCTAAAGTTATTTTCATAGACAGCAGGCTGAGGCTTAGAGCAGTCCAGCGACAGGCAGCAGAGTGGCACCTGGCCGGAGTGGGGTGTGGTTTTTCTGAATCCACAGCCTAGCTTCTGCTTCCAGACAGGGAGGTCCCTGCACACCGTTTCTTTAGAATTTCTGAAGCAAGTGCTCTTGACTGAGATCCACCGACCCACCTCGTACGGGATTCTGGTCTGTGGCCAACATCGTCTGTCAGCAGCATGGCCTCCCAGTGTGTAGCTCAGGGCAGGCAGGTGGCACCTGAGCCCCCATTGGCGCAATTGGCAGGCCTGCTAAAGAAAGCATCCACTCAGGACCCACTGCCCCTCCTTCATCCTTTGAGCTTAGTTGCTTCAGGGAGAATGGATTTCTGTGTGTCCTAGATAACGAGAACTCCCTGCCAAGTAATTATTGCCAACAGCCTGGACAGCCGGGGGGCGGGGGGACAAAGAAAGCAGCAGCATGGAACACTGTGGGGTGTGGGGAAAGGCTGGAAAGCAGAGTTCTAGCAGGCAGCGGGTGAGGGGTGGACACTCGGGCTTCATCACACCCTGGGGCCTCGGGCTGCACTCTGTGGCTCAAGGCCTCAGTTTCTTCATCTGTGAATTGTGGGCAGAATCGGCTGTCCGTGTCCCTGAGACTTTGAGTGAGGGTTATATGAGGACATTCAGGGCCAGGCTTAGCTGGTACCTGCCCTCAGGGATATGAGGGTCCCCGGTAGTGTTGTTGACTGTGGGTACCAGCTCCAGAGTCCTGGACCCCTTGGAATCACGTGTGATATTTTTACTGTGATCTGCCATGACTCATCAGTCTTCCAAGGCCTCTGGGACCCCCACTCCAGGGGCGAATGTTCCACATAGTTCCCTTTTACCAGTCATAGCGTCAGGAGGGTGCTGGAAGGGTCCTGGAATTTTAGATCAGGAAACATCCAGGTTCAGGTCTCATCTCGGGCACTTTTGTGGACAAGCACACTGTCCTTCTTTACCTGTGGGGTGGGTGAGCCCACTTCCTGAGCCCGGCATATGAGAAGTACATCTTCAGTAGTAGGTGTTAGGGTGCTGTAGTCTACCTCGCAGCACACTTGGAAGCAGAGGCCTGGAGGATAGGGCGGGGCTACCTGCCCTTGGAGGACAACTGATGGCTCAGGCAAGGGTAGAGTGGACAAAGCCAGATCTGTCACCGAGCAAGGCTACAGTCTGGGAACAATCCATTAGAATCTGGTGGTTTACAAGGAGTGAAGGGACAGAAGAACCCTCCCCCCATCATGTAGAGCCTCTGCCACTGGTGCTAGAGGCAAAGGACAGTATGGGGAAAGGCTTGGATTGTGGGCATGCGCCCCGTTCAGCCCATGGGAGCCATAGGGTCTTGGCATGTGGTGTGAGCTCTCTGTGTCCCCTTTTTGCCTGTGTAATAGGGGAACTGACCCCTGCCTTCTGGGTCTGGAATACTGTGGCAGGGTGCCTGGCACACACCCAAGGTAGAGTAGGCATCACTGAGGGTTTTATTTACAATTATTACTGCTGCACTTACGTCGAGCACTGAAGTCTATCATCTCTGTATCCAGATACTACTGAGTTCTTATCCTCTGTGACACTGAGACCCAAGACAGTGTATGAGCTGTCACCGCAGCCAGGATCAAGCCCCAGTCTTTCTGTCTCCAGAGCCCTGCTGGGTCAACAGTGTTCTATGGGAGTGTCTCCACTAGGGCCTGGACACTGTGCGCTAGGCACCATGGCATTTATAAGGACAGACAGGCCGGTGTGACTTGACCTGCCCTGAAGACAGGCTCTTGCCCTCCTAGAGCAGGTCAGGAGCAAGGCAGCACCGTGCTGGCATGGCCGCAACCATGAGGAGTCCGCTCTCCCCAGTGGGCTCAGGGCCTTGGAGGAGAACAGCCCTCAGCCCCAGGAGCTGCCATGGGCCTCCTGTCCACCTTTCTGTGCTGATGACTGTCTCATCTCCCTTTCCTTTCCTGGGATTGGGAAGCAGAGTCTTGGACTTGGAAGGCCCCTCAGCCCCGGGTGCCCATGCCTGTCACTTGGGTGCCAGCACTGCTTCAGCGGGAGGGGAACCATGTGCTGATGATGAACATTGGCTCTTCTCTGAGAAACCAAAGCCTGGAATCATGTCTACCATTTTCTCTTCCACTGTTGCCTTAGAGCCTTGTCATTTGCCACCACTGCTGTCCTTTTGACCCCTATGTAGTCTGTTTGCCAAAGTTCAAAGGCCAAGTGATCTTCTAACAAGCTTGCTGTAGTAACACTACTACAGTGACAATGATCGTAGCAGCCAGTATTTATTGAGACTCTTACTGACCAGGACCTGCTACTACCCTGCTCTTGCCTGGTGAGGGTCCCAAGACTGGGCCCAGACCAGGACGTGCTCCTTCTGCTGAAGGGTAGTTTCCCCCAAGGGGCTCTGCTGCTCTGACTGCTGCCTGTGTATGCCATAGATTGTCCTGCTGAAGGACCAGAAGAAGTGCTTCAGCATCGACAGCCTCGACTATGAGCCCGAAGTGGTGGCGGTGCACCCTGGCGGGGAAACAGTGGCAGTCGGAGGCGCGGTAAGGCCCTTTCCTCTGATTTCCGTATCTGGCTTCAGTGTCTGGGCTACTTGAGGTGGCATGAGCCGTGAGTCCTGGACCTGTCTCGGGGAAGACAGAGGATGGGAGTGTGGGGATAGTCGAGGGTTGTGAAGGACCTGCTAGAGCCCAGCCACCTTCTGCCGTCCAGAGCCAGTGCCTTCCCTGGCTGGCTGCAGTCTCTGTGGCCCTTCCATGAGTCCCCTGTGGCAGGGCGGGCAGCAGTCTCTGTGGCCCTTCCATGAGTCCCCTGTGGCAGGGCGGGCAGCAGGTGCTCAGTAGCAAGGCCAGAGGTGTGCCGGCCCTGCTGTGCTATCGGGGGCCTCTGGGTGGAGCAAGCCCTGGGGAGTGATTGTATTACAGTCATTGTCGGCAGACCCACAGCCAAGTGGCAGCTGGGCCAGGATGTCATGACTGAGGTACTTAAAGTCTTGTAGGGGCCCAGGGCCCTGGTCAGCGAGGTGAGGAGCTCGTGGCAGGGAGCACAAGGAAGGAAGCCCTAGGACTTGGGGTCAGCCTTGTGCACAGCTGGGGGAGCACCAGAGGGGAGCATCTCAGGAAAGGAACTGTTGTGGGGCTGGGCTCATAGGAAGAGTGACAGGGACGTTTTGGCACCTTCGAGGTACAGCACTAACCTGAGCCTTTCACGGTTTTCCTCGAGTTCTGCTTTCTTGTCGTCCACAGTGCGATTCTCATGCCCTTTGATAATGAGTGCTTATGCATGCAGGGTGGGTACGATCTGACTGGCCCAGTCTTTAGTGCCTTGTAGATAAGTTGTTTCAGTCTCCCCAGCCCAGGAGGGTGGCACTCTGGTAACACGTCCACCTTGGGCATGGAGTGCCCTCCTGTGCTGGAGGCCAGGCCAGCAGGTTTACTGTCCCGGAGTTCTGGATGTGACAGCTGGGCTCTGGGGCCAGCCTGCTCAGGTGCAGTAAATGTCCTGCACCAGCTAGTTTGAGGGCCCCTGGAGGCCGTCTGTGCCCCACAATGCCGATAAGCCCCTCTTACAGCTGCTTGGAGGGTGTTGGGTTCATCCATGGGAGGAGCGTGCAGTGCCTGGCATGTGGGTAGTACACAGTGGCACTAGCTGTGCAGCGTCCAACCCCACTGTCTACTGGGCAGGCCTCCTCCCCACCAAAACCTTCCTGGCACCCGCTCATTCAGTCTCTAGGACCCCATGGTTCAGCCGAACAGTGCCCTGGGTATTCTTACTGCAGTCTCACCTGGGAGTTGAGGGAGCCACCCACCCCAGGACCCAGCCCTTGCCTGGAACCATGGGCACAATTCTGGCAGGTCCATACTCAGATCAAGCCTCCCTGCCTGCAGCTATTGGCCTTCCCTCAACCTTCCAGGCAGGAGCTCTGGCCAGCAGGGCTCATCTTGGCAGTGGCTGTGGGGCCTAGTTTGACCCGGTCACCATTGGTGTTTTTAGGGAAATGGGAGAAGTGGTGAACCCAAGGCCATTCTTTCTCAGGCAAGGAGAATGGGTCTCGTTAGCCCTTCACTTGCAGCTGTTTTTATTCGTCATTATTGGTGCTGTCATCCTTGGTGGCCCTAGGACATGTAGACCTTGTTACCTGCCCTTCAGAGATGTGTCCTGTGCCCTGTGTCTGGCTGCATCCTCAGTCCAGGCCCCTCGCCAGGAGACTCCTCACCTTCCCCTCACCCACCCACCAGCAAATCTTGCTTTGGCTCTGAGCTGGAGCACCGCCAGCTCCCACTGGGGCCTGTTCTGCTCCATGCTGCACCGAGGATGTCCCTCTTCTTTGTGTTCTTGGGGTGGTCATCGTCCCTGTAGCCCAACACAGCCTGTGTCCGGGGGGCTCTGGGCCTGTCACTGTTATCGACCCTTCCTGGCCTGGTCCATTCCCCTACCCGACCATCTTGTGGTGTGTTTACTTTTTACAGAGGAGTGCGCAACCAGGGTCCTGGGGCAGGAGATAAAGGCTGGGCTGCAGTTTGTACCAGGTATCCCTCTGCATAGCTGCATGGCCAGGCTCTGTAAGGAAACTGAAACTGGGAGACAGTTTGCTCTCCCAGCTCATGCCTTAGGTCTATCAGTAGTTTTCATTTCTCCTGGTTGTCACCAGACCTAGGCCTGTACACGGGTTCACATCTGCGTTTATACTGCTTTTTTCTGCTGTCCCATATACATTGGGCTTTGTTTGTTTTAACAGCATATAACGTTCCAGCCAGTGACTGTCCAATGCTTATTTAACCTGCTGTTGGACATGTGGTGGCTGATTTCCTTTTCCATTACACCCCTGGAGCTTCCTGGGCGATCCAGAAACACAGCTCTTTTCCTTCCTTTGAGCGCTTTCCTGGTAGACAGTTTCCCTCTTAGAAGACCATTTAGTCGTGACTCCTATCACATGTAGGCATTAGGAGAGCCCTAGAAGGAGACTGGCTTGTCTGTGTGACCTCGGAGGGCTTTCTGTGCTCAGAAACCCTGCACATCCATGGACATTCCTAGGATATCCTCTAAGTCTGGCCTGAGCTGTTATCCCATTCTTCAGTTTTGGGGGTAAGAGCCAGCATGAGTGAGTCATGAAATAACCGGGGCTTTCACCAGTACCGATGGAATATCTGGCTTTTCTGAGTTTGGCTCCGTGGCCTCAAGGGGGCAAGCTGGTCTCTCCAGTTAGTTTGCCTTCCAGGAGGCCCCAATCTGTCGATGAGGAGAGGCGGCCAAGACTGGCCTCCTGGCAGTGGCCCCAAGAGGTTCTGTAACAGAGACTGGCAGACGACGGTCTTCCTACTTCCTCCTCCCTGCCACCCTGTCTGCTTCGCTGAGGCGCGCAGGGACTCTGGTTAAGGAGAGCTGGGTAGAGCCCGGGAGTTGTAGACGTGGGGACCCTGGGGCCAGTGGCGATAGTCATGGGGAAGTGGCATGTGCCCTTTGAGAGAGCATGGGGGCTGTCCCCAGAGAAGTGATGCCTGAGCGTGATGGGCAGCTCCTGAGGGCGGGCAGGGCAGCCGGGGCGCTCACCTGACACCTGGGGCAGGAGGGGACAGCCTCAGGAGAACAGAGAAGCTGGGTGACAGGCAGGCCTCACTCAAAAGCGGCAGCTGTAGACGTTTTCTGTTTGACTCTTGCTTGGACTCTGTGGGGCATTTATGAAAAGGACAGGCTCCTGGGCCCCAAGACATGCAGATCTCAAGGTGGGGGAGGCCTAGGATAGGGTAACTCAGCTGCTGGGAGAGCACACCACGAGGCCTACTTGCAAGTTTTAGGAGATGCCCTCCCCTGTGTGTGAAAGAGGGAGCCCACCTGGCCACAGGGAGCCCAGGTGGGGCCCAGATGTGTGCTGGTGCCCGGATGTGTGCTGGTGCCCAGCGACAGGGCAGCAGTCAAAGGCCAAGGCGCTTTTTCTTAGAGACCCTGACCCCTCCCCCCAAAAGAGGAGAGGATGTGGTGTGTGTGGGAGTGGCTCATGTTCTTTCGTCTCCCATTGCAGGATGGCAACGTCCACCTGTACTCCATCCTGGGCACAGTGCTGAAGGACCAGGGCAAGCTCCTGGAGGCCAAGGGCCCTGTGACCGATGTGGCCTACTCTCACAACGGCGCTTTCCTCGCCGTGTGCGACGCCAGCAAGGTGGTCACAGTGTTTAGTGTTGCCGACAGCTACTTGGTGAGTGGTGCCTGTCCCTGTGCTGGGTGGTGGTGGGAGGAGGAGGCAGTCCGGGCTCAGTGACCTTGAGCTGTGCTTTCCAAGCCTTAGTCTTCTCATCTGAGTAGCGAGTGCCTGGAGGGAGGCTTCAGAGGAATCTGTGGATTTCAGGGTCGCCTGGCAGGAAGTTGGCACCTGATAAACTTGGATCCCCATCGCTGTCACCGCAAGAGACAAGGAAGGTGATACGGGGTAACTCAGATCTGAACCTTGACCTGCCACCTCTGTTTCTACCTGCAACTAGGAGAACAATGTTTTCTATGGACACCATGCTAAAATCGTCTGCCTGGCCTGGTCGCCAGACAATGAACACTTTGCCTCTGGTGGCATGGACATGATGGTGTACGTCTGGACCCTGAGTGACCCGGAAACCAGAGTCAAGATCCAAGGTGACTCCCTTCCCCCGGCGTTGGCAGATAGCGTCCATGGGTCTGTGCTCCACAGACTGTGGCCATCCCAGGGCCCCGCACCCAACTCTGCTTCTAGGGAAGTGACTCGGTGGAGGCGAGGGTCTCCTTCCCTTCAGCGGTCACTAGTTGTTCTGCTGTCTGTGGTACCCGTGCCGAGGGACCGTAGGCTCTTCTGTTTCCTCCACAGGACAGTGCTGAGCTGAGTGAAGGCCTCACTCTTGATCCCTCCCCCCCACCCGCCAGGACTAGAACCTGTGGTGTGGCTCATGAAGAGGCCAAAGTCTGCGAACCCAGGGCCAGGTTTGCTGTCTCCCTGAGACAGCTGTGTCCAGTTCGAGTATAACGTGAGCCACGTGCAGATGTGACATTTTTCTAGTAGCCACATTTAAAAATGGAACAGGTGAAATTTTTAACAATATGTTTCACTTAAGCAAACATACCATCATTTCATTCCTGTGGCATCAGTGCATGTCTGAGTATGGCTCCATGTGGGAGGCACCTCCTAATGATCCACACCCTTTCCTCCCCACCCAGCGCAGTCTTGTCCCCTCATCTGTTTTTGACACAAGCGCAGCCTTGTGTATCAGACATCCATGGGGGCCTATTTAAAAACAAGTCTAAACCCACCCCTCATAGCTTGTTTCTTAGCTGCAGGCCAAAGGGGGCACCATTAAGCTGTGTCTTTAGCGTCCCCGGGTGGGCTGGCAGAGAGGGCAGGCAGCCCAGTCCAGGGTAAAAGGACACACAAAACAGATTTTGACAGCTGTCCTGACTGATAAGCAAATGGACAGTCTTGTAGTGAGAATCCAGCAACTTCATGAATGAAATGGATCAAGAAAAATTACAGCAGGAACTAGTTAAGGGCTCAGGGTCTGTGTCAGCTCTGAGGTCACGGGTCACTAGATACTAATTGGCCTCAGTGCTGGGGACTTTGTGCAAATGTTGAGTTCTGAAGAGTCAGCGTGGCGATGTGGACAGAGCGCTGAAGCCTGACCTCACAGCCTGTTGAGTCATGCTTGGTGGCTTGTGGAGCCCCAGGCCCACGTGCCTTCTGTGGGCTGAGGCTTTTGGTATCGGGGCATGGGCCATGCCAGAGGTGGAGGCTGAGGGTGGGCGGAGCAGAGAGCTGTTGGGATCGCAAGCGGGTGGGACTGGGTGACTGGAGCTCTAGCGCCAAATCACCTGTGGTGTGGTTCTTGAAGAGGCCGAAGTCAACGAGCCCCCAGCCCCCTGGGTGTTTCATTGGTTGTTATGCCCCCCATTTTAATTCACACGCGTACTATATATCTGTGTGGGTGTTGTCTGCATATTATTGCTTTTATGCATCAAAAGTAGTACTTGGTCACCAGGACTTGAAGAGAGAGGGAGCTGCTGGCATCTGGTAGGTGGAGGCCAGGGCTGCTGTCGTTGTCCTGCAGCTCCTGGTAGGGAATTACCCAGCCTGGGGTCAGCAGTGCCCAGGCTGAGAATCCTGCCCCCACTTGCCGCCATGCCAGACTATTTAGAGCTGTCCGTGGCTGGTTTCTTGAGGGCCCTGTTGATGATTTGGGCGTGGGCTGTCCATCCTTCTGGTCCAAGATGGCTGTGCAAGAAAGCAGGGGAGTGTGGTTCTTCTCACAGCGTGTCCTGCCTTCCAGATGCACACCGGCTGCACCACGTCAGCAGCCTGGCCTGGCTGGACGAGCACACGCTGGTCACAACCTCCCATGATGCCTCTGTCAAGGAGTGGACAATCACCTACTGAGGAGCCCCCATCCGCAAGACGGACCGAATCAGGGACTAGAGTTTAACTGCAGCGGAACATGTCATTTCCCTTTTTCTGTGACGCGCCCCCTTGCCCCCGCCCCGCCGCAGGAGGGAGGAGGGCCTCTTTGGTGATCCTTGCCTTCTGCAGGGTGTCTGTACACGTCTTTCTGAAAGCTTTAGACAGGAACAGTTTGCACATGAAAAATAAAGTGAGCACTTCAACAGTGTGTGGCCCGTAACTACAACCCATAGCCCAACCAAACCTCGGGAGTGCGGAACATTCCAGAGGCAGCAGCCTCAAAGGCACACCGAGCCCCGCCCCCATGGCTTCTGCTGTCTGTCGGGGGAGGCTGTCAAGGTGAGCGAGCTGCGCTCCCACGTTCCTACCTGCAGAACATTTCTGTACTAGCGAGACAAGGGCGTGTCTGTTGCAGTCCAGCAAAGCCAGAATTCTGTGTGGAACACATGTCTGTCTCTTCCGTAGTGTGTCACCACGTGGCCGCCTCCAGGTGACACAGGAGTACATACGTCACCTTGGACGTATTTCGTTGTCGGATTTTGTGCTTGATTTTTAAGAATGGAATAGTGGGGTTTTTTTTTAATGTATCTTAACTGTTACCTGTCCGTGTTTACAAGCTAACGTGTTGATGACACCATGTCCAGGCTTTTAGAACACTTGTTAGCCAAACAGAGGTGTCCTGGTCACCATTTCACCATTGTGCTTTGATGTTTCTTGTCTTTCTCTCCCCCTTCTCCCAAGAGCAAAGGTTAATTTAAGAGCAAAGACGAAGTCACTGTAAACTAATCTGTCATTGTTCTTACCTTCTTTTTCTTTTTCAGTGCAGAAATTAAAAGTAAGTATAAAGCACCGTGATTGGGAGTTTTTTTGCGTGTGTCGGAATCACTGGTAAATGTTGGCTGAGAACAATCCCTCCCCTTGCACTTGTGAAAACACTTTGAGCGCTTTAAGAGATTAGACTGAGAAATAATTAAATATCTTTTGTCTTCATTGTGGATCGCTGACTTTGTACGGGGCACTTGGGGGTGGGAGAAGGGAGGGAAGCTTTTTGGGATTCTCATGGCCGTCAGAGTCTCACCGGCCTGCAGCTTCAGGAGTGTTCAATTCCTCGAGTGGTGGAAGGGAAGCCTTGGAGAAGGGGCCGGACTTCTGTGTCCTGCTCCCACCCCTACTGCCAAATCGAACGACCTGGGCCACATCCTTCGCTGTGCCTAAATACTTTCATTTATGGACTGAAAACGGACCAGATGATGTCTGTGTCCCATCAAGTTCTTTGTACTCTGTACTCTTTCCCAGTCTGCTTTCAGGTAAGAAATAGCATGCACTCAGATATTTAGAGACACTAAGTTCCCAAGCATCCAACAGAATTGCAAAGGGAAAAGCACTATTTTGGGGTGGATAAACAACATTGCAGAATTGTAAATTTTGCCAATCCCAGTAAGAAAGTTTCCCTCCAAGGGTCTGATTATGTTGTGTCTACAGTTCAAGTATGAAGGAGGAGCTACAAAGGTCAAGAAAATAAAAATACGAGTCTGTAATATCTAAAACTGGGTGTGTCGCAAGATTGTTCCTGTGCCTCCTTGGATTTGGGACAAGGTCACCACGTTCATAGCAATGGGAAATGGTGAATCATTCAGTGAATGGTGCTGATAAAATTAGGTAACAATCTGAAAAATAATATTGCTTACCTTGTCCTTAATAGGAGACTAAATTAAAAGATCAAAGTTTTGAATATTAAAAAATAGAACCACAAGAGTGCAAGAAAATATGGCAAAACTTAGTCACACAAACTCTGAGGGTTTCTAAGAATGGCAAAAACTAAAAGTAATACATCTGACTACATACATGCATTTAAATCTAGCTATATCTATGTCTATATATAAATGTAGATTAAATCTTCATTGAAGGGGACAAAAACTCTCAAAATCCAAAAACATGACCAAGGGCACAAAAACGTAAAACATGTACTAGACCATAGGACATGTAAGCACAAGGAGAGGACCCCCAAAAGACCCCTTGTGGTACAGGTAAGTGTGCTGCTAGGTAAGTGTCCTAGAAACCCATTTGGCACCAGTGTACCGGCTAGCATTGTAAGACGCTGCGTTTGGCTTCAGTGAATTTTTTTTTGGAGATTGTTTCAATGTGTGGTCATTTCATAGGGGGTGATTTACGAGTGCACCTGCCCACGCCGTGCTGAATGTTCAGCAGTTTTTCACCAAAAAAACGTCATGACCCTCATTCCCCACACTCCCTATTCACCCAATCTCGCCCCAAGTGACTTGTTTCCCTATGAAAGAAGTCCTCAAAGGGAAACGTTTTGCTGATGTGGAAGAGGTGAAACAAAAACCAAACACTAAAAGGCATCAAAATTGAGTTCAAAACCTTTGACCAGGGGAAAAAGTCTCAGTAGGTGTGTCAGACTGAGTACTTTTAAAGTGACTGAAGTTTTTAAACATGTAAGAATACATAATTGCTTATAAAGTAAATTCTGGGATTTTAGGTCCCCTTGATAATTTGGCTTAATTTTTCTTTAATTCATGTTAAATTTTTAAATGAAATGTGCATGCCATATGTGAGAAAGTTTTCAAAGTGTAGATTAAAAACTAAGTCACAGAATAGTGCATGTAGAGTGGCCCCATTCATGCAAAAAGGCCACAGACTCGTAAAAGCAAGACTTTGAAGTTTGAACCCCACAGCGGAGGGGAGGAGGCTGCCTCTCGTTCCTTCACTCCATGAAATTAGAGGGTTCTAAAAAAAGATCTGTGCCCAGGATCTCCACCCATTTCAGAGAGGGAGGTCTTTGTGCTCACAACTTTAAAAGAAAAAGAAAAAGCTGCTTATTTGACTTAGGAGAGTACAGAAGAATGCTGGTAGCTTTTTAAAGTTAAGGGCTTGCTGGTGGTCCTTGGTCGCAGCCTATGCACCAAATCAAAGTAACTGTTTTGAAAGAGGGCAGAAGCAGAATCACGGGAGTGGCCCAGGTGGGGCGCAGGCTCACAGCTGCATGCCAGGCAGAGGCAACATCTTCGTCATGCCCTCCAACTTTGTTGTGCAGACCTGGAACAGCGTTCAGGATTCCAAGACCTTGGGGCTACGCTGGAACTGTGCACTGCTCAGAGATCAATTAGCAATGCTTGGCAAGGCCCCACACTAGGAGGGTAAGGGGGGGTGGCATCCACCATCTCACCATCGTGCTCAGCTGTCTGCTTAGGGCCAGCAGGTCCTGGCATTCACTCGAAAGGAAGTGCTGTAGTGGGAAGAAAGCCAGACTAGGGGCTCTTGGGTTGTGTTTCCAGGTCTGACACTGACCTCCCTTGGCTGGTAAGATGAAACTGAGAGCCTCCGTGGGGATATACAACAAAGCCTGTTTCTGTCAGAGCACCACCCTTCTTAAATGATTTTGTAGCTAACATGCATTTGAACAATTTGGTGCATGCACATGCACCTGTACAAACTGATACAGTGGTATGCTGAAATTGAGTCCTCTGTGGCAAAGTAAGTTTTCATGTTTGCTGCTGATCACTGTATTAACATTCTTGATCACTAAGCCAACCAATTGTTGGGCATAAAAATATTTCTCCAAGTGATTATCATATTGAGAAAAGGATCTTTTGTGGTTAGCCTTATGTGAATTAGCCTGGGGTGTGACCCTGAGCCTGTTAAAACCTCGTGCATTGTCTCTGGGGAGGCCCTCTGGTGCAACTTGGTGCTCTTGACACCAGGAAATCATTGAAGACTCCAGAGAACTTGATATGTGGAGACGTACTATACCAGAAAGTGAAAATCAAGAAATGTTAAATGTATTAATATATCAATCATAAACCCAATATGTTAGCATACTTTTTAAGAAAAATATTTTCCAAAATAAAAAATAGAGTGGTATTGCTTTATATTTTGAAAATCTCTTTAATGTCTGGCTTCTCCATTGAATCTGTGCAATACATTGTTTCAGTTGGAATATGTGAAGAAAATCTAGTCTCACACTGACATACAGTTGGAAACGCAGCAATTATTTGAATAGCATTTTCAGAGATTGTGACTTTTCATCCATGACGCCCTATCCAAATTCCGCAAGTGAAAATTACGTAAAGGTTCACTGCAGTATAGAATCTGAAATCCTGTCAATGAACTATTTGCCCTCTGTTGTATTAAAATCCACTTCAAATGCACCTTTTGTCCCTGCACAATTTTTAACATTTTTTATTTGGAAAAGAGTGGTTCCTTTAGTTGTTCAGATCTTTCAAATGTGGAAACATTCCGCAAAGTATTACAAAGTCACATTTCTCCAGGTTACCACCAATCTCAGCAGAAACACCACTGTTAAGAAGCCTTCAGGCGCAGGAACTACAGTTCCAAATGATTATTCTAGGTCCTTAGGTGTATCTGTTCCATGGGGCCTCCCATAACCTGCCTTGTCTGCCAGACTGAGGCCAAGTTGCTTCTATATTCTGGCTTGAGAAGGCAGGAAGCCTGGAGGAGGCCCATATGCTGTGTTCAGGGCCTGCAAACCTGCCATGTCTACTTAATTCTGTCAGCACACCTACCTTTGAGGGGCAGGTGGATGAAGCAGGGGGCTGGCAGCCGCTGGTTGGGCCGTCCGAGGCCATCTGTGAATCCGCCACTCCAGAGGAGGGAGAGGAGAGCCAGCATGGACTCCACGTGGTTCAAATTTGGACACACTGGATGTGTTTGCCTACCTTGCTAAACTTGAGTTGCTTTTGGGCAGATCTGAGGATATAACTTTTCCTGACCTCTCTATTTGTCGCGAGCCGAAGAAAGACGACACCGACACCGTTCTTCTGCGGACAAGTTTACTCCAGGTCTTAATGTGCTCTTTACAAAGACAAAATGGCTCACTCTTCTGGCGCAGTTGTTTGCCTATATATGCTGCCTGGCAGCCAACGTACTGCGGCTACGTGGTTGTTTCTGATAGGTTATTCTACCAGCCAGCGGCCATGTTGTTTATTGCATAATACATGTTTTTTATAACATGATGAAAGCTTCCCACATCCCCCCCTTTTTGTTTATATGACAGGAGAGGCTAGAGCCCACAGCCCCCGTTTTTTTCCTTGGGCTATGTACCCCAGTCCCTGGATCGCCGAAGTACAACCCAGCAACTGTGCACCAGCCCGATGCTTTTGCAGGGGATGGGTGGTTGCGGCATCAACCCGTATGCAGCTGGGGATAACCTCCATGGAGTTTACCCATCGGGGCTCCAAGTGGAGTCAACGGCTGGCATCCTGTCACTGTTGATTCTTCACGGCTGCAAGCCAGACATGGGGAGAGTGCCCTTCCTCCAAGGCCAAAATTGCCTGCGCAAGCAGGGCCATATCAGTGTTTCGCCTACGGCGTAAAGTGCACAAACAATATAGGCAAACAACTGCCAATCCAATGAGGAAAACGCCAAAACATCCCATGCCCGCCCACTCCTTCAAATGATAGGCGGCTCGCGCAATCCAGGACGCTAGAGTTTGTGCCACGACAGGATCCACTCTGGTAGAAATCACTGTAATAATCTTGCGCCGCAGCGTTTCCGTCAGATTGTCAAATTCTTGAGTCCAATTACCTACAAGATACTTAGAAAGCTCTTAAGACAAATTAGCAGCAGCTGTATAGTTGTGATATGGGATGCTAGTAATACATAGGGCTGGTGTATGAACCTCACACCCCAAGCGTGCTATTTGTATCATGATGTCTATTTGCTCCTGGAGTAAATCCATACGTTGATTCAAGATCATGATACCGCCCCGCAAGTGATTATTCACATTAGATTGTGTACTTAATGCGACCGCAGTAGAATGTGCCAACGTATTTAAGGTGGTTGCTGTCTGAACAGTGGTTGCAAGGGACACAGCGGTTGCGGTAGCGGCTGCGGCAGCGATAGCTATCGCGATAACAGCGGCCGTGATGCCAAAATCCCGGCGGGGTCTGTACAAAGTCGTTACCTCTTACATTGTGCTTGCCCTCTCTGGTTTGCTTTGTTAGTTGCAGCACCGTGGCCGCTAATCCTGTATTAGACAGGGGTCCCCCAATGTCCCTGCACACCTTCATCTAGACCTCCAATCCTTTGTTCTTGTATGGAGTGATAGCCCCCCGACATTCTTTGGTGCACTGCTCAAAGATGAGCTGTTTCACCAAAGGCATGGCATCATCGGGGTCTCCGAAAATGCGGCCCACGGCTTGCATCATACGGGCAACGAAATCAGAGAAAGGTTCTGTGGAACCTTGTGTAATTTTGGTCAGGTTTCCTGTCACTTCTCCCCTGTTAGGGAGGGATTTCCATGCCCTCATAGCTATTTTATTAATCTGATCATAAACGGGGGGTGGATATCCTGTCTGTTGACCATTGAAACAGCCTTGTCCCAACAGCATGTCCGCATCCCAGGCAGGTTGGCCAGCAGCAGCATTTCTAGCGGCCTGCTCATTAGCTAATTCAATATAGTAAGCCTTTCAGTCTAAGTATTGCCCAGGGTTCATGCATGCCTTTACTAGTCGCTGCCAATCCGAAGGGGTCATGGCTGTCCTATCCAGGGACTCCAAAATGGCTAATGAGAAAGCAGCTCCAAGGCCGTACGTGCGTACAGCTTCGGCGAGATTTTTTACCGTTTTAAAGTCCAAGGGCTCATGATACCTCTGCCCCTGCCCATTCACAAAGACCGGGAAGGTTTGGGATATGCCAGAATCGCGGACTGCTAACCAGACTGCGTCATTAAATGTTGTTCCACCGCTGCCACCAGGCGGCGCTGAAGGGGCATATGGAGGAAGGGCCCCAAGACCCGGAGGGGGTTGGCCTTTACTCTCCGCAAGATGGCAGCCGCAATCACCCAAGGTCAGTTTTTCTGCCTGCGTCATTATCTGTTCCAGTTCCTCCTCTGACTCAGAGTCAGGAGCCTGTGAGGCGGAACAGTCGGAGTGTTCCTCTTTTATCGAATCCAAAGCCGCCTGTCCCTGCTCCACGGTTTGATTGCATTTCTGATCCTCCAGACAGGCCCGGACCAGCCTCCAGAGAGGCTGTACTCCTCCAACCAAATCTCCTCTCTCTCGGGCTCGATCAACGTCCCGTCCAACTTTGTCCCAGCTACCTATGGTGAGATTGCCAGACATGGCAAACCACGGTGAAATCTCATCTATCTGCTGAATAAAGTCTGTCAAGGGCTTGTCTCTTAGTTTCAAACTTTTCGTTTTCAAGAGGGACTTTAAAGCTTGAAAAAGTGGGTGAGAGGAAGTAGTGCCCATGGCAGAGAAATTCCTATGCCAGAGACTGTAACAAATCGCCTCACTACCGAGGACCTTAAAACAAATCGCGCCGGGCTCGGTGGCTCAGCCTGTAATCCCGCGCCTTTGGGAGGCTGAGGTGAGTGGATTGCCTGAGCCTGCGGGTTCGAGACCGCCTGGGCAGCGAGACCTCATCTCTACAATAAATAAAAAATTAACTGGGCATGGTAGCGTATGCCTGTAATTCTGGCTACTTGGAAGGCTGAGGCGGAAGGATCGCCGGAGCCCAGCAGGTCGTGGCTGCAGTGGCCGGAAGCGGCCACTGCACTCCAGTCTGGGCGACAGAGTGAGACTCCAACTCAAAAAAAAAAAAACAAAAAAACA
Organism: Cephalopachus bancanus; assembly: GCA_027257055.1. Lineage (NCBI taxonomy): Eukaryota > Metazoa > Chordata > Mammalia > Primates > Tarsiidae > Cephalopachus > Cephalopachus bancanus. Next base: position 346,318 of record JAPVLO010000800.1, on the reverse strand, counting down.
AAAAAAAACCAAATCGCCTCCTTACTGAGGACCTTTTTAATCGCCTCTCTACCGAGGACCTGTGCAAATCGCCTCTTTACCGAGGACCTTTTTAATCGCCTCTTTACCGAGGACCTTTTTAATCACCTCTTTACCGAGGACCTTTTTAATCGCCTCTTTACCGAGGACCTTGTGACTTCACTTACCGGTCGACCGCCCTGGTTGTCGCAGTTCTGAACGCCGTACGGCACAAAAGGAGAAAAGGTTCCCCGTACGGGCCACCAGTTGTCGCGAGCCGAAGAAAGACGACACCGACACCGTTCTTCTGCGGACAAGTTTACTCCAGGTCTTAATGTGCTCTTTACAAAGACAAAATGGCTCACTCCTCTGGCGCAGTTGTTTGCCTATATATGCTGCCTGGCAGCCAACGTACTGCGGCTACGTGGTTGTTTCCGATAGGTTATTCTACCAGCCAGCGGCCATGTTGTTCATTGCATAATACATGCTTTTTATAACATGATGAAAGCTTCCCACATCTATTGACAGTATCCTTGGATTGCAAGGTGAATTTTTAAGAGTCTTACCAGTTGCAAGTGTTAATCTGTGTGAATTTAAGATGTTCTCAACACGGTAAATGTTTGATTAGTGAGGTGAACGTGAAATTGCTGAGACTGATACAAAACTGCAAATGCCCATGATATAAAACTTCAATCCTGATCTGTAATCCAAACTTGGTTTTCAAACAGTGACATAGTTTACACTGATTACATACTGGAGCTTAGACATACGATCCTTAATACATATCCTGCTTTACACTCTTATAAGCTGGGATTTGTGTGAGATTTTACTTATAAAAATAATTTTGCTGAAAAAAATTTTTACAAGTTAGACAATTGCTGGATCATTTCATCTTTATTTTATTTATTTATTTGAGTTGGAGTCTCACTCTGTTGCCCAGGCTGGAGTGCAGTGGCATGCTCACGGACACTGCAGCCTCAACCTGCTGGGGCTCAGGCAATCCCTCCACTTCAGTCTTCCAAGTAGCTGGAACTACAGGCGTGTGCCACCATGCCTGGCTGATTTTTTGACTTATTGTAGAGATAAGATCTCGCCCTGTTGCCTAGGCTGGTCTTGAACCCATGGGCTCAGGTAATCCTCTTGCCTCTGCCTCCTACAGTGTTGGGATTACAGGCGTGAGCCACTGCACCTGGCCTAGATAATCCTTAAAAAGCAATACTTTCTTATTTTATTATAGAATGAAAAAAATGAACTTCTAATTTGTGCATGATTATTTAGGTCCAGAAAGGAAATGTTAGTTTTCAACTTTAAATGACTTTTTTTAATTCAAAGGGGAAAAAATTTCCAAGAAGTAAAGCAGTGCGTTTTTAGCTGTAAGCTACAACACTCAAGAGGCAGTTTAGTAAAACTAGTATTATTCTTTTGTTTAAAAATAAAAACATGATTATGCTGTGTAAAAAACAGAAGCTGTTTCTGGTGACCGTAGGGGTCCACTCAGTGCCAGGCCTGGATCCCCTTCCTCTCTCCACAGTTTCCTCCACTTTGTTCCCCGGGTGATTTGGAGGAAGGAACACTGGGCTCACATCAAGGACACTTGAGCTCCAGGCTCTTCTCTGCCATCTACCAGCTTCCTCTGTGGTTCTCAGTTCTTCCATTAGTTTGTTCATTTCTTTATTCAACGGGGTTTTTGTTGTTGTTGTTGTTGTTGCCAGTTTTTGAGCATTATGTCAGGTACTGTGTTAGAAGCTAGGAATCCAGGTACTAAAAACAGCAATAATAATAATAGCTACTACTATTCACTGGAGACCAAGTAAATGCAGGTGATATGCTATGCACTTCACAGATACTCAGGTTCACCCAGAAAAATACAGAATAACCAGTTACATGTGAATATCAGATAAACAATAATTTTTTTAGTACAAATATATTTCATATATTACAGACATACACTAAAGTATTCATTGTTGATCTGATATTCAAATTTAACTGGGCATTCTGTCTTTTTTCTGAGTCTGGCAACCCAGACTCAGAATTATTTCACATAATTCTCATAATAGTCCTATGAGGTGTGGGTGTCATCCCCACATAACAGATGCTGAAACTGAGTATTATCCGCTGGGTAATTTGGGGCAGATGATTGATCTCCTGCAGGAAGTAAAATGTAACCTTGAAATTAAATCTGACTGACACTGAATCCTCTGTGGCAGTCCTTATTATTTCAGAGTGTGGAATCAAGACCAAAGGGCAGAAGGCATGGGGAGACAAATTGCAGTTGCACCATGGGCCAGACTGCCTTGTGAAGCAGTGAGCTGCCTGTCCGGTTTGCGTGTGGCAAACGGCAGCTCAAGGGCTTCAGCTGAAGACAGTTGAATGAAGGCACCATTTGGAGCAAGTGAGTGGTGAAGCACCCAGGAAGCAGCTCAGCGGGAAGCTGTCACCAGAGCTGGGCTACAGGTGCCAGGGGAGGGAACTCGTACCTGGACCTGCAAGAGTGGCAGCCAAGAGTGAGAGGCTGGGCTGTGTCCTGGAGCCTCCCACCACCAAACCCAACAGGGCCAGAGGCCTGGACCACAGAGCAGGTCAGAGCAACCACAGCGCCTCTGCCGGGTGCACAGCGCCACTGTCCCGGCCCTGGTCTTCTGGCTCTACCGTCTTCCCGTTGTATCTTTTGTCCTCAAGCTGTTGCCTCCATGTTCCATTGTGGCCACTTGCTCTCCAGTGTCTCCTCTGCAGTCTTGGAAGGTAGCTAAAGATTGGATGGAGCTGGGCGCGGTGGCTCACGCTTAGAATCCCAGGGCTTTGGAAAACCAAGGTGAGGGGATCTCTTGGGGCCAGGAGTTCGTGATCAACCTAGACAACATAGCAAGACCCTGTTGCTACAAAACAAAACCAAAGAAGGACAGAGGAGGAGGGGATTGGTGCTGATATCAGACAAGCAAAACTTTCTCCTGGAATAACTGCTGACTTCCACTTAAGTCTCATTAACCAGAATTGGGTCATTCCTGGACACGAGGGAGACAGGGACGTGGAGTATCTCAGTAAGACACACTGCCACCCTGAACAGAACTGGTAGAGTCCATTGGTGCTCATCCAATATTAATTGGCCCCTATGTTTCCTGGCTTCCATTCAGTGTGACTGGGGCCCTGGGACTGCGATGAGGAGTATGGATGCTTCTAGACAGGCAGCGTGTCTCCTCCAGCTCTCTCTTCCCTAGCTCTGACCTTGAAGGACACATGTTCCCGACAGACAGCCTTAGGATAAAGGAGAGCCACCAGCTCGAAGCAGATTGGTTCTGGCAAGAAATAAACTCATGTTTCATCTATCCACTGAAGTTTTAGCAGAGCCTGTCTTGTGCTGACTTACACCGAAAGAAACACACACACACAGAATGCATGTGGGAGAGCAGTCTGTCAATTTCCACGTCTGCAAAATGGGAGTACTAATGGTACACATCTCACAGGGCTGCAGAGGGACTACATGAGATGCTCCAGGTAAAACCCTAAAGCTGTGCTTGGCCCACAGTAGACATAATTAATATCAGGCATTATTGCTGTTGTTACTGTAAATAACACCTTATAGACCCCCCATGATAAGAAGACACGTTTCCTTGTCCTGTGAACCAGGCTAGCTACAGTGACCCTAACCTGGGTCTTTTCATTTGGATTCTGTGGTGGCATTTTGTGATGATGGCATACCTGATCTGGTGCAACGGTCATTCTACTCTCTTATCTTTAAAAACAGGAAGAGAATAAAAACTCCTTGCCCATCATAATAGTGTTCTATCCATAAATGTCTATCGCGGTTTGTGCAGGGGAAGCCTGTGCAGTCAGTCACATTACAAAATCAGCCGTTCTCACTGGCTCTGATGGGTTAGTCAGTATCATCCTTTCCATTTTTAGGTGTGACAAATGGAATTTCAGGGAAGCTGGGTTTGGAGTGACTTGTATCCCTGGAAGGACAGAGGGGGCTGCAAGCCAGCAAGCCCTGGTCTCGGCAGGGCATCCCTGAGGGGCTGGCCTCACTGCTCCTGCCAGGGAACAGTAGACTTTGAGGAGTCTTCTAAACAGCAGGACTCACCTTGGGGCGAACAAAAGAAGCCACGCTGGACACATGCAGCAGGATGCAAGCGACCCAGGCTGAGCTGCCAGTATAAGCTGTACTTTGGAGACTACATTTCCAGGACCCATTCGCCTCAGCGTTAGACACTGTGTGGACCTGAACTCACTGCCCTAACATGTGTGTGCTATCTGATGAAACAGCAGTGCTCTTATGGCCAGAAGAGTAGCTCTGAGTCCTGCATCTGCTCCTCACCTACTGACTGATCTTGGACAGGTTGGTTGTAAGTGAACCCTGAGCCTCCAGGTACAAAATGGCACAGCCCATTCCTCACCCTGCCAGGTACACCACAGAGCATGGCGAGATGCAGGGAAGCCAGACTGGGGGAGACTTTTGTTTCATCGTATGATTGAGGCTCACATGCAAGGGATCAGTTATTGTTGTAGTTGTTTTTCAGAGAGAGGGTCTCACTCTGTCACCCAGGCTGGAGTGCAGCGGTGCACTTATGACTCACTGCAGCCTGGGTTCAAACAATGTTCCTGCCTCAGTAGCTGGGGCTGCAGGCATGCATAACCACTCCTGTGTGTGTGTGTGTGTGTGTGTGTGTGTGTGTGTGTGTGTGTGTGTGTGTGTGTGACAAGTTCTTGCTTTGTTGCCCAAGTTACTTTCAAACCGCTGGGCTGAAGTGATCCTCCTGCCTTAGCCTCCTAGAGTGCTGGGATTACAGGCATGAGCCACCATGCCTGGATATAAATTAGTTTTTGAGAACAAAATTGAGTGCTTGGGCTTTTGTATAATAAAAGTTTGTATTTTTGTATAATAATAGTTTGAACTCATACAGCCTTCACAGAGGATCACACAAAAAGAGAAAAGTTAAAAGGTTGTCAGGAACGGTGCTGGCTGGAGCCACCAATGAGGTCGAGTGGAGAGCCTTTACCAACGGAGACAGACACCACCTCACTGGCGACTGAATCGTAATTATTGGTGTGCTTGCTCCTGGTCCCGCCGCAGAATAGTCTAAATGGCATCTTAAGGAGACGTCACTCTTAAAGCAGTTTAGAGTTGGAAAAAGTAATGCTTCTGAGATGTTCCAGAGAGAAATGCAGTGGTCTTCTGGGGTCTAGCATACCCTGGTCTTGTTTGCAGTCCACATTGAGTCAGGTGGGTTTGCTTCAAATAACTTGGGTTTTAGTCATTATGCCTTCTTTAACAAGCAGGCTCATCCTCCCTCCCTCCCTCTCTTCCTTTTACATTTTTTTCTACTATAGCATCTAGTTCACTTGATTTAGAAATAATACGAATAATGTCTGAAGGTGGCAAAGTCCTCTTCAACAGAAGGAAGTTACTACTCAGTTGGGGCCATATTAAATGGCCACAGACAAACACAATCTGACCGGAAAGAAAGCTGCCTCGAGCCTGTCTCAGTCACAAGATGCAAGCACATTTTGGGGGTTAGCTGACGTGTTCTATAGAGACCCCCTGTTTCTTCACTTTCTGGCACCCGGATGTACTGATTCTTGGACTTTTGCTGGTAGAACTTGTAAAAACTTCTTTGGGTGGTTCTTATGCATTTGGGCTTTTCCACCTTTTGCTGCCACCAGCTTACAGAAAGCAGTGTGGACACCAGCTCTCTGGCAGAGACTGCCTTCCTTCCCCTCAGCACTGCTGGCTCCATTGAGGGCAGGGCAGTCCCCACCATCACTCATGTTCGCAGCATCCCAGCTGCCACTAGATGCTGGTAGCTCCCCCTGCCCAGCTGTGACAACCGGAAATATCTCCAGACATTGCCGATTTAAAGAAGAAGGATCCCTTTTTATTATTACAGACCTAGGTTTTGTTGTTGTTGCCAGGTAGAAGAGCTTTACAGCTCCGTGGTCCTAATAGATTTTCTTAACAAACAAAAAACTCAAGGTTGAGAGATAGTTGACCTCACTTTATTCATTCATTCAAAGTTCACACAATCATTTATTCACTCATACATTCAACTGTAAGTGCAGCAACTCTCCACTTCCGCCCTCTTAGGGTCCTGGTGGGGTCCAAGGATCAAATCGACACAAGAGATGAACAGGAGAAAGGCAAGCAGATGTATGTAACACACATTTTATGGGGCACGGGAGCCCTCATGAGGAAACGAACGACCAGAGACGCGGTGAAAGTGGCTACTTGTATACCAAATCGGATAAAGAAGAATAAGCCGTAAAGGAGCAACTCAATTATGCAGAGAAGTGTAAAAGGCAAGAGTTGTTTTAACAAGGCATGCACAGTGCCATCTCAGTCTCAACTTCTTGTCCTGGCGGGTCAACCTGCTGCATCTTTAGCACGGGAGTTTCATCTTTTGCTGTTAAGAAATAGCGTGAATGTCAGGGTGATCTTCCTGCGCTGCTGGTTTTCAAGTGGCTTTAACCCAAAGAGTCTGTGTGCCACCGTGGTGTATGTTTAACTTGCTCATAGCCAGTGTTCGTTGGTCATCTGCCAGGCACCTCACTCGGCTTTGGGGACACACTCAGCTTTGAGAGTAAGACAGACACAGGTTGTCTTGTTTCGCTGTGTTGACAGAGCTATGCGGGTTCGTGGGGGAGGCTTAAACAAGGGATTTCAGGAGAACCACGCCATGTGAGGGTAGAGGGTATGTGTGGTAGAGGGTATGCCGGCAGCTGTGGAAGCCCGAGTTGGGGACGTGAGGCCCAGGTGGGTAGAGATGGGTGTGGATGATGTACACAGCCCAGGATATAGTCAACCCCTTTTTCCAGAAAAAAAATCATTATATTTGAGACAGGGTCTTAAAATCCATCACCCCAGCTGGAGTGCAGTAGCACAATCATAGCTAACTGCCACATTGACCTCCCAGAGGGGATCAAGCGATCCTCCTGGCTCAGCCTCCCAAGAAACTGGGACTACAGGCACATGCCACCATACCCAGCTAAATTTTTGGTTTTGGTTTGGTTTGGTTTGGTTTGTAGAGACATGGCCTTGCTCTTGCCAGGATGGTCTTAAACTTCTGGCTTCGAGTGATTTGTCTGCCTCGGCTCCCCAAGTGCTGGGGTTACAGGAGTGAGTCGCGGTGCCCAGCCCACTGCCAACTCCTTTAATATTCACCTTCCACTCCTCCTGCTGCCTTGGGGTGGGAGCCTTCCCCCCCTTTCTGGAGGCCTGCATTACCTCTGGTTTCCGAGGTCCCTGGCTGCAGTGCTCAGCTCCAAACAGCAGAGAGCAGCTTCAGATCACGGCTGGGCAGAGGCTGAGCCGGCCTGCAGCATCACTGGCTCTGAGCAGAGGCGTTAAGGCAGGGGCCTCAGTCAACAGGAAGCCCTGTTTCCTGGCCTCAGCCCTCAGAGACACTGGCGGGGTGTGTTTTAAAATACCCAGAGCTGGCTGAAAGGGATGGTTTCCCCATAACTGGCATTGGTTTTCAAGCCTGCTGGGCCCAACAGGAGGAATGCCTTTTTGTTAAGAGGACGGGCTGGCAGGAAACTACTTTGCAGTTATCTTGCTTAAGATGAGCAGAGGACATAGTTGCTCCCTGCAGGGATAACCCAAGTTTTCAAGCAGATCTCTTTTTACCAGAAAATAAATGAGCATTATTCTAGCTCATGGCTGGGTAGGAGAAAGCTTAGCTTGTTTGACCGGGCATGGTGGGCCGGTTTTTTCCCCTGCCAACCCTGTTAAAACTTCCCTGTTCTCAGCTTCTTTCTCTTGGGCCAAAGAGGTGAATTGTGATAATTTGTTCCAAAGAGGAGCTAATGGACAGTGCTAAGTCAATTTCTCCTTTTCATCTCTTCCCCAAGTCACCTGGCTGGTATGGCAGGATAAGCAAGTGCTCCCCACTTGTACCCCAAGAAGGGCAAATCAAAGAGAGTATGTTTGCCCGTATATTGGGGCTTTTATCCAAATTGCATTTCTCATTTTGCGGTCCCAGACCACCCACATCTGAAACTACCTGTGAAGACATAGATTCTCTTAAGTTCATCCATGTTGCTGCAAAAGGCAGGATTTCATTTTCTTTTTATAGTCGAATCGTATTCCATTGTGTATGTATACTGCATTTTCTTTATCTATTTACCCACTGATGGACAGTCGGATTGATTCCATATCTTGGCTATTTGTGAACAGCTGCCATCAACACAGGGCTGCAGATTCATCTTCGACAAACTCGTTTTCTTTCCTTTGGATAAATACCCAGGAGTGGGATCCTGGATCATATGGTAAGTGAAATAAGGCAGACACAGAAAGATAAATACTTTATGTCCTCAAATGTAGAAGCTAAAAAAATTGAGCTCATAGAAGCAGAAAATAGAATTGTGTTACTAGAAGCTGGGAAGGTTAGTGGGTAGAGGAAGGTAGGGAGAGATTGGTCAGCTGGTACACAATTATAGCTACCTAGGAGGATGAAGTTCTTGTGTTCTGTAGCACTGTGGCGTGACTATAGTTAACAGTAATTTATTTTCACTAAAGCAAGAACAATAATATTTTAAGATAGCTGAAAGAGAATTTTGAATATTCTCAACATAAAAAATAATAAATGCTTGAGGTGATGAATATGCTAATTCCTGAGATTTGATCATTATATATTGTATACATGTATCAAAAGATCACAGTGTACCCCATAAATAAGTCCAATTTTTATGTATCAATTAAAAATAATTTTTAGCAGGGTACAGGGGCTCAAGCCTGTAATCCCAGCACTTTGGGAAGCAGAGGCAAGAGGATTGCCTGAGCTCAGGGGTTCAAGACCAGGCTGGGCAACTTGGTGAGACCTCATCTCTACAATAAATTAAAAAAAAATTAGCTGGGCATGGTGGCACATGCCTGTGGTTCCAGCTGCTTGGAAGGCTGAGGCAGAAGGATCGCCTGAGCCCAGCAGGTTGAGGTTGTGGTGGCCATGAGCATGCCACTGCTCTCCAGCCTGGGCGACAGAGCGAGACTCCAACTCAAAAATAAAATAAAATTTAAAAATTAAAAATAATAATTTTCAAAATATGAACTTCCACTGGTCAGCAGTGTCTACTAGAATTGAACATATGCCTATATCAAACTGGAATAAACCCAGATGTCCATCCACAGGAAAACAGAGGAAGAAATTGTGGTTTATCCGTATTCGGCAACAAAAGTGAATGAACTGCTGATACAGACAACATGAAATTCGTTCTATGAACATGATGCTGAACGACATCATCCAGACACAGAATGTCTGCTGAACGATCCCATTTATGGGAAGCTCTGAACTAATCTGTGATGACAGAAGTTGGGATGATGGTTGCTGGAGAGGGGGTGGGAGTCATTGCTTGGGAAGGGGCATGAGGGAAGCTTTTGGGATTTGAAAGTGTTCAATATTCTGATCTGGATGGTGGTTGTACAGGGGTATACATATGTAAAAATGCATTGAGCACCATGCTTAAGATCTACCAGCTTTACTACCTGTATCACACACACACACACACACACACACTCACACTCACACATTCACACTCACACACAAACTCACATACGCTTCCTGACCTCACTCCAATAATACCAAACCTCAATTCTCAGTGCAGAGCCTGGGAATCTGCATTTTGCATCCAGAATGGTGTCAATGCACATTGACTACTGGCGTTGTAGGCTGTGTGAATTGTGAGGGGATGCTTTTGCCATTCCCTAAATCACGCCAGCCCCCATTTCCCACCTGGGGTGGAGCATGACAACATTTGCATAAGTTAGTCACCAGAAAACACAATTAGCCTGGGATTTCCCACCTGTTAAAATTGGGCACTAGGACTCTAAGGTCAAGACTGTCACAGTCTCTACCCAAGACCAAAGCCACATTCATACAGAAATACAAACAATACCTCATCAACAAGGGTACCTGCATGATCAATGTTTGTATACCTAACCCTGAATTGTACCCCACATCTTTATAATAAATAAATTAATTAAAAATAAAATAAAATAAAAAAGAAATACAAACAGGCAACTCTTTCCCACTGTTTTTTGTTTGTTGTTGTTTGTCTGTTTGTTTGTTTTGAGTCGGGGTCTCACTTGCCCAGGCTGGAGTGCAGTGGCACAATCACAGCTCACTGCAGCCTTGACCTCCTGATTGCTCAAGCAATCATTCCACTGTAGCCTCCTGAGTAGCTGGGACTACAAATGCGTGTCACTATGCCTAGCTTAATTTTTTATTTTGGTAGAGTGAGGTCCTGCCATAGTGCTTAGGTTGGTCTTGAACTCTTGGGCACAAGCAATTCTCCTGCCTCGGCCTCCCAACGTGCTGGAATTACAAGCACAAGTCACTGCAACTGGCTCCACTTTTTTTTAAATTGAAATTAAAAGCAACTACTTCCATTCTATTGACTTTTAGGACAAATATGTATTTTAAACATATAGTCAGTCTGTATATAAATTTTTATTCTGTTCCTTTCCGTGTGTCACACAATCCCTGTGGTCAGCTTTATGAACATGAGAAAAAGACAGGCGACATTTGTCAAGTGTGTAGAATATGCCTGCTATTTCTTGTCATCTTATTGGATCCTTAAAACAAACCTATGAGTGAAAATGAGCTTCAAGAAGATTAAGCAACTATCCCAGAGATACATAGCAAATAGTTGTGAAGTAGGGATTTGACCCCAAACTAACGCCATTAAAAAATTACTCTGGTGGTAAGAGTCTACTACAGGATTCCAGGTTTTTGTTTGTTTGCTTTAATTTATGGCCACGAGCATTTATTTTTGTCATTAAAAACTGTAAGTAAATATCATCTTAAATACCTGCATCTGATCCAGCAAATAAATGGATATACCGTCATTTATTTAACCATCGTTTTCATCTTTGCCAATGCAGATGTCTTGATAAATATGTTTTAACATAAACCTTATATTTAGGATTAATGCCTTAGAGATTATTCAAAATGGAATAACTAGGACAAAGACCATGCACATTTCTAAGACCTGGGAACAATTTTGCCAAACTGCTCTGCAAACACGTTCCATTAGCTTGCATTTCTCTTAGCAGTCTTGTCCTATCCTTGCCAACTTTGGATATTATAACTTCAAACACACTCTGCCAATATGGCATCACAATTCTCAGATCATGGAGGCCCCCGAAGAGTCTTCCTTTCCTGGTGGTTACACATGTGTTCATTCAATTATTTGTTAAATAGTATATATATATAAATTTGCACGGGTGAGAGTGATCATTTTTAACATATTTATTATTTGCTTAAATGTTTTTCCTTATATGAATGTCTTAGTCTTTGGAGTGTAAACCCTTGATATATGCATTCAGAAGTTGGTGCTTCTGGTGCTTCATATTTGTCATAAATACGTTTCTGGGATCATTTTTGTCTTCTAATCATGTTTAGGTCACTAACTGATAAAATGAGTCTAATCTTTATGTAGTCAAATCCATTAATAAATTTCTTGATTTTTAAATTTCTATTAAGCTTAGAAATCTTAAAAATTTGATTCCAAGTCAGAGGAATGTTCGCCTATATTTTCTTTTGTGTTGTAGTTTTACCTTGTATCTATCTGTTAATCATCCAGGAATATATGTATGCACGACTGTATGTGCGTGAGAGACACCATGCGTAATTGTGTGTATGCAGCTGCAAGTATGCTGTGAGGTGAAGATCCAACTTGATATTTTTCAACTGCTAATTTATTGAAAAGTCCCTTTTTAAAAAACGACTTTTTATGAGGCCACCATTAATTTGTAGTAGATTATTAAGCACAATAGGGTTCATTTCTGGCATGTTTATTCTTCTTCATTCATCAATCTATTCTTGTAGTAGTACCACATTGTTTCATTATTCTTGTTTTACAATATCTTCTGATATCTAATAGGAAAATCTCCTTCATTATTTTTCTTTTTCAAGATATCTTGTCATAATTTTCCATGTATTTGTCAAGATCAATTTCAGTTACTTTGTCAAGTTAAAAAATTACCCTACTAACCTTTTTAAAACATTGTCACAGAGTTGGGTTTGTGTTTGATATTCATTTTTCCAAAACAAAACATATCCTATTTAGTGATACTTACATAGATGGCAAATCTATGAATAAAGAATAAGAATGATCAAAACAAAAATCAGCACAGTGCTTGCTTCTGGGGAGAAGGGAAGGAGATGTGATTCAGAAGGTTATACGAAAAATTCTCATGTATTGGTACTATTCCATCACTCAACTTGAGTGAGTGGCATGTTAGTTTTCTGTTGGTGAGTACCACTATGACCAAAATTTTGATGGCTAAAGCAGCAGAAGCGTATCATCTCACAGTTTCTGTGGGTCAGGAGTCTGGGCATGGCTTGGCTAGAACCTCTGCAAGGCTGTAATCAAGATAATGGTTGGGGTTGCAGTTACAGCTGAGGCTTGACTGGGGACAAACTGGCTTCCAAGTTCACGTGGTTGCTGGTTCTATTCGGCTTCTTTCTAGCTGTGGACTGGGACCCACAGTTTCTTGCTGGCTGTGAACTGGAGGCTGCCTGCCACGTGAGGCAGCTCACACCACGGCAGCTTGCTTCTTTATAGCCAGCAAGGGGGAGAGCGTCCAGAAAGACGAATGTCCTAGTCTTATGTAACACAATCGCATACGTGCAGACAGGGCCAATCCCTCACCTTTACCACATTCTGTATGTGTAGAAGTAGGTCCCAGGTTCCGTCCACACTCAAGGGCAGGGATCCCACAAGCACCTGAGTTTTAGATCATGGAGGACCCTCAAGAGTCTTTCCTTCCTGGTGGTTACACACGTGTCCATTCAATTATTTGTATTTTATAGATATCCATAAGAATCATAAGAGAGGTTTCACAATTTAAATATTTTAAAACGGTGAAGCAATTCTGAAAACCTCATTCAGTTTAGGTCTGAGTGTCCCCAGGTATATCCAAGCAAAAACAGTCTCACTGCCATGGCTGGTTGAGTCCGAAACGAAGTCTGGAACTGACTAAAGTGCTCAGGATGACTGACTTCACTTCTGAAATATCAGAAGTTGCCATGAACTCAGAAAACACTCTCTCTATATTTCACTGGGGGTTTTTGAATCATTTAGAAATTACTCCCATGCCTAATCTTGATTTGAAAAAAAAGAAAGGAATTATTTTAACCTATAACTAATTTCGAAAGATTCGACATTTTCATGTGTGCAGACCATACGAAGGGGAACCCCAACAAACCTGGAACTTATTTATAAAAAATTGTGTATTCTTACATATTTCAACTTCAGTCACCTTCAAAGTACTCTCCGTTGATGCAACAGACCTATTGAGATGCTTTTCCCACTGCTCAAAAGAGTTTTTGAACTCGTCCATTCTGAGGTCTTTTAGTGCTTCTGCCTTTTAGTTTTTTGTTTCACCTCTTCCATATCGGCAAAACATTTTCTTCTGAGGACTTTTTCATCTGGGGAAACAAAAAAAAAAGTCACTTGGGGTGAGATCTGGTGAATAGAGAGAGTGGGGTACAGGGGTTATGCTGGTTTTGGTCAAAAACTGCCGAACACAGCACGATGTGTGCAGGTGTGCTCATAAATCACCTATCATGAAATGGGCAAACACACTGAAAAAAATCTCAAAAAAAAAAATTCACTGAAGCTGAACTCAATCTCTCTCAACAAGGCTAGCTGTTACACTGATGCCAATGGGTTCCTAGAACACTCACCTAGCGGAGGAAGCCTATTCTACAAGGGGCCTGCCCTCCGAAATGTAATTCCATTTTTTGGAGGAGCCCCCTCATATCTCCAAAGGCTGAACTGTCTTTAACTCCTTAATAAAGTTTAATAGCTGTACTCACTCGTGTACCTTACCTTTCTTGCCAAATTTGTTTCTAAGTATTTTCGTTTTGTTCCTATTGTGGATGGGCTCTTTATTTTTATGGTTTCCATGGACTGGTACTATTAACCAGGAACATACTGATTTTTGAATATGCACCAAGCCTCCTGGCGCTTTCCTAAACTCGCATTAATTGAAAAAAAATTGTTTCTTAGGTTTTCTTAACATAGTATAGGGACATCTGGAAATGTTGCCTGGTGGCCATAACCTGGATTTATGTTTCATGGAAGCAAGTTCCCTAAAAACCTTTGACCATCAGAATCATATATCTCACTGCAGGCAAGTTACTTAACCTCTGCCTGCCTTGTTTTCTTCATTGAGAACCTGGGGCCATGACAGAATCTTCCTCAAAGGGTGATTATGAGCATTAAATCAGATAATACCTCCTTTTAGCACAGTGTTCATATCAAAGCTCAATTAATGTTATATAAGGCATTATTATTATTGTTATTGTTGTTTTTGTCATTTTTAGAGACAGGGTTTCACTCTGTTGCCCAGGCTGGAGTACAGTGGTGTGGTCATAACTCATTTCAGCCTCAAATTCCTGGACTTAAGAGGTCCTCTTGCCTCAGCCTCCTGAGTAGCTAGGCCTACGGGCATGCACCATTACACCCGGCTAATTTTTTATTTTTTTTGTAGGGATGGGAGTCTTGCTATGTTGCCCAGTCTGGTCTCAAACTTCCGGCCTCAAGTGATTCTCCTACCTCAGCCCCCAAAGTGCTGGGATTACATGTGTGAGCCACTGCACCTATTATTATATTTTATCAGGAACTTAAATAAAAATGGCAGAGAGGCGACTCTCCAAGATGTTTACACCATACTGGATGGCAGGAGCTGGCAGCAGGGTGCAAAGACACCCACCAAATCTAGTCCCTCCCAGAGGCAGGGTTGGGTGCATTCCAGGAAACATCTTACCAGTCACCAATCTGGTAGAAGTGGCATAGCAGTGCCACAGCCCATAACCAACTTAAAGAGAAGTGAGACTCAAGCCCAGCCTGCCTCATGACAAAGCCTGTGTGTTGCCCCTCAGTCCCCCTCCTGACACCTTCCCTCAGCCCAGAGGTTCTCAGCCATGGTGACAAATTAGGAGCACCGCAGGGCTTCTTACAGTCTCTGTGGATGCCTGACCCTGCCTCGGACTGAAAGACTTTGACACTTGGAGCGTAGCTCGACCTCAGTATCCATCCACAGCCCCCCAGGTGGTGGCCAGGGTTGGGAGCTACAGGTGGCTGCTGTCTGGCACCTATAACACTGACATTTCAAGTCATAATCGTGGAAGCCTGGCCCGAATTCCAGATGCACTCAGACTCCTCCTCCTCCTCTTTGGAACGAAGCAATCCTTATCCATTGCTGCCTGTGAAGGTTAATTTTGTGGATTGACTGGCTGAGCCGCTGTGTTCAGTGGTGTGGTGAGACATTAATCTGGATGTTTCTGTGCAGGGGTTTCTTGGGATGAGATGGACACTTTGAGAAGAGCAAATGGCCCTCCATCACATGGGTGGGCCTCATCTGATCAGCTGAAGGTTTTAACAGAACAAAGACTGACCTACCTTAAGCAAGAAAAAAATTCTGCCAGCAGATGACCTTTGACCTTGGGGTGCAGCTCTTTCCTGGAACGCCAACCTTCCAATCTTCCCTGTAGACCTTGAACTTACCACGCTTTCACAATTGTGTGTGCCAGTTTTTAAAAACAAATCTCTCTTTCTGTACACACACACACACACACACACACACACACACACACACACACACACCTTCTGTTGGTTCCATTTCTCTAGAAATCCCTGACTACACTCTGCCATAATGGAAACTGGACTCTTATTCAACACAATTGTAAACAAAACATCTCTCCCATTCTTTTGAACCTACGAGTAGACAATGAGTTTTACAGAAGCCAGGATTTTCAGCCGGTGCGGGGAAGGGGGAAAGAATACAGATCACCTGGTCTAATTAAAATAGAGGCACAGGGGTAGAAATAATGCTGGGGCGATTATGCGCCCGAGGAGACATTTGGCAATGTCTGGAGTCATTTTTGGTTGTCACAACGGAGGGATGCTACCGGCGTCTGCTACCGGCGTCTGGAGAACACAGGTGAGGGGTGCTGCCCAACATCCTGTTGTGTACAGGACAGCCCTTACAACAGAATTGGCCAGCCAAAGACACCATGGTGCCAAGGTTGGGAAACCCTGGGTTAGGAGGTGGAAACTCTGAGTCGTTATGGAAATCAGCTTCTCAGCCCGTGGAAGGAGAAGTTGGAGGGAGCCCTACAGAGGCAAAGGGAACCTGTTTGGCCAACTAGAGGAAGAGACTGGGGGAAATGTTGAAAAGACCAAGAGATGTCAAGAGGTTTTCAGAGACCAGCCCTATCTTGGGAGCTTCACAGATTCAGAAGTGTGGCTTGAATTATGTTCACATGTGGCCATGAACTCAGGTGTTGGACACATGGAGAGTTCTAGCACCAGGTCAGTGTGAAGCCTGAGAGGGTGAGTGACCCTCTGTGCTTTGTTGTTGTTGCTTTAAATATTGGAAACACTATGATAAACTTTTCTGGAGGGGCCCTGGACAGAAAGCTTGGATGCCAGACTGGCCCTCCCTCTGCTAAGAATTATCCTATTGAGTTGGGCTCGGTGGCTCAGCCTGTAATCCCGCTCCTTTGGGAGGCTGAGGTGAGTGGATTGCCTGAGCCCGCAGGTTCAAGACCCGCCTGGGCAGGCGAGACCTCATCTCTACAATAAATCAAAAAATTAGCCGGACGTGGTAGCGCACGCCTGTAATTCCGGCTACTTGGAAGGCTGAGGCAGAAGGATCACTGGAGCCCAGCAGGTTGAGGCTGCGGTGGCCGGGAGTGGCCACTGCGCTCCAGTCTGGGCGACAGAGTGAGACTCCAACACACACACACACACACACACACAAAATTATCCTATTGTTCTGGTTGGAAGATGTGTGTGACTTCACATTTTGGTCTCTCAGAAACTGGGATACATCCAGGCAGCAGCAGTCATGTGTGATGTTCAGAACGCATTGCCTAGTGTCCTCAGTAAAGGCTTATTAAAGGCGTTCATGAACTAGTGGGAAAAATGAATTAGGTAATAAATAAGTGAAATTTCCATTTCATCATCTGTTAATAGGGATACAACAACAAGGTTGCTGGAGAACTCCACGGGGGTGATATAGTCAAGTGTCTGAAAAAAGTCAAGTGTCCTTGGATGTTCTCCTCTCTTGCTTGATCTAACGATCTCAAAGGATGTTTCTAGGATGATGGTACAACGAAAACAAACAGAAAAGTAGGGCCGCATTGAGACGAATGAACCTTTACCTCAGGGAAACAAACGCATGTTCAAAAGGTGCAGGAGTGGGCCGGGCAACACGTGGCTTGAGGGGCATGTGATGTTTCCAGTTAAGCACTTTAATTCACAGCCGATTCCTTGTGAGGCAAGAGCAACTGGCTGCTTGGGCCAACCTAGAGTCCCTGGCTGTCCCGGTGGTGTGCTAGAAAGCAGAGGGCAGACGTGGCCCCACGTAGCCGTGCGGTGGGCTTGGGCCAACTCTGGGCGCCACACACTAAGGCAGACGCAGACATGACAGGGGCCGGCTGGTGGAGGGTCCTTTAGACCCTATCGTCTCCACTTATTCAAACATTCACTCCTTCAGCAAGTCGTCATTCTTAGCTGCATTAGTTACCTATGGCTGCTGTAACAAATTGCCACAAACTTGGTGGCTTAGACAACACAGACTTGTTACCTTACAGTTCGGGAAGTCAGAAGTTCCAAATGTGTCTCACCACCAAAATGGACATGACATGACACGCACCACTAAAATGGGCTGCGTGACTTCCTGGAGGTTCTGGGTGGGTCTGTTTTCTTGTTTTCTGGAGCTTTTAGAGGCTGCCTGAGTTTCTTGGCTCGTGACCCTCTTCCTCCATCTTCAAAACTAGCAAAGACCGGCTGGGTCCTTGTCGTGTTACATCTCTCGAACCCTCTTTGCAGGATCCCTGTGATTACTTTGGGCCCACCCCAATAATACAAGAGAATTTCCCTATATCTCCAGGTTGATCAGGTTAACGTTCATTCTTTTTTTTTTTCGTTTGGGAATACTTTATTTTTTTTTATTAATGTATATTTTTATTTTAAAATTGTGGGGTACACTTAAGGATTAGGTATACAAATATGTATTGTGCAGGTATCCTTGCTGATGAGATGGGTCCCCCGCTTCCCCAGACAGATATTGACTACCATTAATCCCACCTCTCTTCCCTCCCTGCCCCCCCATAGTTTCCTGCCACTGTCAATCCTTTGCTTACAGTATTACGATAGTTTCTGCAAACTTATCTCTGCCAGATAAGACTACATATTAACAGCTTCCTGGGTTTCAGATGTGGACATTTTTGGAGAAGAAGCATTCGCCTGTCACCAGTTCCTGGGCTGTGCCAATTCTACACTAAGTGTCCATGGGCAGATCAGAGGCGGTCTCTCCTCTCATAGGGAGTATTCCAGAGAGGAAGGTGGTTATAAAAAAAAGTAGTGGCAATATATCAAGTAATATGCAAAAGTAGTAATACATATCAAGTAGTAATAAGAAAGCAAAAGAAAAGAATGCAGTCCAGGGATAGAGAGTTGAGGGGTGTAGGGTGCTCATCTTTAGCAGCATGGTCACAGAAAGCCTCTCTGTAAAGACAGCATCTGAGCAGAGACATGAGGCTTGAGGAGCAGCCTCCAATCTGGGGCAGAGTATTCGAGGCAGCGGGAAAAGCAAGTGCAAAGGCCCTGAGGTTTGTTCAGGGAGTTGAGAGAAAGCCAGCATGTGGCTGGGGCAAGATAAGAAGGGGGAGAGCGGAGAGAAATGATGATGATGAAGAAAGGGGTCTGAGTACCGGCACACTATGGGTTAAGTGATTTGGCTTTTAATTCCAAGGAAAGTGGGATGCCATGAGGGTCTTAAGAAGGGTAGTAGCCTGCTCTGATTGACGTTGAAAGGGATCATCCTTGCCATTGAAGGCAATCAGGTTGTAGGAGACGAGAGTGAAGGGTGTTAACTTAGAAATCACACCATTTATAAATTCAGAATGGAGACTTTATTCCTCACAAAGGCCACAGCCTGTGAGGTGGCCATCCTGACTGGCTGGCAAGCGTAGCCACCAGCAAAAGTTCAAAAGGCAGGCATTTCGACAGAGGGGAGGGGTAAGATAGGAATTGAAGCTGAGCAGGTTGGCTAAGTATAAATATTCAGTAGGTCACTGGAAGAGCTACGAATATTCACAAAAGGGAGTCATGGGCATGTGTGATGAACAAACATGCACGTTTCATGTGCGCCATGTTCCCCTTGAGGTGGAGACTTAACGTTTAAATGTGTTTGGGGCCTACGGTTTCTCCCTAGACCACAACAGGGAGACACAAAAGCACTCGAGTGCACAGCCTCTGTAAACCAGACAGAACTGGTCCATGGTGGGTGGCCTCTTATCAGGAGACGGTTGCTGAAATCAGTCTCTTGTCCAATCCAAGCTGTAATTACAACTGGCGAAATGGGGGTTCAAGTCAGCATCTATAAGCTGGATGCATTGCAATGGTTTTAAAATTGCTTATGTTTAGTGAAGCCGAGCATTTTTTCATGTATCTGTTGGCCTCTCATATGTCTTCTTTTGAGAAGTGGCTATTCATATCTTTTGCCCACTTTGCAAGGGGGCTTTTGTTTTTTTCTTTTCAACATGTTGAGTTCCTTGTAGATCCTTGATGTTAGGCCTTTGTCAGACCTGGAGTTGGCAAATACATTTTCCCAGTCTGTAGGCTGTCTCCCTGCTCTCTTGATGGTTTCTTTGGCTTTGCAGAAACTTGTCTGTTTCATGAGGTCCCACTTGTCTATCTTATCTCTTATGGCATGGGCACTTTAGGTTTTGATCAGGAATTGGTTGCCAGTTCCAATTTCCATAAGGGTGCCTCCGGCATTTTCTAAGGTTCTTATAGTTTGAGGTTTTACATTTAGGACTCTGATCCATTTAGAGTTAATTTTTGTGTATGGGCATAGGTAGGGGCCCTGTTTGAATCTTCTGCATGTGGTCAGCCAGTTTTCCCAGCACCACTTACTGAATAGGTTCTCCTCTCCCTAGTAGTGTGTGGTAGAGGCTTTGTCGAAGATGAGTTGGTTGAGAAATTGAGGTTTTGCTTCTGGAATCTCAATTCTATTCCATTGGTCTAAATGCCTGTTCTTGTACCAATACCAGGCTGTTTTGATTATTGTAGCTTTATAATATAAAGGTTAAAGTCTTAGGAGTGCGATACCTCATGCTTTGTGTTTTTTGCTGAGGATTGTCTTGGCTATTCTTTGTCATTTATACTTCCATATGAATTCCTGTATCTTTTTTCCTAAGTCTGAGAAGAATGTGGCTGGTAATTTGATGGGTATTGTATTAAATCTGTAGATTGCCGTAGGTAGAATGGACATCCTAACAATGTTGATTCTTCCAATCCATGATTAAAACTATACTGAGATACCACCTAACTCCAGTCAGAATGGCCATCATCAATAACTAAAAAAATAACAGACGCTGGAAAGGATGTGATGAAAAGGGAACACTTCTACACTGTTGGTGGGAGTGTGAATTAGTACAGCCTCTGTGGAAAACAGTGTGGTGATTCCTAAAAGTTCTAAAAATTAGCCTTACATATGTCCCTGTAATCCCCCTACTGGGAATATACCTGGAAGAACTCAAATCACTCTATTAAAAAGATACCTGCACACGTATGTTTATTGCAGCATTGTTCAGAATAGCAAGAACATGAAACCAACCATGCTGCCCATCAAAAGAGGACTGGATAAAAAAAAGTAGTACATATACATGATGGAATATTATGCAGTCATAAAGAAGAACAAAATCATGAACTTCGCAGCAACCTGGATGGAATTAGAATTTATAATACTGAGTGATCTTTCACAGAAACAAATATCAGAGTATCACATGTTCTCACTCAAAACTGTACCTTGAACAACTGCCATAATACTATAACAAAAGGATTGACAGTAGCTGGAAACTGCGGCGGGTGGGGGAGGGGGTGGGATTGACAGTAGTTGAGATCTGCCTGGGAAGGAGAGAGCACACCTCATCAACAAGGGTACCTGCACAATGAATATTTGTATACTTAACTCTGAATTGTACCCCACAATTTAAAAAATAAAATAAAATATTTTAAAAAATTGCTTATGTCAAGACTAGTGCTTGTTTAGCTGCTAGAGAAAAAGAAAAAACCTTGTAGAAGTTAGAACACAGTTCATCCCATAAGTGCAGGGGTTCGTGACAACTCTTGCCTGTGTGGCCATAAGTCTTGCTTTTAATTAGGTATCTTATGGCCACAAAGAGTCTGTTCTTTCAGTCTTATGACTGCTATTTTAATATTGATATTGGACAGTGAGTCTAGACAAAGGGAGGGGATATAACAAGGCATGTCAGTCCTCCCTGTCATGGCTGGGGTTTCAGCTTTTAAGGTTTGCATGAGGCTCTCTTGGCCAAAAATGGGGCTTGATAAGAAAACTC
Source organism: Cephalopachus bancanus (assembly GCA_027257055.1). NCBI lineage: Eukaryota > Metazoa > Chordata > Mammalia > Primates > Tarsiidae > Cephalopachus > Cephalopachus bancanus. The sequence goes on along the minus strand of JAPVLO010000800.1, from coordinate 324,950 downwards.
GGGGACTTAGGATTTTATTTTTAGTTCTCATCAGTAAGAGTCTTCGGTGGGAAAGATGTCTGGCTGACTGAGGCGACTGATGAACACAGGCAGCTGTGGAGTTCATTTTAGCAGGAGTCATAGGACTGTGGACAGATTAGATGTCAGGTGAGAAAAATAGAAGGGGATCAAGGAGGACTGGATTCTAGGCCCGAGTCACCGCAGGTCTGTCTGTGCCATTGACTGAGACAGAAGAAAACCGGAGGAAGAACTAGACTGGGTACAAACCAATGCGTGCTCTTTGGGCATGAGGCCTTCTTAAAGGAAAGACCTGGCTAGCCTGAATACCTAGGTGTTTGGGCCAGGGATTCATGAGGGCTGACTGCAAATGCTTCAGTGTTTCTCATGCGAAAGAGATTCTCCATGTCCTTATATAAGGGGGACCCCCCAAAACGGAATTATTTTTTGGAGGGCGGGCCCCTTGTAGTACAGGCCTTCCTTGCTAGGGAAGTGTACCAGCATAAGTGTATCAGCTAGTATTGTTATGAGAAACTGTGTTTGGCTTCAGTGAATTTTTTTGTAGATTCTTTCAACACGTTTGCCCATTTCATGATGAGTGATTTATAAGCACACCTGCTGACACTCTGCTGTTCAGCAGTTTTTGACCAAAAATGGCATGATCCCTGTGCCCCCCTCTCCTTATTCACCCAGTGCCACCGTGACTTTTGTTTTTGTTTCCCCAGATGGAAAAATCCTCAAAGGGAAATGTTTTGCTGATGTGGAAGAGGTGGAACAAAAAATGGCAGAAGCACCAAAAAAGCATCAAAATGCATGAGTTCAAAACCTGTTTTGGGCGACGGAAAAAGCATCTTGATAGTTCTATTGCATCAAATGAAGAGTACTTTAAAGGTGCCTGGAGTTTAAACATGTAAGAATAAATACACAATTTTTAATAAATAAATTCCAGGTTCTTTTGGGTCCCCCGTCATAAGTCAAAAATAAAGCCCAATGAAGAACACTTATAGAGATGCAGATTCAGCTCATCTGGATATCTTGTAATGAAAGTAGTGGGGTCAGAGGAAGTGGCAAACAACCCTGACTCTGCTGTTCCTAGTGGTAGAATCGGAACACCTTATTTAAACTCTGAGATGCCATTTAACATCTTTTAAATATAGAGATTAGACTACTCGAATACTAAAAGCAGTAGTAAACACTTACATAGCTGTGATTTGTGAATTAACAAGAAATCTATCTTTGGTCTCTGCCCTCAGTTTCTGAGACAGAACTACTAAAACCTTGATGGATAGGGACGCTAAAAAAATCTTTTGTGGTAATATGTTTGGTCTTTGACCCCGGTTCCTGATACGGTGCCCCTTCAATTCCTTGGAATTTCCAAGATGACGGAAGCATCTTTTATTCTAATAAAGTGACTCTTGGGGGACTCCTGGATGGCCTCAGGGTGGGAGCTGGTTGCCAGAGTAACTAACCATGTGATTAGAAGTTCAGAACTTTTAGCCCACCTCCCAACCTCCAGGGAGGGAAAGAGAACTGAAGGCCAAGATGCTCACTAGTGGCCAATGATGACTAATCATGTCCACGTAATCAAGCCTCCATACAAACCCCAAAGGGCAGAGTGCAGAGAGCTTCCAGAGAGCTGAACATGTGGGGGTCCCTGAGGAGGGCTGCCTCCAGAGAGGGCATGGATACTCCCTGCCCCTCCCCACACCTTGCCCCATGCGTCTCTTCCATCTGCATCCTTTGTAATGGCCTCTATAGTCAATAGATGATCATAAGCAAAGGGTTCCCCTGAGTTCTGTGAGCTGCTCTAGCAAATCACTTGAACCCGAGGAAGGGGTTACAGGAACCTCCAGTCTATAGCCAGGTGGTCAAAAGCACAGGCTTGTGGGCCAAGTGCCGTTGGGGCCTACGGGAGTGCTGGGATGTCATGCGCACTCAGAATGATTGCACTGCACATCTGAGGGCATTTTCTCCAGTGTGGAAGACCAGGACACCAAGAGTAGCAGCAGCAAGGTTAGTTAGGAAGACACCAGAACAGTCCAGGCAAGAGGCTCCTACCAAGGGGATGGGAGGTACGATTGCTTCCACCTGCCAAAACAGATTACCCGCAAACCAGGTGGCTCAAAACAACAGAAATGGACTGAACTTGGTGGCTCAGCCCAGCACTTTGGGAGGCTGAGGTGAGGGGGGATTGTCTGAACCTGCAGGTTTGAGAACAGCCCAGGCAATTGGTGAGACTCGTCTCTACTATAAATCAAAAATTAGCCAGGTGTGGTAGTGCACACCTTTCGTTCTGACTACTTGGAAGGCTGAGGCGAAAGGATCACCAGAGCCCAGCGGGTCGAGGCTGGGGTGGCAGTGAGTGCGTCACTGAACTCCAGCCTGGGTGACGGAGTGAGACTCCAACTAAAAAAACCCCAAAACACAGAAATGTGTTCTCTCACAGTTTTGGAGGCTAGAAACCTGAAATCAAGGTGTCAGCAGGGTCACGTTCCCTCTGAAATTCTAGGAGAAATCCTTCCTTGCCTCTCCCAGCTTCTGGTGGCTCCAGGTGTTCCTTGCTTATGGTGACAGCATTCCAATGGTGCCAATTCTATTGAAAGTATTCCAGGCAATTGAGAGAGATGGAATTCTCCCCAAATCATTTTATGAAGCTAACATCACATTGATACTCAAATTGGGTAAAGAACCAACAAAGAAAGAAAACTACAAGCCAATATGCTTGATGAACATAGATGCTAAAATTCTCAACAAGATTCTAGCAAACCAGATCCAACAACACATCTCAAAAATTATCCACCATGACCAAGTAGACTTCATCTCCGGAATGCAGGACTGCTTCAACATTCGCAAGACCACAAATGTAATTAAATATGTCAACAGATATAAAAACAAAAACCACAAGATTATTTCATTAGATGCAGAAAAATCTTTTCATAAAATCCAGCACCACTTCTTTATAAAAACCCTCAAACTCTAGGCATAGATGGAACATACCTCAAAATGGTAGGAGCTATCTATGAGAAACCACAGCCAACATACTGCTAAACAGACAGAAATTGGAACCATTTCCCCTGAAAAACAAAACAAGACAAGGATGCTCACTCTTACCCCTTCTGTTCAACATAGTATTGGAAGTTCTAGCTAAAGCAATCAGACGAGAGAAGGAAATCAGGGGTATCTAAGTAGGAATAGAGGAAGTTAAGTTATCCCATTGCAGATGACATGATTCTATATCTTGAAAACCCAAGAGAATTTGTCTAAAACCTCCTTGTACTCATAAAGGACTTTGGCAAAGTCTCAGTGTATAAAATAAATGTACAAAAGTCAGTCGCATTCCTGTACACCAACAATAAAGAAACAGAAACCCAAATAAACAGCACAATCCCATTCACACAAGTCACACAAAAAAAGTAATACCCTGGCATCTTCCTAACTAGAAAAGACAAAGACATTTACAATGAAAACTACAAAACGCTGCTCAAAGAAGTCAAAGATGACAGAAACAAATGGAAAAATATTACATGAAGAACCAACATTGTTAAGATGTCTATCCTACCAAAGGCAATCTACAGTTTTTGGGGGTTTTTTTTGAGTTGGAGTCTCACTTTGTCGCCTAGACTGGAGTGCAGTGGCATGCTCCCGGCCACCACAGCTGCGACCTGCTGGGCTCTGGCGATCCTTCCACCTCAGCCTTCCAAATAGCTGGAAGTATAGGCACGCACTACCACACCCGGCTAATTTTTTGATTTTTTGTAGAGATGAGGTCTCACCAAGTTTCCCAGGCGGGTCTCGAACAAGTTTCCCAGGCGGGGCTCAGGCTATCTATTCATCTCAGCCTCCCAAAGCGTGGGATTACAGGCTGAGCCACAGAGCCCAACTGCAATCTACAGATTTAATGCAATACCCATTAAATTACCAGCAGCATTCTTCTCAGACCTGGAAATGACAATAAAGGACTTCTTTGGAAACATAAATGACCACGAATAGCCAAAACAATCCTCAGCGAAAAAAAACAAAGTGGGAGACATCACATTCCTACGCTTTAAGTTTTATTATAAAGCTACAGTAATCAAAACAGTCTGGTATTTGTACAAAAATAGGCATATAGACCAATGAACAAAATAGATATTCCATAAGCAAAACCTCAATTTCTCAACCAACTCATCTTTGACAAAGCCTCTACCACCAACCACTGGGGAGAGGAGAACCTATTCAGGAAATGGTGCTGAGAAAACTGGCTGACCACATGCAGAAGATTCAAACAAAACCCCTACCTATCACCACATACAAAAATCAACTCTGAATGGATCAAAGACCTAAATGTAAAACCTCAAAATATAGAAATCTTAGAAAATGCAGGGGACACCCTTATGGAAATTGGAACTGGCAACCAATTCCTGATCAAAACCTGAAGTGCCCATGCCATAAGAGATAACGTAGACAAGCGGGACCTCATCGAACAGACAAGCTTCTGCAAAGCCAAAGAAACCATCAAGAAAGTGGGAGACAGCCCACAGACTGGGAGCTGTATATCTGACAAAAGTCTAACTTTCAGGATTTACAAGGAACTCAAATGTGCTAAAAAGAAAGCAAAAAACAAAAAACAAAAAAAAACCCCAGCTCCATTACAAAGTGGGCAAAAGACATGAATAGACACTTTTCAAAAGAAGATATATGAGCAGCCAACAGATACATGAAAAAATGCTCTTTACAACTGGACTTTGGAGGGCCCAGCAAGGTAAGCCCTGGGGGGAGGCTGCTGAGGGATGCCCAGGAATTTGCTTTGGGTTGATTGGCACTTCTCATTGCAAACACAGGTCAAGTTGGGATGCTGAATCTACATATTCTGCATCTTCAAGGGAGTCCACCTTCCTGTCCAGTAGGTGTGTAGACTCTTGCTCACACCTCCAGCTCTGCCACACTAGATGGTGGGGGAAGAGGTAAAGGTGGGAATGACTGGATTTTAAGAGGGAGGAGGAGGAAGGTGGACTGAAACCCCGGAGTGGCAAGAGAGAAAAGGTGAACTCAGCAGACTGACAAGTAAATTTATCCAGCAGCCTCAACAGCCAGAGCAAGGATGAGAATTCTGGATACTTGTGTGGGGGAAGGGAAGAGACCCAAGGCTTAGGACCCAGATAGATCTAAGATCAAATCTCGCCTCCCCTCAGTCCTTGTTGTGTGACCATGGTTTTCCTTACTCAAACAGGCTCTCCATGACACCCTTGCGAGTGAGATTAGCTCAGGTGAGCACCTTGGCCAGGGCCTAGCCCAGAGCAGGTGCTCAAAAAGTCCAGGCCAGAAAGGAAAAAACAAACAGCCCTATTAAAAAATGAGCAGAGGACGTGAATAGACACTTCTTAAAAGAAGACATACGAACAGCCAACAGATACATAAAAAAATACTCAGCCTCACTAATCATCAGAGAAATGCAAATCAAAACCACACTGTGATACCACCTTATCCCAGTAAGGATGCCGTCATTAATAAATTTTAAAAAAGTAGATGCTGGCAAGGGAGCAGGGAAAAGGGGACACTTCTACACAGTTGATGGGAGTGCAAAGTAGTCCAACTTTTATGGAAAATAGTGTGGCAATTTCTAAGGGAACTAGAAATTGACCTTCCATACAATCCAGCAATCCCTCTCCTGGGCATATACTCAGAGGAACACAAATCTTTCTACCAAAAAGATACCTGGACATGCATGTTTATTTCCACACTATTCACAATAGCAAAAACATGAAACCAACCCTACTGCCCACCGGAAGTAGATTGGATAAAGAAAATGTGGTACATATACATGACAGAATATTACGCAGTCATGAAGAAGGACAAAATCATGAACTTCTCAACAAATTAGATGGAATTGGAGACAGTCATTCTTAGGGATCTGTCACAGAAAAAAAGAACTGAATATCATATATGCTTACTCATAAGTGGGACCTGAACATTAATTACAATAGCACAAGGGAGGGCTTAGCAGTTGCGGGACACCGCCAGGGTAGGGAGGAAGGGGGGGGGTTTCATGTAACAACTCAAACCAGGGGAGGTGAGGACCAGTTGGAGGCCCAAACTTTACCTGCACATACATTACTTATATACCTAATCCTGACTTGTACCCCATACCTTTATAATAAAATGAAGTTTTTTTTAAAAAGCCCAGTCTAACTTTTGAAGGCCAGGGAATGCAGGGGTTGGAATTTACCTGTTCTTTGGCCAAGCCTCCTCTTGTGACAGCCGACAATGAACCCAAATCACTCACTTCTGTTTCCTTATTTTTGCTCTACAAAAACCGGAAGGAAGGAACACCAGTGATACCAATTTGTAAAATCTCCTGCAAGAATATCAGTTGATGCAATTCTTTTAAAAAATAAAGCCATATTCTTTTTCTTTTTTTCTTTCTTTTTTTTTGAGTTGGAGTCTCACTCTGTTGCCCAGACTGGAGTGCAGTGGCTGCTCCCGGCCACCGCAGCCTCGACCTGCTGGGCTCCGGCAATCCTTCCGCCTCAGCCTTCCAAGTAGCCGGAATTACAGGCATGCGCTACCACGCCCGGCTGATTTTTTGATTTATTGTAGAGATGAGGTCTCGCTGCCCAGGCGGGTCTCGAACCCGCGGGCTCAGGCAATTCACTCACCTCAGCCTCCCAAAGGTGCAGGATTACAGGCTGAGCCACCGAGCCCGGCTATTCTTTTTCTTTTTTTAAAAAAACTAGACTCTTAGGAGATAAAAATGGGTTTTTAAATAAAATTTTAAAAAGTTTTGAATAGTAAGAAAATCAAGCTATAAAAGAGACCAAAGGAATTCAGACCTCAAGCAAAATAAAAGAGGTTAAGACTCTAATGTTTCCTTTCTTTGTGTCTCCATTTTCCTGCCTTGATCTGCCACCAAAATGGAGGCGAAGGAATAGACTGTTTTTCAGTAGCCACATGACCTCTCGCAGATCTCAAAGACCTACAACCCAGCAGGAAGAACTTTCCTTGACCTTGTTCATAGAAACATGCTTCTCTGGAGCTCTTGTGGCCTTTTCCCCCAGGCGGTAGCTGCTCTTCCAATTTTACACCTGAGCACTTATATTAAACAAGCAAAAAGGAAAAAGAAGAAAAGGAGTGGCCATGAAGTGTTGTGGGGGAAAGTGGGACAGGAGGGTGAGGCACGCCCTTAATAACAGCTGGCTGGGATGGAATGTCCCCCACAGACCCCATAGCGCTTCTGGGCGAGTTTCCCCTGCTTTTCCTCTCTGGAGTTTTCGAGTGGGCGGTTTGCAAGTAAAGGGTTAGGACATCATCTTCTGATGACCCCAGCATGGTTCTCAGCAACGCCCAATTTCCAGGATGAAAGTGCTCTGCCAGTAATCTTAAGATACCAGGCTCAAGCAGACCCTGGCCTGGCAACAAGGTCATCTCAGGGCAGCATCTTACTGGTTGATTGCCTCTCCTTCCTTGCCTTCTGGCACTGTGCTTCTGGTTGCATTTGACTTTATAATCACTGGCTTGGAAATACAGGGTAGAAGTGCTTGATTCCCACAACAGTGGCTGGTACGGTCCAGATCTGAATGTTGCACAAGAACACATTCTGTTAATAGTTCAGCCACCCTCTAAGTCTAGTCCTAAGGAATCAAGCTTTTATTGAACTTCCCGTGATCTGGGCACCATGCCCATTACTAGAAATAATGATGAACAGCACAGCCACAGCTGGTGATGGGCTTATGCAATCGTGGGGAAGGCAACCCAACTCCGAGTCAATAGACAGAGTGACGCTCAAGAGTGACGAGTGCTAGGACGAGCACAAAGAAGGGGCTGGCTGGACACTAAAGGGGGGATATGGTAGGATGCAAAGTGTCCTCCAAGCGCAATGGGAAACACCAGGAGATGAACTGGCAGGAGAGTAACGAAGGCTGGGCTGGGGATGTAGCCAGCGAGAGAAGAGAGAGAGAGCGAACAGGCAGCTGGGTCTGGAATCAGTATGAGTTGCTGATGGTTCGATGAGGTTAAAAGGGAAACAAAGGGCATCAAAGGTGACACTGAAGTTTCTAGCTAAGCAAGGGAGCTGGGGGGACCATCTCCAGAGATGTTGGGGCAGGCATGGGGCTGGTGACAGGATAAAAATTTGCCAGGGAAACTGAAGACTCTGTGAGTCATCAAGTAGCAGTATCAGGTACACAGTTGAATATGCCTGTCTGGAACCTAGAGGTGCTGTCTGGTCTAGGCATTTTGATCTAGTTTTCACCCCATGTGAATGCAAACTGCTTCTGACCTTCCTTTCTGATCAGTAACAAACCCACTTGCTAATCATTAACTGCATTCAATATGACCACAGCTGTGTTAATTTGCACGAGAGAAGCTACAACACCAGGCATCAACTGCAATTGGGCCTATGACTTGGCTGTGTTTCTAAAGTCCCAGGATCTTCTACTATGATCTACACAATACTTTTTAGGATCAGACTGGTGAGTCTGTGGTCCATGACAGTCACCACCACTCCTGGATGCTTCAAGACTTGGAGGGTGGCACTGGCCCCATGCCATTCCCCTGGGATGTAATATAGTTCCTCGTTTCGCATCTTAGCAGGAGTTGGAAGTTCTAGGGAAATTCTAGTTAAGCTGGTCTTTCTCACCATAACAACCCTTACTCTTCAGGTCCAAGAACCGAAGTGAGGGTCCTTCCAAGGGCTAAGTGTGAGTGTGTCCTTCCTACATACATTTAGGACCCAGGGGAATGACCACGAAGGGGTGGGGGGCTTGTGAACTCAGTGTACCCACCATGAGACACACCTGGCCAGAACTCTGTTTTCTACCTGACTCTCATATGACCTGTGTTAACTGGGAGACAGGATGATGTTTTGGACCTCTGAATACCAGCATCAACCCAGACCCTGTATCCAAAGCACTTGAAACATGAAACATCTGATTGTTACTTTATCCCAGTGCAGGTGTTTTTGTTTTTGTTTGCAATTCATGTTTTTTTCTTTATTTTAAAGATGTGGGGTACAATTCAGGATTACGTATACAAATGTTCATTATGCAGGTACCCTTGTTGATTTGATGAGGTGTGCCCTTCTCTCCCCTGGCAGTTTTCCTCAGCTTCCAATCCTACCCCCGCACCCCTGGCAGTTTCCCACTACTGCCAATCCCTTTCTTATAGTATTATGATAATTGTTCAAGGTCCACTCATGAGTGAGAACATATGGTACTCAGTTCTTTGTTTCTGTGATAGATCACTGAGTATGACAGACTCTAAATCCATCCAAGTTGCTGCAGAGTCCATATGTTTGTCCTCAATGTGTTGTTACTTGAGTAACTAGCCACAAGTTCTTTGGGGTATTAAATGAAGGAGTCACAGGCCAGGCACAGTGGCTCAAGCCTGTAATATCAACACTTTGGGAGGCCAAGGTGGGGATATTGCCTGAGCCCATGGGTTCGAGAACAACCCAGGCAACTGGGTGAGACCTCATTTCTACAACAAATTCAAAAATTGGCTGGGCATGGTAACGCGCTCCTGTAGTTTCGGCTACTTGGAAGGCTGAGGTGGAAGAATCACCTGAGCCCAGCAGGTCGATGTGGGGGTGGCTGTGAGCATGCCACTGTACTCCAGCCTGGGCGATGGAATGAGACCCCAACTCAAATAAATAAATAAATAAATAAATAAATAAATAAATAAATAAATAAATAAATAAATAAGGGAGTCACTGCTGCAGTCGATTCCTGTTCTACCTCTAGGCAAGGGAACCTGTCATTTACACGGCTGTACCAGACAGTCGTTGGTTGAGTCTGGGGTTGGTGCCCAGCAAGGTGCACCTGTTGGCTGGGGGCAGTACTGTATGTTCTCACTCATGAGTGCAATTGAGAGACCATATCGACAACACTCACCACAGCTAGAAAACGGGGGCATGGACTGGTAGAGTGGCTTAAGTTGGATGCTGTAGCACTCACCTTACTCTGCCAGCAAGGGATAGACGGGGAGGCTAGTAGATTAAAGGAAACAAAGCAGGCTCAATAAAAATTTCAGATAGCACTGCCACCCATGTTGGTATGGCAATATGTGTTGTAATTAAATCTATATTAGCCAACGTTCTCTAGAGAAACAAAACTGATAAAAGGTAGAGATAAGTAGATAGATAGATAGATAGATAGATAGATAGATAGATTATAGGAATCATCTCACGCAATTATGGAGGCTAATTAGTGCCAAGAACTGCAGTTGGTAAGCTGGAGACCCAGCAGAGCCAATAGTGTAGTTCTAGTCTGAGTTCAAAGGCCTGCGGTCCAAGAGCGCCGATGGGGTGGTTTCCATCTGAAAGTCAGCAGGCTCAAGACCCAGAAAGAGCTGGTAGTTTAAATCCACAGGCAAGGAGACCAAAAACAAAACAAAACAAAACAAAAAAACAAAAACCCAATGGTACAGCTTAAGACTGTCAGGTGGGAGGAATTTCCTCATATTTTGGGGAGAATCAGCACTTCGTTCTTTTTAAGTCTTCAATTGCTGGGACATGGCCTGCTCACATTGGGGAGAGCAAGCAGCTCTACTCAGTCTACTGATTCAAATGCTAATCTCACCCAAAACACCCTCCTAGAAACACCCAGAATAATGTTTGACTAAATGTCTGAGTGCCCTGAGGCCTCAGCACATTGATGCATAAAATTAGCCATTACAGAATTCATCCCTTGTGCTGGCCTGTCTCCAAGACAGAAAAGAAAGTGGAGAGTTAGGACCATCTACACCTGGGGTTCTGCCAGAAAACTGGGAAGAAGGAAGGGGCAGGAGAGTTTAGGATGTGAATGGATATTATGTTAAAAGCAGGAATCTGACTTAGACGTGGAGAACAATGACAGCTGGTGGACTTGAAAGAAGCTGAATTGACTGATGGCTTACAACAGTCATAGAGCAAGCAGAAACAGTACTGGATTAGGTTGCTTGGGCTGCCATGACAAAGTACTACAACAAGGTGGCTTAAAACAACAGATATTTATTCTCTCAGTTCTGAAGGCTGGAAATCCAAAATCAAGGTTATCGCAGGGCCATGTGTCTTCTGGGTGGATTCCTTCTTTCCCTGTATTAGCTTCTGATGGTGTTTCTGCTGACAGACCCTCACCATCCCTTGGCTTACAGCCCTGTCTCTCCAATCTCCTCCTCTGTTGTGACATGGTGCTCTCCATGTGTGTCTCTGTCTCTTTTTTTATAAGGACACCAGTCATACTGGATGAGGGCCCACTTTTTGGTTACCCCAATGGCGTCATCCTAACTTAATTGCCTTTGTAATTAATTGAGGAGACACAACTCAACCCATGATAAGTATAAATTCTAAACTTCATAGCTTACCATACTGCTATGAAAATGAAATAAGATAATGTATGAAAAGATGTTTTAAAAGAAAAAATCATGGCAAATTATTGCTTCTTGCACTGGATGGGTCACTATCAACAGTCTCTTGCTTGTCTTGGAATGGCAGGTCATTCAAGTGGCGGTCATGAGGCAGGCTCAAGGTAGAGTCACTTTGAACCGGAAGATTCTGAGATACTAGCATTTCTCTATTTGACATAGTCCCAACGAGAAATGATTCGAGAAACCACAAGCTCAAAAGTCTTCTGAGTCATAAGTTAAACACCATTCTTGGAACCAGCAGTATGGAATGTGTTCATTACTACTGAGATTTGAAAACATGTCTTGGCATTGATAATAAGCATTCTTCATCCAAATCTCCTCACTTGGACTTTTTGATGTTCCATCTTAACCATTTTTATTGTGCAGTTCAGCAGTGTGGAGTACATTCACACTGCTCGTGACACAGATCTCTAGACCTTTTTCATTTTGCAACCCTGAAATTCTACACCCACTAGACATTACTTTCCTCTCTCTCCCGCCCCATCCTTTGTCGAGCACCTTTCTCCTTTCTGTTTCTATGATTTTGACGACATTATATACTTCATGTGAGTAGAATCCCACAGTATTTGTTTTTGTGGCTGGCTTATTGTGCTTAGCCTAAGATCTTCAAAGTTCTTTCATGTTGCAGTGTGTGACAGGAGTTTCTTCCTTTTTAAGGCAGTGTCATAATCCACTGTGTGTATATATATAACATTTTCCTTATCCATTCATCTATTGATGAATATAGGTTGCTTCCACTACTTGCTGTTGTGAATATCGCTATGATGAACATTTGTTTTTCTGTTTTGAATTCATTTAGATATATACCCAAAAGTGGAATTACTGATGACTCAGTATTGAAAAAGTTTTATGTCTCCCAATCTGCGGGGGTCCCACCCCGCAAGGGTCGTGAGATTTCCTGAAGGAGAGATGGACAGGCGAAGGACGAAAATATTATACCCGGACACCTGCTTCCTGAACAGATGACAATTTAATGTTAGTTAACACAGAGCTTTTATACCATTCGTAAAGGGGCAAGATAAAGAAAATTCCTTCACGTACATATCCTCTACAAGTTACCACCATCTAGTGGTCTTAGCAACAAACAAGCCAAGAACCCTGTAAACACTCAGACAATGAGTCTTATTCATAAGGCCAAAGATGACAGTTTTAGTCCAAAGTCCTGAACTACAGTCCTTGAACTGTCTCCAGAAAGTTTAGCAGTAGTCTTCCTTCTGGGGCTTTATGGCCTTCAGAGTTTTGTAATCACCTTTCTTGTCCAGGTGTCTTCGTTACTTTTCTCTTATCCTGCAGTGCTTGTTTCTAAAGAAAACTCAAAAGAAGCTTTGAGTAATGTTTCCCAGACCCCCAAGGTTGCTTTCTGTCTTTAGCTAAGTTATCATAAAAGTGCCTGATTGGTATATTATGAGTTCAGTGAAAATCCACTTTATAAATGTTAACTTAGAATTTTAACTATTGAATTAAGTAAAAACCTTAAAGATAATCTTTATCCTAAGTCAGTGAAAACAGTGTTATAAATCACCTACATAACTCCTGTATAAATGTTAGAACTTATAATGAATTCAGAATGAACTTACTATAAACTTGTGCTTCTAAAAAACCTTATGTCTAAACACTAAACTACATAATCCTAAATCAAATAAGGAGTGAATATACTTATATCATTTATTACTTAAGCAATATCTAGTAACTTATAACCAAGTGAAAGAAAGCATTCTTAATGTGCTTCAGAGTTTAACTATTGCATATATTAGAAAAGGCCAAGTGACACAGTGGAAAAATGAACCATGACATTCTCAGATTAGCTGTGAGTACTTCGCATAAACATGCCATTTTCTTCTTCCACGACTGCACAGAATTCTTCGGCAGTACCAAACAGCAAAGACGGAAGACAGAAGGGCCTCAGCTGCCCAGACTCGCTTTGCAGCCGGGGGTCCTCAGCACACCTGGACTTTGTCAATCAGGCGGTCCTCCAAGGCTGGCTCCCAACACCAATCCAAAAATAGGAGATGTTTCTTCATTTACTTTAATCTTCTTTGATTTCTTCTCGGTAATGTTGGTACTTTTCAGTGTACAATTTTTTCACCTTTTTGGTTACAGTTATTCCTATATTATTCTTCTTGATGGTATAGTAAATGGGATTGTTTTCTTAAATTTCTTTTCAGATTGGTCATTGCTAATGTATAGGAACACAACTGATTTTTGAGTGTTGATTTTTGTATCCTGAGACTTTGCTGGATTTGTTCATTAGTTCTGGCAGTTTTTTGTGAAATCTTTAGAGTCTTCTACATATGAGATCATGTCATCTGCAAATAGAAATAACTAAGTCTTCTTTTCCAATTTCTATGTCTTCTATTTATTTTTCTTGTGCTATGTGGAATAGTAGTGTTAAGTAGCAGCTAGACATGAGCAGGAGGGGACACTCCTGGGAGTATCTTGCCTCCCGCCATACCCTGAACCACTCACTTTCAGCCCAAGCCCCACCCCAAGTTCCTCATTCTAGATGGAAGGTCCCTCTGTCTTGCTGCTGCAGAATCCTGCCTAAGCCGGACTTTACCCACCGGGGACCTTCCAGATCTGCATGCACGCACACTGGAAGCCTAAGACTGTCTTCATATGGACTTTGGGTTATTACCTTATCATTAGCATTGATCATCATTGTGGTTTTGACTCTCCCCTCCCCTGTAAGTTTCGTTTATTAGCACTCATGGGAAATCCACGTGGGCAGTCCTCAAAGGCTATTTGCTCAGGACCAACTCATCAAATTATGAAAAGAAGCAGATTGACAGGAGGAGAAGTAGAAAAAGAAAGTAAGAAACCTCATAAAACAAAAGCCCACAGTTAGTTCCAGGCTGATTCTCTCTAGGACAGCCTGCTCTGTCTTTTGCACTGCACGAACTGTACTCTTGTTTTTAATAAACTAGTGGCTTGCACTTGCGATTGTTTGTGTCACATTCTCAATTCTTTGTCGACGAGACACAAGTACTAAGGACCACAATGCAGATCTTGGCAGCCTGCTATCAGTAGTGGTGAGGGTGGAAATCCTTCTCTTGTCCCTGATCCTAGAAGATCAGTTTCTTCATTGAGGGTGATGTTAGTTGTGGACTTTTCATGTATGGCTTTTATTATGTTGTTGTGATTTTCTTCTATGTCTAGCTGTTGAGTGTTTTTATCATGAAAGTAGCATGAATCCTGTCTTGCTTTTTCTGAATGTATTGAGGTGATCATGTGGTTTTTGTCCTTCATTTCATTACACTGATTTTCATATGTTGAATATCTTTGCATTCCAGGTATAAATCCCATCTGCTCATGACGTACGATCCTTTTAGTGTGCTGCTGAATTTGGTTTGCTAGGATTTTGTTTAGGATTATTGCATCAGTATTAATCAGGAATATTGATTTGTAGTTTTCTTTTTGTGTGTCTTTGGCTTTGGTATCAAGGTAATTCTGGCCTCATAGAATAAGTTTAAGAGTGTCCTCTTCTCTGGCTCTTTGGAAGACTTTGAGAAGGATGGGTGTTAACTGTTCTTTAAATGTCTGGTCAAATTTTCTGGTGAATCCATCAGGTCCTGGGCTTTCCTTTGTTGGGTGATGTTTGAGTGTGGCTTCCATCTCCTCACTTGTTATAGATGGGCTGAGGTTCTCTGTTTCTTCCTGATTCAGCCTTGGTAGGTTGTATTTCTATGAGTTTACTAATTTGGCATTTTTAAGTATTTACAGTTATGTATTAGCAAAGCATATCTGAACATGTCATGCCAAATAAGATTATCAGTGAGGCTTCAAAAGGATTATTGAGCAAAATAGAATGTGCGCTACTTTGCATAGAATTGGAAGGCAATTTGAAAGCTGCAAATTATTGCAAACGCTTTATTTTTAAGTAAAGTTTAGTTTCTGCTTTGAAATGATGTTTCCATGATGAGAAAAACCAAAGCATATTTAAAAAAAAAATCCTTGAAAATTTAGAAGGAAGCAAAATCAAACAAACATATTCCTGGAAAATGCTGCAAACATTTTTCTTACTTCCATTCTAACTTTTTAAATGTGTGGTTTATAATCGTTGGTTTGTTTACCAAGCACTCTGGCTGTACCCACTGAGTAAAATGGATACAATTGCAAACCACAGGCCTATTCATTCTAGTCACGTCCCTGCAGGCCTTCATGAAGGGAGGGCTCTGTTCCTGGTCAAAAGAAAATGGTAAATCACTATTAGTTTTTCCTCAAATTATTCAGACATCTGCAAATTCCACGGTCCTCTTGGTTGCCTTGCTTTCTCCACTCTGCCTGCATAGCCAGGTCTTCTTGCATCTTTCTCTTTTGCCTTTATTTGGTCTCTGTGGGTCCCAAGCAAAGGGAAGGCTGGTTTCCGGTTTCCACGTTTGAAACAATTAGTCTGGCTTTCAGTTCTAATGAAAATCCCAGCAGGTGTTGTTTCACCAAAACCAGAACCAGAAGAAACATGAGATTTGTTGATTTTTGCTTGGGTGAGGAGCAGCGACTCTAGGGCCTGACACCCCCAAAGGTAGAAATGCCTGGTGGTGATGAATGAATGAATTCAAATTCATTCAAATGAATGAGTTCGCCAGCACACAGAGGAGGGCCCCCAGCTTAAAAACCCGGGTCCCAGATGCCTTGAAGCTAAGATGAAACTCCCTGGAGAAGGAACGTCAGCTTCTTCCCATTCAAGCCTCAAAGGTAGGAAATCTATTTCGCTGCCAGAAAGGAGGTGTTGATTGGCGACTGTGGGCGTGGCCAGCAGCCACCAGATACTGTATGTCAAGAATGAAGCTTATTGCTTAAAGCGCTTCCAGAAGGTTCCTAGCCAAGGCAATACAACCCATCCGAGGGCTTCTGAAGCTAGAGAGTGTGCTCTCCCTCCAGATTCTCACGACACACAAGTTTCGAAGAGGTCAGAATGCCGACAGGTGATGGCGGGGCTAGGAGGCCTCCAGTGTGCCCCCTCTGTTCCCAGTTCTTCCAAATAAGACCCTCTAACCTTCCAGAGGAGTGTGGCTCTGCAATTGCACTGCAGCTTCTCCTGATCTGGCAGGTAGCCGAGCGTGGGAAAAGATCAAGGGCACGGCACCTGCCAAACTTCAGTCCCAATTCTGTGCTGTGTGACTTCAGGCAAGTTATTTGACCTCTCTGAACCCTGTTTGCTCTTGTATGAAATACAGGGCTGCTGTATCACAGGAGGTAGCACACAGAAACACTTGAACCAAAAGGTGATCAAAGGTCATTTTCTCCCTGGGGAAGTGAGGGGTTTCCTGGAAAGCTGGTTGCTTAATGGCACAACACAGTGCAGTTTTCCTTTCGGTTTCTCGATAGTTAATTTTGTAGAGTCACTCAGACCAAGTGCAACTGGATCTGGTCAATATCAGCTCTCCCCAATGGCTGCTGGTTGCCATCTATTCACTTGGTTCCGCGGGCTGAGTGTCGGCTCTGGGCCTGGCACCAGGCACTGGAAGGAAGCAACTGGGACTCCAGAGGGGAATGGGGACTCTGCTGAAGCTGCCCCTAAGGGCTGCACAGGAAAAGTCAGATGGAGGCAAATCCTAAAACAGTGTATAGGAATCGGTCAGGTGAAGCCAGCAGGCAAAGGGCATTCCTGGGGGGAGACCAGGCGCCAGGGCAGTGAAGGGGTGGAGGCTGGAGGAATGCCGCGGGCTCTACGCTGGGAGTCAGCTGTGTCTGCAGGCCCCATCCCAGGTGGACGCAGAGATGTCTCGGGTGCGACGTGCCCCAAAACAGGCACCACGAGTGGGTACTTGCGGTGCTGTGCTTACCTCCTACTCCCGTCTTCCTTTCTTCTTTCTTTCTTTTCTTACAGCCAACTTTTAAAAATCTCTTTTTTAGCCGGGCTCAGTGGCTCAGCCTGTAATCCCGCGCCACTGGGAGGCTGAGGTGAGTGGATGGCCTGAGCCCGCGGGTTCGAGACCCGCCTGGGCAACTTGCTGAGGCCTCATCTCTACAATAAATCAAAAATTAGCCGGGCGTGGTAGCGCCTGTAGTTCCAGCTACCTGGAAGGCTGAGGCGGAAGGATCGCCGGAGCCCAGCAGGTCGAGGCTGCCGTGGCCGGGAGCGGCCACTGCACTCCAGTCTGGGAGACAGAGTGAGACTCCAACTCAAAAAAACCCCAAAACAACAACAGCAAAAATCTCTTTTTTAAAATTAATTTTTATTTGAGACAAAATGTACATATATAACTTACCATTTTAAAAAGTTATTATTTGAGCCAGAGTCTTACTCTGTCACCCAGGCTGGAGTAGAGGGGCATGGTCACTGCAGCCTCAACCTTCTGGACTCAGGCAATCCTTCTGCTTCAGCCTTCCAAGTAACTGGAACTACAGGTGCGCCACCACACCCGACCAATTTTTTTGATTTGTTGTAGAGATGAGGTCTCCTCAAGTTGCCCAGGCTGGTCTAGAACCCCTGGGCTCAGGCAGTCCTCTCGCCTCTGCCGCCCAAAGTGCTGGGATGACAGGCTTGAGTTATACCATTCAGCTGTAACTCACCATCTTTTCCATTTTTAAGTGTATCGTTCAGTGGTGTTAAATACATTTATACTGCTTTCTCCTCCCTTCCTCTCCCTCCCCCACTTCCTTTCTTTCCAGGCTGCCTTCATGGCATTCAGGATCCCAAGCTCCCACATATAAGTGAGGGCATGCGATATTTGTCTTTCTGTGCTTAGCTTATTTTACCTAACATAATGGCCTCCAGTTCTTTTCCATGTTCCATATTGCTGCAAATGACAAAGTTTCATCTCTTCTTATGGCTGGTTAATGGAGTATAGGCACCACATTTTCTTTACCCATTCAGCCACTGATGGGCACTTAGGTTGCTTGCGCATCTTGGCTATTGTGAATAATGCTGCAATAAACATGAAAGTTCTTCGATATGTTGCTTTTCTTTCTATTGGATGTCTTCACTATTTTTAGGTTGAGGCTTAATGTAAAAACATCTAGCTAACACCTAAGGCTGCTACTATGGCTAGCAGGGTCTGTGTTGTGGTTCTCAGTTCTTGTGGCCCATTGCCAAAGAATTGAAAATGCGACACCAACTATTGCAGGCGCAAGCGAAGCCTTTATTAAAAGCAAAGTTACACTCTGTGTAGCAAGGTAAATGGGGCAGGCTGTCCGAGAGGGAATCAGCCCCGAACTAACTGTGGGCTTCTGCTTCAAGGGCTTTTCTCTTCCTGTTTCCTGATTCCTCTCCTGCCAATTTATCTTTTCTGTAACTTGATGGGATAGTTCATGGGTGCTCTGACTTTTTGGAACTGTGCATGTGGGTTTCTCATGGATGCTTAAGCGAAATCCACAGTGGGGTGGAAACCACAATGCTAACTGATGCTAATGATATGGTAATAACTCAAAGGCTACAAGAGTACACTCTTAAACTTCCAATGCACATGTGTGCAAGTCTGGAAAGTTTCGACTGCGCACAGTTCCGCTCTAGATAGGATGCTGTGGTGACACAAGACAAAGGAGCTCTTGATCTAGGACGAGGAACTTGAGGCAGGGATTAGGCTGAGACTAGGTGGTCTGAGGTGTGGCTGTAGACAAGACCTCTCAGGGGTAGACTTCTCCTGCTCATGTCTACCTGCTACCGCACAAGGCTATTGAGCAGTGACGCGATTGCACTGTTTGCCTCTGAGAAGGACGATGATGGGGAGGCTGTAGAGAAGTGGACCGGAGGGTGGAGACTGACTGTAGAGAGACCAGTTGGCAGGTCCAGGTGGGAGAACACAAGGGCCTGGACCAGGAGGACAGCAGTGGGAACAGAGTGGACCAAATTAGGGTTGTCTTCTGAAGTGGACTCCCTGAATGTGGGGCTCCAGGTGAAGGAAGGAGGTAAGGAAGATGAGGACAGATTATCCGGGTGTCATCTCGCATAAGCAGCAAGTGGGTATTTGACGGTGCTGTTCATGAAGAGAGAGGAGGAGGAGGGGGCGGGGAGAAGGAAGTGTCGTCCTCGTGGGAAACAGTGTTTTGCACACCAGTTGGTTTCCTCTGGCCTTTCACTTCTTGCCTGTGTCATCTGCTGTTCTGCACAGACAGTCAGCCACTAGTCTCCTCCATGCCCCTGCCCTGCACCTAGTTTTCAAAGAGCTCTCCTTGCATGTGCCTCAGCATGCTCTGCTGGGCACTGCTGAGTGTGTGTGCAGTGCTTACAGTGTCTGGAAAGAGTTCTGAGCAAAGCAGTTCTACTAAAACTTGAGGAGCATTTCAGGTGATTTCTGCAGCAAGCATTAACTCAGAACTTAATCGAGCTGACACGAACATGCTAAGGCAGGAGGCAGCAAATTTGGACCCATGGGACAAACTGGCCCATCGCTTGTTTTTGTGAACAGAGTTTTGTTGGAACACAGTCACACTCGCCTGTTTCCAGAGTGCCTGTGGTTGCTTCCATGCTGCAGCGGTGGAGTTGTAAGAGCAACAGAGATTGCGTGGCGAGCAAAACTGAGAAGGTGAACCATCCAGCCCTCCACAGGAAACAGGGAAGAGTGGACCTTAGCGTTCCCTTCACTCTCGGGTGCTGGGAGGGGTTGCGCACGATAGTGATGGGGGACATTGGTGCTCCTCCGCCTTGACGCTCTCCAGGCCTCAGAAGAAAGTTTGGAAATCCGGTTTGCCATCCAAGGCTCTCCCAGAATGTGAAGCAGACAGTCTTCGCAGAGTCACCTCAGTGTGAAACATCAAACACCAAGAGACTTTAAAATGTGCGTTGCATTTGGTTCTTGTGCCTTGGATTTTGACACAGTCGTTTCATGGATTGCAATCTAAGGGAAGACTCCAAAGGATTTGTGCCTTGGCCTGGCTATGCTCACCTGTCTAGCTCATTTTTAAAAAGGGACCAACCCTCACACACACCCCATAAACACAGAAACATGCAAGGGTCTGACAATGCTAAAAGTCTTAGGAAGGAAAGTTAAAGCAGGGTGAGAGGTCACAGAGTGCTGTGCTTCAGATGGTTTGGTATAGAAACCGTCCTCTGGGGGTCTGGCCCTGCACTGGCAAGACTCACTTCGTTCACCTGTTCCTCTTCCCAGTCCCCTTTGGTCCTGACTTTATTTAAAATGTTGACATTGTGTTTGTCTTGGAGGTTTTGCATTCACTTTGATTTTCAAAATAATTGTATTAAGGCCAGACGCAGTGACTCACGCCTGTAATCCCAGCATGTTGGGAGGCCAAGTTGGGAGGATCACCTGAACCCAGGAGTTTGAGACCAGCCTTTGAGACTGGGGAAATGCAGTGAAACCTCTCACCTCTACAGAAATTTAAAAAATTAACTGGGCAAGGTGGCACACACTTGTAGTTTCAGCTAATTAAATGTTATTTACCTTGGTGACTGAGGTTTCAGTACTCTCTTTGATTTTTCTCCCAAGGCAAGTGTCTCATTCTCCTCACCCTAGTCTCAGCTCTGGGAGAAAGAGCAACAGAAAAGTAGAGGAAACAAAATGAGCACACAATCACAGAGGCCAGGTGAAAAGTTTTGTCCATAAGAAGGCTGATATGACAGGATACGTGTCAAAAATGTGATGCTTTTTAGTGCGTTGGGAGGCCGAGGTAAGAGGAGCACTTGAGCTTGAGAGTTGGAAGCCAGTCTGGGGCGACATAGAGAGACCCTTGTCTCTGCATAAATTAAAAAAAGATTAAGCTGGGCTCGGTGGCTCAGCCTGTAATCCCACGCCTTGGGAGGCTGAGGCGAGTGGATTGCCTGAGCCCGCGGGTTTGAGACCCGCCTGGGCAGCGAAACCTCTTCTCTACAATAAATCAAAAAATCAGCCGGGCGTGGTAGCGCACACCTGTAATTCCGGCTACTCGGAAGGCTGAGGCGGAAGGATCGCCAGAGCCCAGGAGGTCGAGGCTGCGGTGGCCGGGAGTGGCCACTGCACTCCAGTCTGGGCGACCGAGTGAGACTCCAACTCAAAAAAATAAAAAATAAAAAAATTCAACAGGCATGGTGATGCACACCTGTAGTCCCAGCTTCTCAAGAGGCTGAGGTGGGAAGATTGCTTGAGTTTAGGAGTTGGAGGTTGTAGGGAACTCTAATCAAACAATTGCACTCCAGCCTGGGCAACAGAATGAGACCCTGCTGAGTGAAGGAAGCCAGACACAAAAGATCACATACTGTGTGATCCCAATTTTATTAAATGTCCAGAAAAGGCTAATCTGTTATCTAGAGAGACAGAATGAACATAGATTAGTGGCTGTGAAGGGTTGGAAGGGGGTAATGACTACAAATGGGGCTCAGGTCTCTTTTGTGGAGATGGGAATGTTTCAAAATCAGATTGTGGTCATGGTTGCACAGCTCTACAACAATACTAAAAACCCTTGAATTTTATGCTTGATTGAGAACATTTTATGGTGTGTAAATCACACCTCAACGAAGCTGTTAAGACAAAAGAAAGAAGACTAAGGTGAGGACTGAGAATTAAGCATTCATGAAGAACAAAATCACGGGCTTTGCAGCAACTTGGATGGATTTAGAGTCCACATGTTCTCACTCATAAGCAGACCCTGAACATTTGCCATAATACTATAAGAAAGGGATTGGCAGGAGCCGGAAACTGCCAGGGGAGGGAAAGGAGACACATAACATTAATAAGGGAAACTGATCTCAAGCCAGGCAGAGTGGGGACCAAAGGGAGGTCAAACCTTACCTGTTTGATGACCACTTGTGTACCTGAACCTACACTGTGCACCACATCTTTAGAATACAATAAATTTTTAAAAGAGAGAATTAAGCATTGAGTGAACAAATGAATGAGTGAACAAATGAATGAGTGAGCGAGTGAGCTCCGAGACAGGAGACAGGCAGCATCTCCAAGGGAGGGAGTGTCGCAGGAGGAGAGCGAGGAGTGAACTCCACCAAGAGACTCTGGTCGCTGACGCTGGAGGGGCGCCAGGCTCCCGCGTGTTTCCCGGAGTGGAATCTGGACGCCCTTATGGAACGTGGAACATCCAGACACAACGAGAAACTGAAAACATCACACGAGGTTTCTGTGCGTGTCCTTTTGGCAGAGTGACTCTGTTTCTTGGACCCACGCTAAGGAAAAAATCCGAGCGCTGGAGCGACTACTTGCCCATATGTGCTTATTGCAGAATTATTTCTAGTACTGGAAAAAAAACCAACTAGTCAAATGAAATACAATCACCAAAAAGACGGAATATGAACAGTCACTAACAATGATGCTAATGGCGAGGAAAAATGTGGTGGAATATAACCCAGACATGGCAGGACAACACAGTATAGAGAGACTATGGAGCCAGCCATGTGGAATTACTCCTGATAGCAATGCGTCTAAGAGTAATGAACTTACTGATTGGTTTTTACTCATGGGGAATTATATGTGTGTAGAGTAAATGCCAAGAAGTGACCTGGTAACAGTGTATCTAAGAGCAATGAACTACTTGATTGATAATCATTTTCAGCACTGTGATGACGTTTTCATATGTTATCTCTTTTTAACTTGACCAGAAGTCTCTAAGTTAGTGTTTTGTTTTGTTTTGCTTGTTGTTGTTGTTTTAACACATGAGGAAACCAAGACTCGGCTTAAGGAAGCATGTACAGGGCCACACAATTTTCAAGTGTTGGAGCTCAAAACCAAAATGATGGTATTTGTCAGGGTTCTCCATAGAGGTACAGTATGTGTACATTCTCTCCATATACACAGAATATGGATGGATGGGTAGATGATAGATAGAGATAGGTGAGAGGGGGTTTCCTAGGGGAACCGGCTCACCTGACTGAGAAGTTCCACCACAGGCCATCAGCAAGCTGGAGATGCTCGCATGTCAGTAATGTGGCTCACCCCAAACCCGAAAGCCTTGGAACCAGGGAAGCTGATGGTGTAATTCTCAGCCGAGGTCAAAGGCCTGAGAACCAGGGGTTGGCAGGAGGTGTGCTGGTGTAAGTCCTGGAGTCCAAAGGCCCAAGAGCCTGGAGTTCCAAGTCCAAGGACAGGAGAAGAATGTCTAGCCACAGGAGAGAGGGAAAATGACCTTTTTAGTCTCGTCTGGGTCCCCGGCCTCTTGGAAGGTAACGCCCACAGGGAGGGGGAATCTTCCCTCCTTGGTCCATGGACCCACATGCCAATCTCCTTTGGAAATGTCGCGCAGATACCCCCAGAAGGAATGCTTTACCAGCCCTCGGGGCACCCTGAATCCAGTCAAGCTGATGCCTAAAATACCATCCCACCAAGGACGCCTGCCTGTGTTCTTCCTGGCTGGCCCACGAGGCGGGGTTCATGGCAGTTGTTGCACTTTAGAGATGCAGAAGCAGAAGTCTGGAGTGGTGCATTCATGGCTCAGGGTCAGGCAGCTGGCAGGGAGAGGCGCTGGAATACTTGCGACTGGCCCAGGCTGAGCTCCTGCGCACCTCACATCACCAGCAGGGCGGGAGTACCCCT
The DNA here is from genome assembly GCA_027257055.1 of Cephalopachus bancanus. Classification (NCBI taxonomy): domain Eukaryota; kingdom Metazoa; phylum Chordata; class Mammalia; order Primates; family Tarsiidae; genus Cephalopachus; species Cephalopachus bancanus. The sequence goes on along the minus strand of JAPVLO010000800.1, from coordinate 301,164 downwards.
AACCTGAGAGCGGGCAAAGGGCCTGCGGCAGAACGATGGGCTTCACTGAAGGACGGACTTAGCTCTTTCTGCTTTTGCCGTGTCAGCAGAGGGAGCAGGTGCGTTGGGCTTGGGGCACAAAGGCCAGGGCTCTTGGTGACTCAGTGGAAAGAGCAGCCTGGGTGCCAAGTCGCGGGTTAGCAGGTGAGCTCTGGGTGTGACCAGGCCGTGGCTCTTGGGCATCTACAGGCCGCAGGCTTCTGGCAAGACCAGAGGACAGGGCGTCCTGCCTGGGAGCTGGCTCAGACATCCAGCCATGGACGGGTTGGCTGGTGGCGTTTCTCGTCCCACATAACCCAGGTCCCTTCAGGTCAAAGGTCGGCAGGAAACCTGAGCTTTCCTATTATGCGTCCCGACCTCAGGACCAGGCATAAGAAGTTCTGTCACCTGGGGGACAGCAGCCTCCAACCCTCCTCAAGGGCGAGTGTGGCAGAGGAAGCTCTGCTCAGGTGCCACTCTGCCGTTCTCTTGCAGTGTGACTTTGAGCTAGTTGCTTCACCTCTCTGAGCCTCGTGTTCCCCACCGCCCACCCCCATGGTTAAGCATTTCTGGCAAGAGATGGCGTGTGAAGTGTTGTGTACCAACCATTTCAACCCTCTCAACACTCCTATGCGGTTGGCACCGTTTTCTTCAGACCTATTACAGATGAGGAAATGGCGCCCCATGAGGGGAAGGGGCATGCCTCCAGTCATAGGGAACAAGTGGGGGAGGCAGAGTCTGGGCAGCCTGGCCCCCCGGGTCCCGTACTCCTAACAACAGGGTCCAGCTGCCCCTGAATGAAGATAAAGGACAAAGGCACGTCAAATGGCAGGCGAAGGGCTCTGGTCGTGGTCTCTCTGGCCTCCACCCAAGGCAAATGCTGGGTCGGTTCCCAGCTTCACCAGAAACTGACAATGCAGCACCCCAGGGGACACCGAAGTGCGAGGTGTGTCAGGATGTACAGAGCTGAGGACAGAGGGGTTGTGGGAGGGCCGGAGGGCTTACTGCTAGCTGCATCAGCAGCCCCTGTGTGGGGTCCACGTAAGGGGCTTCTGTCACGAAATGATTAAGACTCGGAAAAATGTATATGGAGTGGATATTTTAACCGACCCCTGAAATTTCACTAGTTCTTATGATCATAGTTTCCCCAGTTTTGATATTTTAAAAATTCCCTTTGTTTCCCCAGAGGTGATGGAGAAAACGAACCCAGTAGGGGATGCTCTGCAGCAAATATCAGGACCGGCAAGGATTGGGGTCCATGTGTATGAGGGGCAGGGGCCTGCCCAGGGGAGAGATGCAGTGAGAGAGAAAAGCACCTGGGGACAGAGTGGGGGGAAAGAGGCCTGTAGGGAACCCCCCTGAGAAGCATGGAAAGCTCTGTCGGGCAGCAGACTTGGGGTGACATGAACCCTGGGGTTTAAGGACAAGGGGGGCTGTGTGGCTCTTCGAGGGAACAGCAGATGGACCTCACCCTGGGTTTCAGACAGCACCACCAGAATGTCAGCCCACAAACACAACCCACTGGTTTGCCTGCCTCTGTGTTCCCAGCCCTACCCAGGTCACCAGGCGCTCCGAAGGTGGTGCTAAACTAGAGAGTGAGTGAACAGCCTGGAGCAGAGATCCCGTTCGCTAAAGGAGAGAACAGCTGTATTGGGACGACCAACACAGAAGGGTCGCCCCTTGGACGCAGAGGAAAGAGTCAGCCGTGCAGGGGCTTTTCCCACACACGTATGTCCAGAGGGCCAAGCGTTCAGAGGCAGTCAGGCTGTGGGATTTCCTCGTCCAGGAGCTTGCTTGTGATGAAACCTGTCCGTTTCCATCTCCTTCTATGCTGTTGTCACTGCCTCTCTTCTGGTAAAAAGGCAAACAAGTAAAGGATGAGCTTGCCATTTTACGTTTCTTCCTGAGTCACTGGGCATCCTTTGGAATTTGATGCTGGCGGCCTTGGGGGCAGAGTCCCAGGGCAGGATGCAGGGAGAGCATTAATCCTTCCTGGCTGGGTTGGATGAACTCAGGACAGAGGCAACCTTTGGACTAGGCAGTAGGGACAGGTGGAGAAGGCCAGGAAATGGAGAAACGCGCAGAAGCTTTGGCTTGTGGCATGTGTTTTCACAGCTGAATCGAGTTGGCAGTGAGGGCAAGCAGGTGTCACCTCATTCGGCAGCCCAGATCCCCAAGTCCCACTGAATGCTTGTTGTGTTGTGTTGTGTTGAGGAGGATTCTGAGGCTTTATCTGGACCCAGTGGGAAAAGTAGCATGGTTTGTTTTAAGTTGGAGTCTCACTCTGTCGCCCAGACTGGAGTGCAGTGACATGCTCCCGGCCACCACAGCCTTGACCTGCTGATCCTTCTGCTTCAGCCTTCCAAGTACTGAAACTACAGGTGTGCACTACCACGCCCAGCTCATTTATGATTTATTGTAGAGATGAGGTCTCGCCAAGTTGCCTGGGTGGGTCTCGAAACCATGGTCTCAGGAAACCCACTCGCCTTGGCCTCCCAAAGTGCTGGGATTACAGGCTGAACCACTGAGCCCAGCCCAGTAGCATGGTTAGTTAAGAATTGCTGCCGTGGGAGTGAGAGGGCAGAGTAACGGCAGAGTAACGGTACTCTCGATTTGCTACTTCTTGGTTAATATGGGCTGGAAAGTGATGGCAAGGCCAAGTGGAAGGGGTTCTATATTCTGCTGAAAAATTTGCTCTTGGTCATGAATATGAATGGCTTGAAGCTTAGTTTCTCCATTTGGAAAGCACAGAACCTTATCCTGAAGATTTCTAGGTCAACAGTGAAGATTTTTCAGAAAAGGTGAGACCAAGGCTACGTTTCCAGGGGTGAGTGTGATCAGAGCAGCAGAACGGAGGGAGGCAGATATTCTAGATTCATGCAACAGGGTGGGGTATGAGTAGGAAGGAGGCAATCCTGGACTAGCTAGATGAGTCTGCAGCAGACCCAGGGAGGCAGGGAACATCCGGGCTGCTAGACAGGGCAGGTTGGCAGAATCAAGCATCTAACTCACTCATCCCATCTGTTGCAAGACAAACAACCTTGGCTCTTTCCAGCCACTTCGTCCAACATAACAGACTGAAGCAAGTTACGGTAGTTAGGCCACTGAGAGCAGAAACTGGATTTTCACAGAGCCCGGGACAAGAGGAGTAAAGTGAGCTGGGCCCTCGGAGACTCTCAGCACACCAAGGGGTGGAAAGAGGAGTCTGTGCTACCAGTGGCGGAGGTGGGGGAGGGTTGAGTTGGGGGACTACGGTTTAGGGAACAGCTCCAGGTGCCTGACTTTGCATGCATCTCACTTAACTGCAGCCTTTGGCCTGCAAGGAGACTCACATTTCTCTTTGTGAACCGAGAAATGGTGGCTCAGCTTAGGGATGCAGCGTGCCCACAGTCCTGCAGTGAAGTCAGCAGAATGGAAAACCCGCCAGCCTCCGGAGCCAAAGGCCACGTACTGCCTGCTGCACTTTCTTTCCTCTAGATGCTTCCTGGGGAGTTTTAAAAGAAGATGAGTGTCACCTCTCCAGAGGCTGGGCAGTGGCAGCAGCTGCATAGTTTCCAGGAGGCTGTGGCCAGCACCGTGTAGTGTGTGCTCAGCAGAGGTCGTCTCCTGTGATACCTGGAGCCACCCTAAGAGCAGTAGCCTTGCCCTGGTTCAAGCCTCTGACAACTCTCTTTCTCTATTTTTAGAAATTAAGGTCCCTTTCTGGTGCCATAGTTGGGGTGCAGTTGTGTGAACACAGCTCACTGCAGCCTCCAACTCCTGGGCTCAAGTGATTCACCTGCCTCAGCCTCCTGAGTATCTGGGAGTAGGAGTGTGCCACCATGCCTGGCTAGTTTTTAAAACATTTTTTGTGGAGTCAGCATTCACTATATTGCCCAGGCTGGTCTCAAACTTCCAGCTTCAAAAATCCTCCTGCCTTGCCTCCCCTGACAAAGCGTTGAGCTCACAGGCATGAACCACCATGCCTGCCATCTTATATGGGCCAAATGAGATCTCTCTGCTTCCACGCTGTCACTATCCTCCCATCTCGCCCAACCCTATAACCCAGCATCCCGTGGCTGCCAGGAGAGCTTTGGAAGTAGCTTCCCTGATCATCCTCCAAGCCCGTGCCGAAATTTAGGAACCATTTATACTTTCCATGGCTCTTAGACTACAACGCCATGTCCCTCGCCTTTTCTGCAAGGCCTGCAGGCCTCGCCCAGCCCAACACACATCTCTCAGACCCTCAAACACAAGCTCCCTCCAGCCCGGTCGTGGCCAGGCACTGTGTATGCTCAGCAGGGTCATCTCCTTGCTGTTCCCTCCCCTTGGACTGACCGTCTCATCCCCACCCCACTCCACACAGGCTCCTTTAGTTTTCCCTTTCCAGATGAGATCAGAACCTCCTGATGGTGCTTCACCTACCACCCTCCTGACACCACTTTCATAACTGAACTAAGCATTGATCTAAGTGTGTGGTTTCATGTCTGATGCCCCACTTGGGTGCCAAGGCCAGGAGGACAAGGGCTTTTCCTGCCATGTCAGCTCTGGATCCATCATACCTAGAATAGGGTGGGTCTGACACAGAGTCGGTGCTCCTTACACACTATTGGATGCACAAATGAATGAATGAGTGAATAAATGAATACATGAGTGGGTGAACCTCAGGTATCACAGCTGCATGCATCCTTTTCGGCACCCTGTGCTGCCTCTGTTAGAGCATGAATAACAATATGCTGGAATATTCTATCAGTGTCTGTGACCCATGCCCTCTGTCACCCAGAAAATTCCTGGGGGACAGCCCCTAAGCCTTGTTCACCTTAGTATTCTCAGTGCACAGGATCTAGAATAGAGTCAGCCTCAGGACACCAGGCACCTTCCACGTCCAGCTCTACTAGCCAGCCACTTCACTGAGTCTCGTTTCCTGCTTTCGAAGATGAAGGATTTCTATAGCATGAGATCTTGGTCCCTTCCTGGCTAGGACTGGCATTCTAGAATTTTATTATCAGAAACATTCACTGTTTTTCTTTTTAAAAATAAAATAAAATGGGGGGGTCCCATCTAGCATCCTAGTGTCCAATAAGATGCTACTTTAGAAGCCCCTCAAAGAGTCAGTCTCTGAATGCAAAGCTGTTTGGGGCTGCCCAGGAGCACAGAGAGATCCTTACTCATGCTGGAGAACACTCAATGCACCTCACTGATCTAAAGTTCATCTGGAAATTTAAAGTCAATTAGATTGGATCAGCAAATAACATAGCCAGCTTTCAAACAATGCACAGCTTTCTTGCAATTAGACTTTGCCGAAAAAGAAAGGCCATGGACCAGTCCATTAGCCATGCAAACAACTGAATAATGAAAAATCTAATCTTTACAGGGCTGATTAAATCTTGGCTTCTCCGATCATGGTTAAACTTTATTACCCACTCCACCCCCCTTTTTTTTGAGAAAGCAGGATTTACTGAGAGGACAGAGAAGCTCCCACAGTAGGAGGGGACCTGAAGGGTTTGCCCCTATATCCCCTTTTTAATCTTGGAAGAAACCGGAAGGAGTTAAGGAAGCGGGTGGAAGCGCTAAAGCTAAGTGGTCTGCGGAGTGACATGCTTTGTCCCTGACGCCAGTCCTCTGGAAAGCCTTGGCCTCGCTGACGCTGGAAACCAACTCACGAATGGAGTCCCCCAACTCCTTCATTCAACCCCACTGGAAGACAAGGTGTCATAGTTCGGATATTTGTCCCTCAAATATCATGTTAAAAGGGGATCCCTGGTGTTGGAGGTGGGGCCTAGTGGGAGGTACTTGGGTCATGGGGCTAGATCCCTCATGAATGGCTCAGTGCCCTCTTGGTGGCAATGAGTGAGTGAGTTCTCCTCCTATTAGTTCATGCAAGAGCCGTTGTTTAAAAGAGCCTGGGACAACCCCCTCAGGTCCCCTCCCACTGTGGGAGCTTTTCTGTCCTCTCAATAAATCCTGCTTTCTCAAAAAAAAAAAAGAGCCTGGCACCTCCTCTCTCCCCATGTGACAAACCTGCTCACTCTTTGCCTTCTTCCTTGACCGAAAGCTTCCCGAGGCCTCACCAGAAGCAGATACCAGCCCTAAGCTTCCTGTGCAGCTTGCAGAAGCATGAGCCAAACAAACCTCTTTTCTTTATGCATTGCCCAGCCTCAGGGTTTTCTCTACAGCAATGCAAAATGAACTGATACACAGGGCAACTCAATTTTCTGTCCCTGACGTGGTAGAAAAGCAAAGTGGGACCACTGGGGTTCGGTTCTCTGCAACTGACTACCTAGTTTCAGCAGAGTCAGCCTTGGGGGCTTCTAAGCCTCAGTTTCTAGAGCTATAAAAGGACCTCTTACTGAGGGTTGCTGTTGGGTACTTCACACATGTGAAGGGCCCTGACAGGGTCTAGTACACGAAAAGGTCTCAATAAGAAGGATTCTGCTGCTTCTTGGACTTGGGCCAGAAAGGCAGGAAAGGATTTAGCATCAAGTCCAGGGTTTCTCAAAACACAGAAGCCAGGATGACTTTTGGTTGTCTGTGGATGAGTACCTTTTCCTTTTTAGAGTGCTCTTAGGTTCCCAGAATCTACTCCCTGCCCCATCATCAACACCCCCACCACAGTGGTGCATTTGTTACCATATTCAATCGATGAGCCTACATCGACACATCCTAATTACCCAAAGTTCATTGTGTACATTAGGGCTCATTCCATGAGTTTGGACAAATGTGTAATTATATGTATCCATTATCATGTGTCATGCGGAGTATTTTATGTATTTATTTTTAGTTGACAAATAATAATTGGATATATTTATGGGACACAATATGGTGATTTTGATATATGCATACAGTGTAGAATGATTAAATCGAGCTAATTAACATAGTCATCACCTCACACATTTATCTTTTTTTGGTGGCGAGAATATTTGAAATCTACTCTGGCAGTTTTGAAATATACAATGCATTGTTGTCAACCATGGTCACCATGCTATGCAATAGATGATCACTAAAACTTATTCACTTGTCTAACTGAAACTTTATGCTCTTTGACCAACATGAACATGTTTTTATTTTGTATTCACATATATATGGGGATGCCAAAAAATGTATAGACATTTTAAGTATGACATTCACTCAAAAGATGGCATTAACCAAATGAATGCTAGCATCACCATGTGATAGGCAGGACAGCCAAGGAAAAGGACAGAAGCACAATTGAGCAAACATCATACTACACATTGTTACTATAATTCAATTCAACTTCAAAAAGTAACAGGTAGCATCTTTTAACATGTGTATAATACATTTTTGGCACACTCATACATGTATTTTTATGTATATATTATAATATCTAATAGATTGCACACATGTCATTACTTAGGACAGTGGTCCTATTTTTCATGTTTATATTTCAATATATACTAGATTTCACATTTATCATTACTTAAGGTGGTGGTCCTTAACCAGTGCCATAACTTACAACTTCCCAGAGAGTTTTTTTTATTTTATTTTTATATTTTAAAAATCTTGTCCAGAGAGGGGCCTGGCTCTGAGGTTTTATGTAACACGCTCCAGAGGGCATTAATGCACAGTCAGGGCAAGAACCGCTGGCTTAGGACACAACTAAGTGAAAATATAGATAAGTTTACTTAAGGCAGCATATTATCAAGGTGGCAAACTAAGGCTGGAGTTTGGGAAACAGAGAAGCTGATGATTTGCTTGGAGGTGACATGTCTGGACCACCTGGGGTTGAGAAGCCATGGTACTTGGTAAAATTCAGATGTCCTGCCCCATCCCAGGTCTTTTAAAACAGAATTCCAAAGGCTGAGTGCATGGCTCAGTCAACGTGACCCTGGTCCTCTCTAAAAGTCAAGGCCAAACTTGGGAGGAACAGAGACTCCCATGTATTGCCCAATAGAGGAGATGTGGAGGATATTGACCAAAGATGTCATCTACCAGTGGGACTTTGAGGATTGGGAGGAGCTGAGCTGAGGCCTCACTCCAGGGCAGGGAGGGGCACAGAGGCTGCAGTGCCAGGTGCGCTGTGGGGGGCTGTGGGAGAATCTCCATGCTCAGTGCAGGGAGATAAATCTTCTCTGAGCACATCCAGCAGGTTCCCTGGGACAGGAAGGAGACAGAGCCAAGACAAATGCCCTGTCTGGGAGCGTAGGGCCAGGGTACCTTTGGCAGGGGTTCCCTGGGCTGCAACTTGCAGGGGTGATTAATTCAGACAGATTGCAAGATGGTGAGTAACCCCATTCCTAGAACCTCCAATATTTGCTCCTTAGTAGGCCCAGGTGTGAACATCTGGAGAGTTCCACACCTGCTTATTCACAACTGCACCCTTAGCCTGGTCATAGTGGGTTACTGTGGGGAGGTAGAACGGGAAAGAGAAACACTCACCACCCTGATTTTGGACTTCTGGCCTCCAGAACTGTGAAAGAATACATTCCTGTTGTGTTTAAGTCACCCAATCTGTGGTACTTTATTACAGCACTCTGAATTTCATGAATGATTGACTTATAGTTGTTAAAAATATATACAATGTACCAGTCTCTACCAGTTTGGGGCACTATGTCCACACATTATTATTAATCCCTACACAGGGATGTGTTGTCATCCTTATGTGCAGGTAAGGAAGCTGAACTCAGAGATATTCATTGAGTTGCCTAAAGTAAACAGCTGGTTGGAGGCAGAGTTGAAGTTTGAACCAGAGTCAGTGTGGGTACCAAGGTCTTGCTCGTTCTGCTTAAACCAGATGGAAGAACAAGGAGGAAGGTCTGACTCTTAAGACATTCAACTTTGATTTTTCGATGATTGAAATTCTGAGGGTTCTTGAGTGCTGAATTTGTATTTATTGGCTTTCCTCATCAAAAAAGATGCAGGTTACCCTCAATCACTTTTCCACCCATTTTATCAAATCCATATCAAGACCGATGACCCGTGGCAAAATTGCTTGGTCCTGTGGGATGCCTGGTTAACCAAGATGAAGAGGCTGAGGGCAGAGAGGCCTGGTGCAACAGCTCCAAGAACCCACGTGCACGTCCCTATGGGCTCAGGTAGAAAGGATATTTAATGCGCAGATACTGGGAGACTTGTGATCAAATCAGTGTTGAGGCTAAAAATCCAGGCTCTGGAAATTTGCAGGGAATGTGGGAAGTAGCATCTAGAAAACATCCCAGGTAGGATTAACGGATACAAGTATACGCACAGAAGAAATAAGACCTGATTTGCATAGTTAAATAGGGGACTATAGTTAACAATCATCTATTGTGCATTTCAAAATAGCTAGAAGAGAATAATTTGAATGTTCCTAGCATGAAGAAGAGATAAATATTTAAGGTGATGGATGTCCCAGTTACCCTGATTTGATTATATGAATGTATCAATCACAAGTAACCAGCAAATATGTTCATCTAATATGTATCAATAATAATTAAAAGAAGCCTGGGTAGGAACCCCCCACCCCCACCGCTGGACATTTGGCACCAATACCCCAGACTCACAAGGCTGCCACTGCTGCACTGTGGAGACTTCCTCAGTGGTTCCTGCCAGTTTGTGTCAGTCTCAAAATCCAGCACTGGGCCAGACCCCCTGGCAGTCGAGGCTAGGCTGAGTGCTCTGGTCTAAGTTTTCCAAGGGTGGTGGGGGGAGCTCTGGTGGCATTTTGGCTTCTCTAGTCAGACAGGCAGTCAGTATTCAAATATTGTACTGGGCACTGTTCTGGGCATGTAGGAGGAAGTGGAGAAAAGAGACAAAGTCCCTGACCCCATGGAGCTAAATTCTGGATGGGAAGAAAGACAGGAACTAAAACGCCAATAGACAAATAGCTTCAGATATTAATACGTATGTTGAATAAAAACAAAGGTTCTCTCTTCTCTCTGAGAGACAGAGAAGAGAGAAGAGAAAGAAGGAGAAGAGGAGGTGAAGGATGAGCAGGAGAAAAGTAAGAGGAAGAAGGAGAAGAAGAAGAAAAGAGGAGGGTGGATAGAGGGAGGAAGGGAGAGTGAGAGAGGAAGAGGAAGGGGAGGAGGAGGGGAGGGAAGAAGGGAGACCAGAAAGACAGACAGATCAGCGGTACTTGGGGTGGGGCGGTGGGTTCACTTAGGGTCGAGAGGGAAAGTATTTCTGAGGGGACATTCGCGATTAGACCTGGACAAGAACGAGGCAGCCAGCCACACGCGATTCTGGGAAGAGTTTTCTGGGCAGAAGGAACATTAAGTCCAAAGGCTCCGAGATGGGGAGGGCGGCATTTGAACCCAGGTCGGGGTGATGAGACCCTGCTCTTCACGCTTCACCCACACTGGCGAGAGAGGCGGGCTGTCTGGATCTGGGCTGAGGGGACAGTAGCCGGTGCTGGGTCCTAGGAAAGCCACTGGAGGCCTTTGGCAGGGCGAGCTGCATCTGACTTTTGCCATAGGGAGCCACTTTGGATGCTGCTGGACGGAGACTCCTCTGGGAGTGGGGGGCAGTAGGCGTGGCCATGGGAGGCTGTGAAGGTCATCAGGAGAGAGACGACGTCACTGCCCCATTTATGACTGGGAGAAGACCAGCTAAGAGCGCCTATGATTTAGACAGGCAGCAGGAGGGAAGCCAGAGGGACACAGGCAGCTTTGCTCTTTGGCCTGAGCAACAGATGGAGCCCAAGGGAGCGCTTGAGGAAGAGGGGATTTGGGCACGGGCGTCAGCATTTCGACTTGGGAATGGCTATACTTGAGGAGCATCTTGGCCAGGTGAGGGCATGGCCCGGGGAAGGCAGACGCATGTCTCAGAGGATAGCCTCAAGCCAGAGGAATAGATTTGGGACTCAGAGACCAACGGGTGGTTCTAAGGCGATGCACCTAGCCGAGGTCATCGATGGAGTGTGTGCAGAGAAGAGAAGCTGGCTTGATGCTGAGACCAAGGATGAGCAGTCTGTTTGGATGCTGGACTGTCAAAAAGAAAAAAGAGAAATATCTCTGGCATCAAGGCCCCACGGCTGTCTCTGGTGGGCTCATCCCCTCCTGGTGAGGGGCTTTCCTACAGAACAGCATGGACGGGGTCAGGGGAAGCAAAGAGGGATCATGGCAGCATATTCGTCCATTCTGTGTTGTTATTAAGAAACACCTGAGGCGGGATGACATACAAAGGAAAAAGAGTTATTTGGCTCATGGTTCTGCCTTGATTCAGCTTCCAGTGAGGCCCCAGGAAGCTTTTAGTCATGGCGGAGGGCAAGGGGAACCAGCAAGTCACATGGTGAGAATGGGAGCCAGAGCAAGAGGCAGGTTCTTTTATTCCATTCCATTTTTTATTTTATACCTCTCTATATATTTATTTTAAAGATGTGGGGTACAGTTCAGGGTCAGGTATACAAATGTTCACTGTGCAGGTACCCTTGTGGATGCGGTGTGCCCTCCCTTCCCTGGCAGTCTCCCTCAACTGCCAACCCCAACCCCTGCTCCCTGGCAGTTTCCCACCACTGCCAGTCTCCCTCTCACAGCACCAGAATAATTGTTCAAGTCCGCTTATGAGTGAGAACACATGGTACTCTGTTCTTTGTTTCTGTGATAGATCACTGAGTATGCTAGATTCTAAATTCATCCAAGTTGCTGCAAAATCCATGTTCGTCCTTCTTTTGGCCAGTTCTCACAGGAACCCGCTCACTAGTCACCAAGCCTTTCCTGAGAGATCCTCCCCCAAGACCCAAACACCTCCCACCAGGCCCCACCTCCAACCCTGGAAATCGCATTTCAGCACCAGTTTGGAGGGACAATCATCCAGACCTTATCAGGGGGTCTCACTTCAGACTTGAGCTCTCACCCACAGATGCAGGACGGATGGGATCATTCTTGAACCTTTGTGTCCTCGGCTGCAGAATGCAACGACAGAACCCAAGCAGGCCGCTCTAGGATCCCATGAGGCTCTGCAGCCACATACCTGGCATACACTGGTGCTTCCTAAATGTCGGTCCCTTTTGTTGACTCAGCCTTTCATCTAGAGTGAGAGCTCCTGGATAGAAGTGACAGGGTTTCCCTTCTTTGTGGCCTTCTTAGTATCTAGCACAATGGTGGGCATGCAGTAGGTGCTCCACCAACACTTAGAGACATATACATAAAAATAACAATAAGTAAAGAGATCTCCCAATGATGATAGCAAGAGCGTATATTCACTGGGTGCTTGCTGTGTGGCGGGCAATCCAAGGGTGGCATCTCATTTGGTCTCCGTGACATGACCTGGAGGTGAGAGCCCTTTGTCCCCACTTTGCAGGGGAGTTACTTGCCCACTGTGGCATGGCTGGGGTTTGTATGTAAAACAACTTGCGTCAAATCCCAGTTAGTCACCATAGCGTACCATCTCTTTAGATACTGCTAAACCAGCAGCTGAATAATTCTGGAATTGGGTATGACCTGTTGCAGCTAAAAATATATCCATAAAGAGGTTGGTTGACTACTTGAGGAAAGGAGGGGTATAAAACCAGCTGTAGAAAGCCAGCTGTATACTTAGGGAGCTGTATACTCAGGGAGGATGTGACAGTCCTGGGAAAGCAATCTCTTGGCCCAGAGGCCATGTCTATCAGGGTGTATCTGCCTCTCCTTAAGCACAGCTGAGATCATTTTGGGCACAGAAATGTCACCTTTTCAGCCCAGGTGTTGTCAGAAGTGGGTGATAAAGGCATCTTCATAGGTGTCCCCAGAGATCATGTGATTTCTTTCTGCTGCAGGCCACACCTTTGTCAACATCAAGGCACCAAGGAAATGGAATTAGCCATGAGATGTTTGCCCAGTTGCTCTGAACCGATGCCCAGGGAATGGGACAGTCATTTCCATGTTCCCAAGAGAGTCCTGTCTCCAAGGCCTGAGCATGTCCTTGAGTCGCCACAGCCTCCTTGCCACCATGCCCATCTTTCTGTGCTCCCCCAGAGAACTGCCCTTTGCTCCCCATGCCCTCACCTCTCTTGCTGGATGGGTCAGAAGGAGGCTTTTCAGCTCTCAGCCAGGCCCGGATCTTGCCCCAGGCACTGGGCCTCTCACCTCTCTGTCAGGCCTCCCTGTCACTCAGCCCCTACATTTCTGCAGGTGCTGCAGAGCAAAAAGAACAAGCATGTGAGTGCAGAAGTGCGGGGGGTGTGACAATGATACAAATACAACCATGGCATTGACCGTGGGCACTGCATTTTGCAGGTGACAGAGCTCAGGTATTTCTCCAGGACTGAGTTTCTTGCCACAAAGAGTGGCAAGAGTCAGTCCCTCAACCTGCTTCCTTGGATGTAGGACTCCAACCACCTACTCCTCGTGGGTTCCTGCTTTACAACTTTCTGCATCACTTCCCCTGATCCTCACCTCAGCCCAGACTGAGAGTCACATCCTCACGAGACGCTAGGTTCCACACTGTGGGAGGCCAAGACAAAGCCAATCCTTTAGTCAGCACTGGCTTTGCCGACACGCCTCTGCCTTCGGACTCCAGGTCCAGAATGTGTTGACGCACACCTGGGCACGTGTGTAAGAACCTGAGCTGGACATCTGTAGTTTGCTGTTAATAATTGATCGCTTATCAAGATGGACATCAGGGAATGTTTACAGGAACAGCTGGATGGGGCTTAATCATTAATGCTGTTTTTCTTAACAGTTTCTCAAGTTTTTAATCTGATTATGTTAGAGCCAATCTACTTATGAGGCATATTTTGTTTGCTCTTTAGACTGGGACAGGTGAGGGGAGCTCCAGGAAACAGGTAAGTTACGCTCACAAACTTGAGTCTGCTTCAGGGAGGATTCAAAGAATTACTGAGACCCCCACAGAGCAACTGGAATGGGGGATTTGAAAATGGACCCCCTCTTGGCTAGTGCCTAGGCTGCACCCTTGGCCCAGAATGCTTTTCCTTCTCTCTGTGTCTCACCCTCAAGGCTCACCTGTTTTTTCCCTCTGGAAATCTGAATCACTCCTCACAGGTTTCCCATAGCATATTCCATCAGTCCAGCAGGAAACAACATACAGAAATTGTTCTGCTATCTGTGTCCTTCTGACTGTTCTGCTGACTGTGACCTCCTGTGATGGTTCGTCTTCTGTGTGCCAAGAGGTCTGCGATGTGTGTTGCTTCAGGAAAAGAGGTCTAGCGGCTAGAGCATCCCTTGTGAGTGTGCTGGGAGGACACGGGGGGGGGGGTCAGCGCCTCAGTGTGAGGCCTGAATGTCACATTAAAGCTTGGCCACAGCAGCCCACCCAGCAACAATCAGCAGCTGAACTCAATCAATAGCTCAGAGTCCATTATCCTATAAGAACTGCACATTCTTCCAGAATTGCATTTTCTGCCCTAGGAGGCAAAACATTCAAGCATTATTTTAATTCTACCTGGCTACCTGAAAATTTTAGAGCTTAATTCTGAAATATTTTTTTTCTTAATTTAAAGCTTTTTAAAAAACTTGTTTATCTAGTTATGGAACCATTTTTTTTCACTATAGGAAAATGGAAAACTATAGGAAAACAAAAGATAAAAATTGGCCAAGGTACCCAGCCAACTGGTAGCAACTGTCAATGTTTTGCTCTGTTTCCTGCAAGTCCATTTCTGTGCTTATAAATGTCCGTCCGTCCTCTGCTCATCTCTGCAAACTGTCTCTGCTGCTCTCCTGTCCTGTGCTGAGCAGGCCATGTACTTTCTATTCACCCACGCATGGCTGCTATGCTCTTTGGAAACTGTCTCTTCTGAACGGAGGCTCCATGAAGGCAGAGCAAGGTCCACCTTGCTCAGGAAGGTATTCCTTAACCCAGGATATAAGACTCTTGATTGATATTTGTTGAATAGATAATTCAGTGTATAACTATTTTTAGGCTGGGTATGTTGACTCATGCCTGTAAGCCCAGTACTTTTGGGGGCGTAGGTGGAAGGATTGCTTGAGGCCAGGAATTCAAGACCAGCCTGGGTGACTTAGTGAGACTCTGTCTCTACAGATTTTTTTAAAAAAAGAATTAGCTGGCATGGTGGTGCACACCTATAGTCCCAGCTACTCAGAGGCTGAAGTGGGAGGATTGCTTAAGCCCAGGAGTTTAAGACTGCAATGAGCTATGATTTCACTGCTGCACTCCAGCCTGGGTGACAGAGCAAGACCCTGTCTTTTTTTAAGTTATATATTTATTTTAAGACAACAGACACATGAACTAGTTGACATTTATTGTTCAATACTGTAAATCTATTAATTGGTACATCTATTTTTAATGTTGAATAATGTTTATTCATTTACATATCTTCATTTTTGGTCAAGTATGAGTTTATTATGAGTATTTCCCTGCTGACATAAAATGTCCTCCTAGCACATAATTTTTAAGGACTACATAAGTTTCCATCATATGGATAGATCATAATTTATTCAAAATTTCTTACAAGATACTTCTTCCTGTTGTAAATACGATTTTTCTGACATGAAAAATGCTATGATGAACATCTTGGACTTAAATCTTTGTGCACATTTTCGTTGCTGCTTTGATACATTTTAATAAGTGGAGTAGTCAGGTCAAAAGTTGTAAATATTTTTATGGTTCTGGAAACACGTTCTGGAAAACTCCAGATATGCAGTTTTCTGTCACCCCAGAGATTTGGAATACAGTTTTGGTAACTGTTTCCAGTTTGACAAATGGGATAGGCACTCCATTTTAATTCACACTGATTTTATTTTCACATCTCAGAGACAGACAGTCTAGTGCTTTTAGTGTGCACTGTCATAAGAATTACCTTCTAAAGGAGGACATTCTAGGGAGCGGTCTGCATTTAATCAGCAACAAGGCAAGTGCTGGAAACACAGATGTCGTCCAACCCCCTATCTGGAAAACGGAGAGACTGAGGCCAGAGAGAGCAGGGAGGTGTCCAGGTCTCCAGGGCACCGGGGGCCCCGGCGAAGACTCTGTTGTGTCCCATCCTAGTTTTCTTGGCCGGCTCCTCACAGCAAACCTTCAAAGGTGTCCAGGGCCACCTCCTCTGACTCGCCCATCTGTGACGGTAGCTGTCTAATGGATTCTTCCCTTTCTTTCTTTCTCAGGAACAACAACAAAAAAGTCTAAAATCTGAAAACTGAACCATGAAGCTCAGTGAAATGGAGCCAACAGAAAACAAAGAAAGTGATTTGGTGAAAAAGAAATCGGTCAGTCCTGGTTTCTTTCTCTCTCCTTTGTAGGAGGGTTTGGGTTACCCTGGGGAAGACCCTCTTTGTCCCCTGTGGGGAATCAGGGGTGGAAGTTAAGGTGAGGCAGGGCAGAGAGAAGAGCGAGCAGCAGGTGGAGGTGTAGTCCCATGGGAAGGAGCAGTGTGGATTGCAGAGTAGAGGACGGACCCCATACAAGCCAGAGTTAACTTTTGGAGGGCAGGACCCTGGTAGTACAGGCTTCCCCCAGGCAGGCGTTCTGGGACCCCTCAGCATCAGTATACCAGCTAGCTCTTGTGAGAGGCTCTGATGGGTTTCCATTAATTTTTTTGGAGATTCTTCCGACACGTTTGCCCATTTCATGATGGGAGGTTTATGAGCACACCTGCCCACACCATGCTGTGTTCTGCAATTTTTGACCAAAAATGGCATGACCCCTGTGCTCCACCCTCCATATTCACCCTATCTCTCCCTGAGTGATTTTTTTTTGGTTGTTTCCCTGAATGAGAAAAGTCCTCAGAGAAAAACATTTTGCCAACACGGACAAGGTGAAACAAAAAATGACAGAGGCACTAAAAGGCAGAAACTGTTTTGAGCAGTGGAAAGAGCGTCTCTGTAAGTGTATTGCATCAAATGGAGAGTACTTTGGAGGTGACTGAAGGTCAAACATGTAGGAACAAATGCATAGGTTTTTATAAATAAATTCTCCTTTGGAGGGTTGCCCCTTGTATATGGAATAAGACACAGGAGATTGGTGATATAGATGTATATCAATGCTGATCTGCTGGTGACTGTCAGAACTTGAGGCAGGGAGTCTCTATTTCAAGTTCATTTCTCAACAAAAGGACATTAATGTTGACCATGATTATGTCATCCCCCTTAAGGATACACTGAAGCCCACTCCCCACTTCACTAAGGGCTTAGTCTCCCTTCTCCTTCCTCTAGGAAGTCCTTGACAGCTAGAATGACTCTCTCCCTTCTTGGACTTCAGATCGTGTCTTTAAGCCAGATTAAAGAGCCAACAGACAGAGAGCACCTACTCTGTGCCATGCCTTTACACAGGTCTCCCATTGATTCTCTTGGTCATACCATGGTGAAGGCATTGCTTTCCCCATTTTATAGATGATGAACGGAGGCTCAGAGCTGGCTGAAACCACTTGACAAAGCTATGAGCTAGTACATGGAGCTGGTCTCCAACTTGGCTTCTCAGTGCCTTGTCTCCTATGATGGGTGTGGAGGCAACTGTGACTTGGAAGGAAAATGTGCTCATATTTGAAATAAATCTATGTTTGGCCCATCAAAGATCAACCCAAGTCCCCCTACCAAATTACCAGGAAAGTGTGAAATTGACATGAACATCATTGTCCCCATACAGAAAATGGGGACAGTGAAATGGAGGTTCAGGGAGGTAATGCCACCTGCCTCAGGTCACCCAGAAACACGGAAGAATCATGTTAGATAGATAGTACTTCCCTCTAAGTGAACACTGTATCTATTCTTGGTTCTCATATTAGGTGAGTCAAGGATCTACTGTCTAGGTATTTGGTGTAATGGAGGAAGGGATGTAGTCATTTCAAACATTTTGCTCACATGATGCTCAACAGAAAGCTCCCCCCTTCCCTGCTAAAAAAATCTTCACTTGTCCAAGCCAACTTTTCAGCCTTCGGAGATCTTCCGGACATCAGTTTGAATTCAGTCCCAGAAGTATCTACTGGACACCTTCCCTGAGACAGTCGGGAGAAAGGTCTTAGGAATACTAAGAAAACTGTGAGTTTTCTAGGGCTGACAAAGTACCACAGATTGAGAAGAGTAACAACAGAGATCGATTGTCTCACAGTTCTGGAGACGAAAAGCTCAAGGTCAAGTGTGAGCAGGGGCCTTCTGAGGCCTTGCTCCTTGGCTTATGGATGACCTCCTTCTCTCTGAGTCTTCATGTGGTCTTCATGTGGTCACCCAATTGAAGAACCCCCCACACCACTCTGTGTGCATCTGTGCCCTAATTTCCTCTTCTTTTCTTTTTTTTGAGTTGGAGTCTCACTCTGTCGCCCAGACTGGAGTGCAGGGGCTGCTCCCGGCCACCGCAGCCTTGACCTGCTGGGCTCCGGCGATCCTTCCGCCTCAGCCTTCCGAGTAGCCGGAACTACAGGCGCGCGCTACCATGCCTGGCTGATTTTTTGATTTATTGTAGGGATGAGGTCTCGCTACCCAGGTGGGTCTCGAACCCGCGGGCTCAGGCAATCCACTCACCTCAGCCTCCCAAAGGTGCGGGATTACAGGTTGAGCCACCGAGCCCGGCTCCTAATTTCCTCTTCTTATAAGGACATCAGTCATGTTGTGCTAGGGCCCCATGCATGTGACCTCATTTTCCCGTAATGACCTCTGTAACTACAGACCCTGTCTGTAAATACAGTCACATTCTGAGGTAGCAGGGCAGAGGATTTCAACATATGCATCTGGCAGGGACATAATCCAGCCCATTAGTATGCCCATGGTCCCTGCCTGTGTGAGTGCCCATGCCGAGGAGAAGGCACTTGTGAGCAGGAGCACATGGGCACAGAGGCAGGCAGAGAGATAAGGGAGGCTGCTGGAAGGAGGTGGGGAGGGAGCTGAACACCGTAGGACGAGCAAAGTTCAGAGAGGCCAGAAAGAAGGGCCTCAGCAAGGACGGGAGAGCCAGGAGGAGTGGCACTCCCTAAACATGGGCGAGTGAGGAGTGAATGAAGGCGTGAGTGTCTGAGCAGGCTGAACAGGCCCCAGCCTAGAACACCTGGAATGTTTGCCTTAGGACCACATCCATGATGGGAATGCTTTCCTAGCAGCTGCCTGGAGCTCAGGCCACTTGCCTTGTGGGATGGCGACACAGTGCTGGATCGGAGGCAGGCTCCTCCATGCTCCCCCTGGGTCTTCAGTCCCTCCCCCCAAATGCAGCATGAATGGCTCCTCCAAGGGCTGATGGGAGGGCTGGTTGATACAACAGATGTGAACACACTTAAGAGAGCTGAGCAGATCTGTAGCATGGGTGAAGGCAAAGAGAGTGGGCAAGGGAGCCTGGCGAGCTGCCAGCAGGCTCATGGGAGGACTCGCTGCCCCCTCCCTCGCTCTCTGCCCAGCTGCAGCTGCACACTCGCCTCGGCCGCCTGATTCCTGGCATCTTTGGAGTTTTCAATCCCTATGGGGAACTGAGAGCAGACCTCGTGGCACAAGAGCTGGGTGGTCTGGCTCTAGTGGGAACAATTTTAAATGGTGGAGAGGTCAGTCGCCCAACTGGAGAACCCTCCACCCCCATTACAGACGAGGAAATCAGGAGGGGATGTGGAAGAAGTCAAGGCAATGGGCGAGGATGAGGAGGAAGTGAGATGACGAAGACAAAATCTCCATCAAGATGGCTTGGGGTGCAGGACCCTCAGCACCCAGGGATGAGGCTTCTCTGCCCCTCCTCTGCCCCCTCCTGCATTGCAGCTCCCCCCCACTCCACTGACCTTTTGGCGTCCCCCCACATGCTGCGTCTGCAGGCCCGGGCTCCACCCCTCTCACCTGCTGCCTCCCCAGCCTCCCCACCCTGTGAGAGTCTTTTTGGGAGTTGCCTCTTCCAGACGGCCTCCATGATCTAGCTGAGACTGGTGTGGTGCCTCCCTTATGCTGTCCCAGGAAGTCCACCACCTAGGCATGTCGCAATCCTGCTCTGGGCAAGGACCACAGGCCACGTGGCTGAAAACCAGCTTAGGAAATAGCCAGTCCTCCCAGAGGCATTCCCGACTGATCATGCAGAATGACGACTGCCTGAAATGACTCACATGCTCAGTACATCCCCAGGTACTTTTTTTCTTTTCTTTTCTGAGTCAGAGTCTCCCTCTGTCACCCAGGCTGGAGTGCAGCGTAACAATCACGGCCTCCTGGGCCCAGAAGATCCTTCTGTCTCAGCCTTCCAAATAGCTGGAACTACAGGCGCAGGTCACCACACCAGGCTACTTAAAAAAAAAAATCTATCTTATTTTTATTTCAGAGACGAGGTCTTGTCAAGTTGGCCAGGGGGGTCTCGAACACCTGGGCTCAGGCACTCTTCTCTTCTCCACCTCCCAAAGTCCTGAGATTACAGGCGTGAGCCCCCACATGCGGCTCCTTATGTGCTTTCAGCGGCCGTTTTCCCACCGCTGTGCCTCTCGAGGCTGGGTGTTTTCACGTGCATCTGGCATGTCAGACTCCCTACTCGCCTGCAGGGCTCCACACCTTTTATTCTCACGAGTGCTCTCTGTGAGACCCCATGTGCGGCTTCTTGGTCTCTTTCTTGCAGACTTGAGCCCTGCCTTGTCTCGTGGGCGCTGTGCACTCACCCAGCCCACCTCTGTCCCTTCCCCGGCCTCTCTGCCTCTGGAGCAACAGTCTCAGCCCCCACAGAAGGCGCTGCTCAGACATCACATCATGGCAAATCGCCCGGAGCAAATCCATTCTCAGGACGTCTTGGCTTGCTTGAGGTCCTCGTCCTTGCAGCGCTCCTCCTGAGTCAGGCAGGGGCTGGCACGCAGGAGGTGTTCCCTCAGCCAGTGCTGAGCAAGCAGACTGGAGCAATGAATGACCTGGAGGCAGCCGGGCAGCACCCCCACACCTCCGCACGCTGCTGGGGCTGCATGTTTTCTCTCTG
This sequence comes from Cephalopachus bancanus, assembly GCA_027257055.1. Lineage (NCBI taxonomy): Eukaryota > Metazoa > Chordata > Mammalia > Primates > Tarsiidae > Cephalopachus > Cephalopachus bancanus. Next base: position 280,428 of record JAPVLO010000800.1, on the reverse strand, counting down.
AGCCTCAGAACAATTCCGCAGGACAATCAGGGTGGAGTCAATACACCATTTTGTCGTGGTAAAAGTGGTAGCTCAGAGAAGCCAAGTGACTTGTCTGAGGACACACAGTTTAAAAGTGAAGGAGTCAGCAAAGAGCCTCACCCAGGCTTCCAAGGCAAGGTCAGCCGCTTCTCTGTTGTCCTAGTCATTAGGGGGACACCCTGGATTTATGCCAGTCACCCTTCCCCTCCAGGAATGCTGGCCTCGTTAGGAGAGAAGAATAAAAAGATGCCAAGAAAAAAAATCCACACCCTGGCTGGTGATTCCTGAGATGACGGGTTTCCTTTTTAGGAATCTTCCATCGCTGTAATGAACTTGGGAGCAGGAAAAGCAACGCTGCCCCACTTCCTGTCCAGGCACGATCCAATTGCCACATTTCCTGTGGGGCGCTCCCTTCCCCCCTTCCTGTGGACTCTGCCTCCTCATTCACCGAGATGCCCCGGCAGAGTCCGGGGTCTCCAGGCCAAGTCGTCAGCTGGGCTACCGGGGCCTGTGGCAAGAAAGCAAAACATGGATTCCAGGGAACTGGGCTCAGTTCCCCTCACGCGTGACGCTGGCCGTCCTGGATCTATGAGGCCAGGGAGGGGGCCACCGGAGTGTGACTGCCCAAGGAGCGGGGTGCCAGGTGGGAGGAGAAGAAAGGTAAACACAGACACCCGCCTTTGTGCCACTGGAGGGCTGTGGGGAGTGCAGGCGGGGGTGGCAGCCCGTGACAGGGCTCTTCTCAGCCGGGCAGCTGTGTGGCTGAAAGGGGCAGTGTGGCTTGGAAGCAGGAAAGTCTGAGATTGAGTCACACTTCCTGCGTGACTTTGCCTCTCCCAGCACTTGTCCACTGGGCCAGCAGCGTCTTCGGCCGCCTGGCCGTGCACGTGGAACGAGGCTGTGCTGGAGAACTGCCCTGCACTTGCTCAGGGTGTCCCAGCATCACCGTCAGTCAGTGGGCATCCCCTGGCCCTGGGGCCGGTGAGCGGGAGGTGGCAGGCACAGGCAGGCTGCACGGGGCAGGGGGCTTCGAGGAGCGTGGCCGAGGTGGGGGAGTGGCTACCAGCGCTCTCCTCCACCCTCTGGCACAGGGGCTCCTGGTCTGAGGTGTCTGGAGTCTGTGTCCTTTAAGGTGACTGGGGCTGGGAGCAAGGGAGGCACAGGGCCCAGAAAAGATGTCCAGCACAGCCTGGCGGCTCACAGGACGCGGCATCTGTGCTGAGACCTAGAAGATGAGTTTAAGGAAAAAAGTGATAGAGACCGGGCATTTCATCTGAAATGTGATTCTGTCCATGAGTGAATCTTACTTGGCTCAAGCTCCTCTCACTGTAGGAGAATATTCTAGGCCCACACTTCACTTGGCTGTGTCCATCCTTGAGGCTTATAGATGCTGCCTCCGCCCTCCATTTGATTCCTGTCTGGCATCTACCGGGCACCTCTCTGCAGCAGGCTCGGAGCCCAGGATGGAAGAGCAAGTAGCCAGGCCCCCGTCCTCATGCAGCAAGACCCCTGCGGCTGGCACTCACAGGACCCAGCACGCACTGGGCTCTCTTCTGAGGTCCTTGCCTGTTCTTACTCCTGTCTTGTGCATCACACTCCTGTCTTGTGCATCACACACAAATGGGAATTGTTATTCCCATTTTAAAGATGACTTCACTGCGTCACAGAGTGGCCATGTCACCAGCAACAGGTTACACAGTTGTAAGTGGTGGAGCTGGGGTCAGACAAGGTTAGATCGAAGAGGTAAATGTAAAACTGAGAAGGTGGTGCTTCCAAGGGGAGCTTTTTAGAGGGCAGCAATGGGCCTTTTATATGAGTCTCTAAAAGGGAGGGTGTTAGATGGACACAGCAAAGGGGCCTTGGCTTGATGCTCTGGACCACAGCTGGATCGGAAGGGAGTAAGGAGAGAGAACCACAAAGAGCAAACACCTTTCTGAGCACTCGCTGCATGCACACGATACTGCACGCTCCATCCACAACACATGGACTCCTCGGCAGTCAGTGCTGTTGTTAAGATCCCGTCTCACAGGTGGGCACATGAGACCTGGAAGAGTCAGGTCACTTGCTCAGGCTCCCACAGCTGGATGGCAGAGCTCTCCGGTCCTACAGCTCAGTTAGAGAGGAGGCCAGCAAGGTGGGCAGAGCAGGGACTGGCTATCAAGGATCCACTTCCCCTTCCCAGCAGGACTTGACTGATTCAGGTCTCTGAACTGTGGACTGCATCTGTCTTGTCCACGGCTGTATCAGGGCCTGGCACCTAGATACTCCCCCATACACACGCAGGTCGAATGATGGCAAGAAAGGGTCTCCCAGAGCAGCTAGTCCCTGTCCACTTGGCCCATGCTCCCAAGGCCAGCCTGGGATGGCAGCCCCTCCTTCCCTGGCTTGGGGCAACTGCTTAGCCTATGCCAAGGGACCCAGATGCTTCTGCCCAGTGGCCCTTCCTGCCTGTGGCCATCCTTGGATGGGGCTGTGGGCAGGGCTACATGGAGGCAGACACCCTGTTCTCCACACCAAGCCCTGTACCCCTCTGTGTGCAGGCCCTTGTACCTAGGGGCTCCGGCGACACGTAGATTGACACCTTGGCCCTGAGCAGTGTTGGCATGTGAGTGTGTGTGTCTGCACGGGCATGCACGTGTGTGTCTGTGTGACTGTGGGCAATCTCAGACCCGGGATGCCACACCCTGGTGAAGACTCAGCAGGCAGAGGCAGTGTGGTGTCCTGGTGGGCACCAGAGCCAGGCCACCTGGGCGCCAGTCCCCATCCCAGACAGCACTAGGGACGACTCTGGGCCCCTTCCCTCACCTGTGACACAGGATAGAATTAGACGGTGTGTAGAAGGTGCTTAATGCCGGATGGAAAGTGCCCCGTAAGGGCCAGCTGGCACGGCCGGCAACCGAGTCTGGCTCTGCTTTTGGCTCCCGTCTCCGTCAGACACCAAATTCAGCCAAAATGACGGCGCGGAGCTGCTCACGCACCTGCTGGAGGCATCAGGCCTAGATTTCCGGGAGGAAGGCAAGGGCGTGGTTGCCGGACCCCAGGGTCCCCTCCTGCAAACGCGGGCCTGGACAGGACCCCCGCCCGCCAGCCCCCGGTTGGCACCCTTTCCCTCCGGCTCCGGCCTCAAAAAGCACCTCCCCCGCCAAGGCCTCTCCCGTGCCGCGGGGCCCAGCCGGGCGCCCTGTGCCGGCTCTGAGGTGCCCTCGTCTTCCTCCTCAGGACTGGTCCTGCTCGCTCCTCGTGGCTGCCTTCGCGGGTGCCTTCGGCTCCTCCTTCCTCTACGGTTACAACCTTTCGGTGGTCAACGCCCCCACCCCGGTGAGTGCCCGGGGCGCGGGGTCCTGCCGGCGGCGGCCAGGCGGGACCCTCGCGTCTCCGCGCGCCCCGCCACCCTCCACCGCGCGCGCGTCCCGTCCAGACCCCGCGGGGACGGAGCGGGCGAAGCCAGCCCGCGCCCGAGGGCGGACGGCGTGGCGGTGGGGTCGAGGCAGCTCCCTGCGGCTGGAGTGGGGGTGTCCCGGCGACTGCTGGGGGCCAGACCCGGGGGTCGGGAGTCCCGGGGCGGCTCCCAAGGGCCTCCGACGCCGGGGAGAGGAGCGGGAGGGTCCTTGCGCGTGGAGGCGCGCGCGTTTTCCCGGCTTGTTCTTTTTGCTGGCCTCCCGTGGCCGCCCGAGATCACTCGGGCGTCTGTCGGGCCAGGCCCCCCGCGGCTTCTGCTCCAGCGCGAAGTCAGGTCCGGCGTGCTCCGGGCCCTCTTCTCCCCGTGCTGCGGGTCTGCGGGGCAAGGCCGGGCCCCTCCGCCCAGGCTGAGCGGTCCGCGTGCTGCCCCGTCCGGGCGGCGGCTTCTGCTGCGACCCACTCCGCCCGGGAAGGGGCGGGAAGGAGGGGTGAGGGAAGGCTTCGCGGAGGGCTGACGCCTGAGCCAAGACTTGACGAAGGTGGAGGGGTGGCACGGAGGCCTGAGAGGCGGACGCCTTTGGGGAAATGCCGGCGGCTCCAGGGGCTCAGGCGCGGCCGCGTTCTGGGCGCGCAGGAGGCAGGCAGGCCCGGGCCGTGGGCTGCGCCGACGCTGGTCCGAGTCGGAGGCCCAGCACCCCTGCGTGCAAAATGCAGGGGAAGCCCGGGCCCGTGGCTCTCAGAGGCTCCCAGGAGTCCCGGCGTTCGGCAGAGGTGCCTCAGGGACCCGGGCTCCAACTGTGCCGCGACCGCTCTGTTTTTCAGAGTCCTGTCGGCTCTCTGGCACTTTGGGGTTCCGATGCCCCAAGCCGTCTGGAGGCCCGGGGCCAAGATGGCGTCGACAGGCACTCTCAGCCATTGGTGATGCTTGAGTTTGTCATTGTGATGCCCTCCGGGGTGGGTCGCGCTGGTGTTCGTCTTTGAAAGAGGACTGGGCGTTTGGACTCTGGCTTCGTTTTGGAAGTTCAGCAGAACAACCAGCTGACAGGGAGGAGAGCTCATGGAGCAAGTGACGTGTGAGGCTTGAACCTGGAATAGAATGATTTGGGTTCAAGCAACGACTGTGGAACCATGAGGAAGGAGAAGGTCATTCACTCATCCAGAAAGCATTTGTTGAGACACTGCCATGTGTCCCATGCTGAAGTCAGGGAAGACAGCCTTGAGGAGGTGGCATTTGAGCTGAGCCATGAAGGATATGTAGAATTTCTGTAGGAGTCAGAGGGAGAGGCAGCAGCTGAAGCACAAGCAAGGCCTGTGCCGAGGTGGTGGCATGTTGGGAACAGTTAGCAGAGGTGTGATGGGCCAGTTCCAAGGGGGCTGGGGAGCTGGGATGGAAGGAGAGGTGGAAAGGCAGAGTGTAGTCAGAAGAGGCCCTCAGATCTTAGCTGAGGAGCGGGATTCTACTCTATGGGCACTGGGGAGCTATGGCAGGTTCATGAGGTGGGGTGGAGGTGATACAACACACTGTCTTTTAGACAGTGTCAGTGTCGGTGGGAAGAACAGGAGGGGCCAGAGTTTAGAGACACCTGATGGCTGAGACGATGATGCCCTGAACAAAGGGTGTTTACCATGCCATCCTTCCCTTTCAGGAGAGGAGGGGATTTCTGAAGACCTGCCCGGCTGGGGTGGCCTTTCCATTTCTTAACATGAATAGCACATATTGTGATGGCATCAGCCATAGCACCCATAGAAAGAGCACGTGCTAGGGGCCGCCCTCCTTCCAGGCACTCCACGCAATGGTTAGCTCAGTGCCCCCCATGATGGTCCTGGGGGGTCATTATCTCTACCTCACAGATGAGAAAACGGAGGCACACTCTTCACCGCCTTGCTCAGTCACATGAGTGGAGCCCAAGCCTGACCCCAGGCAGGGTTACGGCTTTCTGGGCATCAGACACATTTCCAGTCATTTTCCAGACCCCTTTGTGTGTCAGCTTGTCTTCTGCTGTGGAGCTTCTTGTTTGGGACGTGGTGGTTCTACTCTGAGGGCCGGCGTGCCTACAAGGTGATCGGTGGTTGTGACAATGTGACAGTGTGAAGCGTTTCCAGCCTGGTGTCCTCAGACTTTGGGAACCACAGCTCACAATGCACAGACCGTAGGGGAGTGAGGGCCTGAGGCCCTGGGGCGGCACTGCTCCCTCCGGCCAGGTCTCAGTCAGGAAGTGCAGCTCCCAGCACGTCCCTGGACATCCCCGGGGTCTGCTCTCTGCCACCGAAGGGGAGTGGAGATTGCGACCCCTAGCCAGTCGCTGGTGCCCCAACATGCTGATGCCAGGCAGGTTCCCTTGTCATAGAAATTCGGAGACGTCAGCGTCTTGGTTGGCTAGGGCTGCAGTAACAAACCACCGCAGACTGGGGGCTTCCACAGCAGACATTTATTTCCCACTCTTCTGGCTGGAAGTCCAAAACAAGGAACCAGTGGATCTGCTGTCTGCCAAGGACCCTCTTTGTGCCTTGCAGACGGACTCCTTGTTGCGTCTGCACTTGGCTGGGAGAGTGAGGAGAAAGCGGCGGGGGAGCAAACTCTCTGGTGTCTTTGGCTTGTATCAGGACCCCAATCCCACCATGTGACCCCTTCTAGCCCTAGTGCCTCCCAAAGGCCCCAACTCCAAACACCATCAGACTGGGGTTTATAGCTTCAACATGTGGACTCTGAGGGTGACACAATTAGTCCATAGTAGTTGGCTAGCAATATTATCTGTATTTCATGGGTGAGGAAACAGAGACTCAAAGTTTGAGCAGCTTGCCCAGGATCACACAAGCGGGAACACTGAAATTCAGGCCTGTCTGAGTCCAAGACCTCTGTTCCCCTGTCCCAGGCCCCAAAAGTCCATTGGTGGGGCAGCTTGGCATAGTCAACCAAGGCAAAGAATGAACAAGAGGAAGGGAGAGGGGATCCAGGACAAGCTGGAGGGTGGCTTACCTGCCCGTGTACCGCCCAAATGGCTGTGCTGGGCTTAACTTCAGCACCTCTAGGGACTCAAGAACAAGTGTTGTGGGGTTGAGATGCTATTACACAGGGAACCTACCACTTCCTGAATCCTTCCCTGAACTTTCCTCCCCTTGCCCCACAGGGATCTCAGAGAGCTATCTATGTGAAGATTCAGCGGAGAAACAAAAGACGCCTTTATTATTAGCTAGGTCAGCACCCCAAGTCTTCCTCCCTATGGAATTTTTGGGTCATGTAACCCCCTCTCTGCTCTGTCTAAAGACCTTCTTCACGTTGGATGTTTACTCACATTGCTTTGTAGGAATGGAGGGGCAGACAGATGACCAGTCAACCCTTCTGCGCCTGTCATTGGGCATCGACCTTTTTGTGTCGTGTGGTGAGGTGCTGGGGTAGAACGACGAACAGGACACATATCCATGTCCTCAAGGAGCCCCAGCCAGCAGTCGTGAAGACCCCCAAGGAATAATTACCAGACAGTGAGACTGGTTGTGTGGAGCCATGGACACAGGACTGCAGAAGGACTTGATTCTACCTGGGGAGGTCAGAGGGGCCTTTCTGGGGTTTGAGAAAGAGCACAGGACTTCTGGAAATGGCAGGGACCCTAGAGGGACGGGAGGTGGCGTCCAAGGGGCTGCCGACGCAGAGGCTGGGAGGGGGCACTGGGCCAGCCCGAGAAAGGTTGCAGAGGCCGGGACAGGGGTGTGATCCAGCACCACCATGCTGTGGGCGCCAGACAAGCTGAAGTCAAGGTTCACCTGGGAGGCCCAGGGCAAAAGCAGCCTCAGGCTCGCGTCTGGTAGAGCTCCCTGAGTCCCAGCCCCACCTAGCCCCTTGTGACGTTGCCGTGAAAAGAAAGGAGACAGAACCCCGTTGGAGGAACTCGACCCGGCGTCCAGTGATGTCTCTGAATCCCCTCTCCCCCTTGCAGTGGGCCTAGGGCTGGGCGAGAGAGGCAGTGCCAGGACCAGGGAGACCAGGGCGGAGGAGAGACTCCGAGGAGCGGATCTAACGTGGCTGGAAGGACCCGAGCCTGGCGGGGGTTGAGGTGTAGGAGCCAGACTCCACCGGGGAGCCGGGCTGTGGAAGAGAAAGAAACCCTGGAACTGGGAGAGGTGCAGGTGTTGGGTGCTGGGGGTGCACCCAGCAGAGGCTTCCACCAGGGGGTGCCGCTAGAAATAAGCAACAGTGTGGACACGGCCCCATAGGAAGGGACGTGCTGGCTTCAGCTCGGGCACAGGCTCCCGAGGCTTCTGCCCAGCGGGGTCCACCTCTTCAGGCATTGGGCAACCAGGGGCCCAGGTGATGGGGCACAGGGGGACTCTGGGCCGTGGTCGTTTGCCAGCGGAGAAGGCAGCATCTCCCTGTTCAAGCAGTCCGCGCAGTAGCTGCCATCAGCCGTACTGCCACCAAGTCGCAACTGTAAAAATGCCCAGGGCTTCTCTCAGATACCTGGAAACTTTCTTGGATACTGACAATGAAAATAGCTGACTTCTGGGCACCAACTGTGCATTTGGCCCTTGTCAGGGGTTGTATACACACTTAATTCTTGTTACCACCTTGCGAGGGAGCCCTAAGCAATTCACTTTTCTAGAAAAAGAAACTAGGCCAGTCAGGGTGGCTCACACCTGTAATCCCAGCACTTTGGGAGGATGAGGTGGGAGAATCACATGAGGCCAGGAGTTTGAGACCAGCCTAGGCAGCATAATGAGACCCCCGTCTTTACAAATAATAAAAAATCAGCCAGACATGGTGTCACACTCCCGTAGTCCCAGTTACTCAAGAGGCTGAGGTAGGAGGATCCCTCTAGCCCAGGATCTCAAGGTTACAACCTGTACTTCAGCCTGGGTGACAGAAAAAGACCCCATCTTTAACAAAATAAAATTTTAAGAAAGATGAGGAAAGTGAGGTGAGAGAGATCAATGCATCTGAGTTCCAGGGATGAGACGCTTCCTAGACTTCACTAGCTTCTCCTCAATGCAGTCACCCCAGATAAAGGTATATCCAGACCGCCCAACCTTCAAAGAACCCTTGGAATCTGACCGGTCTCTTGCCCTGTTTGAACGGCGACGTGCATGCCTCGTGTATTCACAGAGGGTCCTTGGCCAGTCTGGCCGATGTGGTGTGAGCAGAGGGGACGACAAGCCACGAGGCCCGGCCCTTGGTGTCACCCGTGGGGTCTTCGGTTCTTTCTTGCCCCTTTGGCGGGAACTGTCCAACACATGCGAGACTTCGAAGGAGCTGGCGAGAAATCTTGGTTACCTTTAGCTGGAGAGTGGGGACATCTGTGTCTTGGAGGAGCCTTGATTACTGTGACCAATATGCCCAGACCCTACTCCCTATGCCGTCTCTAGCCTGGCCCACCATGCGGTCGGCTCACTGGTTTTCTTGTTTCCAGTCTGGTTTCTGCAGTTTGTGCTCCACCCGAAGGTCAGAGGGATCCTTGACAGATAAAGACAGATCATTATATCCCTCTTCTCAAAATCTGCCACTTCCCATCTCTCCTACAAAGCAAGCCAGCCTGTGAGGATCCACAGGCACAGGTGCCTGGTGCCTAGCCACCACTCAGTCCTCATCACCCACCATTTTCTGCCGGCTCCCTCTTCTCCATCCGCATGACCCTCCCCACCGACTGCTGCCCCTTCAAACACACTGCACACTAGAACCACAGGTCCTTGGCATTTGGTGTTCCCCCCGGCTGAGCTTCCCTAGTAGACAGCACTCTGTGTGTAGTGTTACACATCTGCATACTGAGCATGGGTACATGACTCCATGGGGAGAAACCACGAGAAGCTGTGCATCTGGAACCCTTCCAGATCTAGCCCTAAGCATTTCTTCTGGCTTGTTCTGATTTGCAACCTTTCTGCTATAATGAAACTGCAATTGTAAGCAGGACGCTTCCCTGAGTTCTGTGAGTCATTCTAGCAAATTATGAAACATGAGAAGGTTTGTAACCAGATGTTCAGATGCGCGTGTGGCCCCCCGGTGTTTGAAGTGAGGGCAGTCTCATGGCTGTGCCCTTAGCCCATGAAGTTTGGCCCAACCCTGGAGAGTTCACATCTGAAGTCATTGCAAGCCTCCTAAGTTCCAGGGACTGTCATAGACACCAGGAAGGACACTTTGATCTGTAGAACCCTGTTGGCTGTACTTTTGGTAAGTCTCCAAGCACTTTCCTGAGCTACAGGCCAGGAACTGTGCAAACAGGCCCCAACATCACTCTCTATCCTTGGAACTAGCCCTACTCTGCCCCTCCCACCCCAGCTCCCTCTCTGTCATCCCGACAACAGTTTCCCTGTTTGCTATTGTTACTCATGTCTCCTGCTAACACACTCACTTACCTCAACTTAATCCTCCTTGGAGGCTTTTCTTGATGTCCACCTCGTGGATGTTCTGCCTAGGCTGGCTGTTCTCTCTGGCTTGTTACAATGCAGGTTCATCCTACATTAATGGAAACTGCATTCAGTTACTTCCAGCCTCTGCTCAGACGTCCTCTCCTCAGAGAAGTCCTTCCTGACCAGCCAATCCATCACACTCTAGCCAAATTTGTTTCTCCTTATAGTATTTAACAAAACCTGAAATATGATATATTTATTTGCTTCTTGTCTGTTCCTTCTCCTTCTCCTTCTCTTCCTCCTCCTCCTCCTCCTCCTCCTCCTCTTCCTCCTTCTCCTCCTCCTCCTTCTCCTTCTTCTTCTTCTTCTTTTTAAGTCGGGGTCTCACTCCATTGCCCAGGCTGGAGTGCAGTGGCAGGGTCTTGGTTCGCTCCAGCCTCAACCTCCTGGGCTCAGGTGATCCTTCTGCCTTAGCCCCCTGAGTAACTGGGATTACAGGTGCATGCCACCATGCCTGGATAACTTTTTGAATTTTTGTAGAGGTGAGTTCTTGCTATGTTGCCCAGCCTGGTATCGAACTCTTGACCTGAAGCAATCCTCCTGCTTCAGTCTCCCAAAGTGCTGGGGTTATAGGCAGGAGCCACCATGTCTGGCCTATCTTTCCTATTTTAGAATGCAAGCCCCATGAAGACAAGGACATTATGGTTTTCTTGCTTGTATAGTGCTAACACCTAGAATGTCTGACACATAATAAGCATTTACAGCAAATAATTGCTAAACTATCAAATGAATAAATTTGTTTTTTAAGCAAATATGGTTGCCAGGCAAGATCCCTAGATCTCCTTACTCCCAATTAAATTGCCAGCTGTGTAGCCGGGCTCGGTGGCTCAGCCTGTAATCCTGTGCCTTTGGGAGGCTGAGGTGAGTGGATTGCTGAGCCCGCGGGTTTGAGACCCGCCTGGGCAGTGAGACCTCATCTCTACAATAAATCAAAAAATCAGCTGGGCGTGGTAGCACATGCCTGTAATTCCGGCTACTCGGAAGGCTGAGGCGGAAGGATCGCCGGAGCCCAGCAGGCCGAGGCTGCGGTGGCCGGGAGCAGCCACTGCACTCCAGTCTGGGCGACAGAGTGAGACTCCAACTCAAAAAAATAAAAAATAAAAATAAATAAAAATAAATTGCCAGCTGTGAGTCTGTCCTCCATAAACAATTCAGTGCCACCTCTACCATGTTCACAGAGGGGGACTTGGACGCCCTGGTCTAATTCCCAAGTACCCTGCTTTCTCCTCTCCTAAGTTGATCTGCGACAACAGGAGTCAGCAAACTCTGTGAAGATCCAGACTGTACACATTTTTTCTACTTTGCTTGCCACATGGCTTTGCTGCAGCTACTCAACTCTGCCTTAGTAGAAAACAGCCATGGACAGTATGTAAATGAATGGGTGAAGTTATGTGTCTGTAAAACTTTATTTGCAAAAACAGGCATGGGCTGGAATGTGGCCTGTTGTTGGCTAGCCCCCCAGGTTTTAGGAAAGAAGGCAGGCTCCTATAGATGCCTGGTGTCGTTAGAACCTCTGGGCGGAGGGCGGGCTGAACAATTAATCCACTGCCTATGCTGTGTAGTATCCAACGTGGGAGATAAATCTTCTTGCAGACATGTATTTTCTAATATCTTCCTCTCCTTTTTCCATGTAATGCTGATTGTCTAGGTTTTGTTTTTCCATTTCCAAAGACTAATTTCTAAGGACGAATTCCAAGGCTCATACAAATATTGGCTTAGTTGTATCTTTCTAACTCTCTGTCTATCCATCTACCTATCTGTCTAAAGCACTCTGGTGCCCTTGGAATCGACGGTGCAAAATCCAGGGCTAATTTTGCATGTCAATCAAATGTAACATGACCCTTGCCTGAGCTTTTTTTCCCCCTGAACTTTTAAGCAGTCATACACACAGGCTGACTATGCTGGTCTGAAACTTGGCAGATGACCTCAGATGTGTGCTGTTGTGAGTCTTGACTTCCAGGAGGAGAACTTTGCAGTGCCCGGGACCCGCTTCATTATACTGCTAGAAAAATCTGGGACTGCTGGTGTTGAGCTGGAAAGTGTCCTCTTGGTACCTGTGAGCACCCGGTGTCTGGACCCCACCTGAGAAGCCAGTGAGGGCTGGAGAGGGGACTTCAGGGGCTGCTCTCTGGGGTCTGAGGTGGGTTCCCATCCTTGGACAGACAGACCTTGGCAGGGCTGATGCAGGCCTGCACGAGGTGATGATGTCTAGAAAAGCATAAGTCAAAGTTCCTGTTGCACATGGGTCAGGACAGAAACCACCTACAGAAAGAGTTTGGAAGCAGAGTTTTCAGAAACACTTTTAGCAGAGTTTGTTAAATGAACTAGTAAACAAGAGAAAAGGAATGACAAAGAAAGAATGAGAACTTAGCTTTGGGGGGTCAGCGTATTGCCCTCACTCCTACCCCGTATAAATTAGAATTTATTTGAAACAACACTAGCATCCACAAAAATAATAGTGGCTGGCTTGTTTTATAATGCACTCCTCACCCTTCTTGTGGTTTTTGGGCTGACAATGGCTCGTCTTCTCTTGGGAGGGAAGATAGACTCTTGCTCCCCTGGTGTTCGTAGTTAAGCCCAGGGTCTTCGTAGAGCAATTTATTTGACTCCCCATAAGTTTCCCAGCAGAAATGGTATTTTCTAACATTTCTCCCTTCCTACTTCTTCCCTAAGGGCAAATAAACAAACGGTGATAAAAAGTAAGATCAACATTTCTCTCAGCAAGGTAGAGCTACCCCAGTTAGCCGCAGATGTCAGCAGCGGATCAAAGAACAGATTCAAGTGAACAAACAGACAGAGGACCCAGAGTCGAGTTTGGGAGCTTTCAATTAATCCCACCTCACACTGCAGCCTGAGCAGCTGCTGTGGAAGCCCCAGCACCCAAGAGAAGCATGGCCCGTAGCAGGCACCTCTGAGTGGAGGGAAACCAGGAGGGAATGGTGAGCTACGACTAGGTCAAAGACATCAGTCCCAGCTGAGCTGAGGGGGCAGCGTCGCAGGGCCCAGGACCTTGGTGGGAACTGGCAGAGATGACAGGAGGACGCAAGGCGTTTTGTTGCTGCAGAAACAACTGGCAATTATGTGAAGAAGTGGGTATCTGTCAATTCCAGAGTTTCTTTTCCCCTTGTTCTTTTCATTCTTCCCGCTTGCTTTTGCCTCCCCTTGTCTCTGTAGTTACAAAAGCAACAGACTTCCATTAGAAAAAGAAAACAGCACAGAAATTGAATAACAAAGCTACGCATATGAATTTCCTTCCATAAGTGAGGGACAGTATCTCTCATTTGTATATCAACCTTGCATGGCAAATATTGTGGTTATTACCTCGTTATACAAATAAGGGAGAGACTGAGTAACTGGCCCAAGACCACTTGGCTGGTGGATGGCACGCTAGGGTCTGAACATAGGCAGTCAGCACTTGGACTCCAGCCAGAGACCTCTCTTAATGCTTCATCTAAAGCCACTCTTTTTTCCAAAGAACATCTCTATATGCTACTTAACATTCTGTTTTGTGGCTTAATATTTATATATAAGCACTTCTCCATGTTTTTTGAAAATTCTCTATCACCAATGTGTTTCATGTAGATGTCCTATCTTCCTAACGGGGCCTCTGAGGTTGTTTTTAGTTTTTCTCTGGTTGCATTGTTTAAATTGGAGGCTGTGAATCATTGTTTAGTTGGTCCAATCAGAGAGGCAGAGCTGCTGACAGAAGACGGGGGACATTTCCCAGGCTGGGGCATCAGTGTCTAGGTGTTTCTGGTTGTGGGCGCCAGCCCTGCCCTGCTCCATACCCTGGAGGTCCCAGATTGTTAGACCTGGACAAGGCTAGTTGTTGATTCAGAGTTTTTTCATTTTATAAAGCTCCTCTGGGAAAAAAAAGTCTTTGTGGAACCCACTGGGGAAAGGATCTCAGACCCATGAAGGTCAGGAATCTCAGCTCAGGGGGTGGAGGCGGAGGTTGCTGCACTCAGAGAGCTAGGGACGCTGACCCAGTAAGACGGGAGGTGGGGAAACGTGGAGAGGCATGTTGGAATGGTACTGCTGGTGTGGACAAACCAGGCAAATAAAACTAGAACATCCTGCGTGTAACCCACAGGGGGAGCCCCTGAGCTGTACTGAGACCCTATTGTATGCTTTCATCATGCTAGGGGTTTCACGTACCTCACTTCATCCTTCTAGCGGCTCCGTCTAAAAGCTAGGGTCCTTGTTCCTGTTCTGCAAATGAGCTATTCCAGAATCGGTGCTTACAGACGGGGACCCCACTGTCTCCAGCCTGCCTCAAGTAGCCATTTCATTATTTGACTGATAATGAAAACACTTGTCATTTTCATTCTGGCCAACTGGGGCACATGCATTAAGGAGTGGGAGATGTCATCTCAGGTCTGCGGGAATGCACTGTCCCCCGTAAACACAGCTATGCCACCTCTCGGGAATGTTCCAGCAGGAGAAAGGCTGAGATTAATTGCGCTTGAGGAAGAAGGCTATTGGGAGTGCACTCACCTTTCTGCTCCTACCTGGGGCCAAATAGATAATGAAACTTACTTTCTTCATGTTTTATTATAATTAAGTTCCAAGGTCCAGCTGCATCAAACCTCCTCACTGCAAAGGTGATTGCATGGGTGGAGGGGAGAACTCAGGAGATTCTGAAAGCCTTACTGGCCTGGCTATTCCTTGCTATTGGTGTGTCATCTTTACGGACATGCTCAGAAAGCCAACTGTGGGAGGAAAATATTCTCAGGTGTCTAGACGAGCAGGAGTCTCTTTCTCAACCAACCAGTCAGTTAAACTACTCCAGGAGAATCACAAGGTGAGGGGAAAAGTCCCATCACAAATCTGCAGGGAGACGATCAAGTAAAGCCTAAATGGGAACAAGGCATTTTCCTCAGGACCAGGGAGGTGGGTCAGGGTCCCTACCACCACTCCCAAGCAGGTGATTCACTGAGATGACTGCCAGGAGTTGACACAGGAACACAGTCACGTGCACAGCAAGGATTGACACAGTGACGGGACACAGTGCAAAATCAGCGAAGAGAAAGGCACAGAGCGAAATCCAGAGGAAACCAGGCACAAGTTCTCGAGGGTTCCTCCAGTGGCACTTCACACAGGACATGCTTCACACAGGACACGCTTCACCCCAGTAACGAGTTGTGACACTCATGTAAAACCTGTCTTCCAAGGAAACTCCTTGAAGACTCAAAATCCAAGGTTTATTGGAGCCTGGTCACCTAGGTACCCTCCACTTCTAGACTCCCAGAAAGCAAGCACGTATAAACCACACCAAGACAGCACAAACCACACTGCTTGCACAAATGGTTTACGTACAGCGAGCCATGCTTAGCACTTCTGGAAAAAATAACAACCTTCCTAACACCCAAGTTTCCAGCAACCAGCCTGGACCCGACCTTGCAAGCAGGTCTTTCCAGGGAGAGCAGTCTCAGGCCTGCTGTGTGAGAGATCTTTTCTGTACAAGAGGCCTTAGATCGAGAAGCCAGGTGACATTAGGTAGCACTGCTGGGCTTGAGGATTTTTGTCCTTGCGTGGTCTTAACTTCAAAGAGCCTGGTTCAGAATGGGCCCTTTTAAAGGTCTTCTATTCTGTTTTCTTCACTTTGTCAATATGTTCACTGGTGCAGACTGACTTTATACAAAGCCCTATGGTATTGTAGGCATGACTTGCTGTCTTATGTAACGAGTGTACTCTGGCCCATCCACCAAACGTTTTACTTATTTTGTACTTTTATAGCACTCTGGAGTATAATTCTAGATGAATTCATGATAGGCTCTGTGTGAATCATCAGTAAGATGCATTGATGTCACAAAACAGGCTACAAGATAATCTGCCACTCATTGTTTGACAATTTCTTGTCATAATTTGGAGTGCTCTAAGTCAATCTTCCTGGCTGAGAATTACAGAGTTCAGTTTGTGTCCAGAAGGTTGGCCCCAAATTCTTGTCCTGGGAGATAATGGTCAATTATTAATGGATTCTTAAACCTGAGAAATAAATGAGTCAAGGCCCCTTCTTTTACAAATAAATAAATAATGCCATCAATACCAGCACCAGCAACATCCCAACTTCTGGTTTTTGTTATGTGCTTCTTAGAGGCCCAGCACTGAGTTCTATATTCATTTTCACATTAAATGCTCACAATAACTCTTTAAGGAGGGTAATGATTTAACAGATGAGGAAGCCGAGGCCCAAAGAGGTCAAGTAACTTACTCAAGATCGTCCAGCAAAGAACAGTGCTGAGTGGAATGAAGAAGATTCCGTTCATCAACGAGGGTGCCTGCATAATCTACATTTGTATACCTAACTCTGAATTGTAATCCACATCTTTATAATAAAAAAAGATAATTCCAGCCGTTGTTTTGTTAATCATTGGTCAGGCCATGTGCTCTTTGAGCTATGGCCTCCACCATGTTTTCTAAGCTTTGGCCCCCTCCCTTGTCTTAAGGAAGTGAATATCCTCTCTCCTCTCTCTCTAATTTAATTTTCAAATGCACTATATTTTCCAATCTAAAAAAAAAGGCACTGTAGTCATTGAGAGCACCATCCAGGGAGACACAGCAGATTGGTGACGGTTGCCAAAAGTCACAGAGGGACTCCGTGATGCAAGCAAGGCTTGAACCTGGCACTCTTGACTTTCTATTCAGCCTCATTTCCTTTAACCATGTGGCATCTTATTAATGTCTTTGTAGTTTAGGCTCTTGTTAATGCCAGTCATAATAGAAATACTTTTTGACAAATTCACTAGAAAATTCAGTCAGATTCATTGCCTTATACCAATTGTAGGAGCCCGGCCGCCTCCAGTCTAAACTCCCTGCAACAGCCTTTAAGCTACACCTACAAAGAATGTTCCAAACACAAATTAGAGCTGCCAATTTCATGCTCAAACCTAGAAATTGCTCCCAAGTGCCCACAGGATTTAGTGTAGACCCCCAAGGCTGGCAGGCAGAGATAGGTACAACTGGCCCCTGCCTGGTTTTCCAGATTTCTGTGGCTGCTGGGCCACCCTTCAACCCCATGAGCTGTGTACAGCATCTTTTTATTGATGTGTGGTTTCCAGCTACTGTGCCTTCAGGAATTCTATTCCCTCTGTCTGGATCATTCAACCAAGCTGACCTGATCCTCTTGCTGGCCTGTCCTGGGTTCCTACAGCCTTTCTTGGCTTCCTGCTGTCATGGCACTTGCACCCCATGTTATGATTGTATGTTTACTTGGGTACCGACAAAAGAATTTGTATCTAGAAGATGGGATGAGAACCTGGGCCCTTAGTTTTCAGGAAACAGCCCTGTAGAGCCAGAGAGAAAGACACACGAATGGGCCTCTTGAATGTAGGCCCAGTGGAAAAGTAAACCATGGACTCCATCAGTGATATATGTCCTGCAATAGACCTAGAGATTAGCTACCACAATGATCTTAAAATTGCTTTTAACTGCTGTTAGAATCTTTCAAATTCCCCCGAAACATAAAAGAAGAGCTCTAGAGGAAGGCCCATAGCTCCAAGTCTGCCCACCCTTCTTGGCTTGGCTCAAATCTTTCTTCTTTCTTAGACCCTCAAGTCATAGTGCAATGGTCATGGCCTGAGCTTTGGAGTCAGATTAACTGTGTCAGGGCTTGTAACAAACAAGCCCTGGATCTCAGGAGCTTAATATCAGAAAGTTCATTTCTCATTTATGTCACCCTCTGAAGAGGTGAGCAGGGGTGCTCTGCCCCACAAAGCCATTCAGGGACCCAGGCTCCTCCAGGGAAGTGGCTTCGCTATCTCCTAGGGATCTGGGTTTCTCTGCTGGTTCCTCTGTGAACTGGCAGCTGACAAGGGAAGGCAGTGAGCATAGAGCAGGCATGTAAACTCTTACTGCCTTGGTGGAGGTGACACATGTCCCTTGTGCTCATACTCCTTGGGTGAGCAGCCATCATGTGGCTGCAGCTACCTATAGGGGACTGGGTATGATGGCTTGGCATTGTGGCCAGAAGAGGAGGAGAGCACAGACACTGTGAGGTCTAGTGGGCACTGTAGTACTGCCAGCTTATGCGTTGCTGTAGGATGTACTTCACTCCAGAGTTCTCTGCTTGAATGACACTTCTCAGGGTGGTTACAGGGTTCATTGAGTGAGGTAACAAATGTCTGATACATACTTAGCTGTCAGCCAATATTCATTCCATGTCTCCTTCCCAACACAGAGTCTTTGGTATGCAAAAGAGGTATCGATATGATTATATTTGTATTTTCTAAAGTTGTGGTGAGGAAATGAGCTCTGGAGCCCAGCCACCTGGGGTTGAGTCCTGACTACACCACACACCGATGGGGTGAGCCTGGGAGAGTCCTCGGTGCCTGGGATTTCTCATCTGTGCAAAGGAGAAGTAAAAAATAGTACCCATCTCGTAGGGTTGTGGAGAGGAGGGATTGATTTCATGTGTCCAGTCCTTAGAACTACACACGGCATGTTGTCAATATGTCACCTATTTATGTTATATGTTACTGATACACAACAGAAACTCAACGTAAGACACAAATGCTTCCCTAAGCAGCAGTTCTGCATCATGTTCACATATATCAGGGCCATGAATCTCAAACTCAGTGAATGTTTGTGCAGTGAGTTCACCAAGCAGACTATACTACCTGGCTTCATTCAGCATAAAGGCTTTTCATCTGGGCCATTGCTGAATTCACACCTAGATGATAAGCATTTGATTTCTAGAAGCATCAGTAGAAAACAGGTTTTGGAGAACTTCTGAGAAATGTGTTTTTGCAGGGAGCCTAGGCCATGCAGCAAATCTTCCAACCTTTTCCAGCTTTCTACTGAGGAGCATTTTCCAAAGTCAAAGTAGGAAATTTCTGCAGACTCCCAAAGCAATGCTTGGAAGTGAGTGATCTGAAAACCTTCTCTTTTCTCTCCAGGCTCCTGAGTGCAGAGCAACACAAAGGAAAAGAAAATTTCCTCCCAAACAGCATTCTTTAAATTTCCTTACACTGATTCCAGAAAACTGATCATTACTGCAAGCGTAGCAATAAGAGGCTCTCCAGAGTGGGTATTAGCTAGACCAGGGGTCCCAATCCCCAGACCAGTACTGGTCCGTGGCCTGTTAGGAACCATGCCACACAGCAGGAGGTGAGTGGCACATGAGTAGAGTTCTGCCTTCTGTCAGATCGGCAGTGGCGTTATATTCTCATAGGAGCACGAACTCTATTGTGAACTTTGCAAGCAACCATGGAAAAATTGTCTTCTGTGAAACTGGTCCCTGATGCCAAAAAGGCTGGGGACTGCTGAGCTAGACTCCAAAGCAAGATAGCTGCAATTGCTTGAGTCAGTGCAGGATTGCCACAGTGACCTAGCTCACATCCAACAACGACCTTGTACATATGGAAGTCTCCTGTCTATCAGGTGGCAGGAGGGCTGTCTGTGAAGTCCTGGATACTCGTTACTTGTGCCAGCTTTGTCGAAGCTTCTTTACTCTACACATACTTCCAGTGGGTCCTTGGGGCATCCTTCACTCTTCCTGCTTTTCTGTGGCCCCCTCTATCCCCTTGGCTCAGTATGAAGTCAAAAGTGACTCCATCTTGGATACTAATCTGCCATGTTGACTTCTGATTAGCCCCAGTCCCTTAAACGCCCCTTGATTCTTACTTTATTTACTGACCTTAGTGTGAGAACATGTCAACCTTGATGCTGTTGCATAAATTATAGGCTCTGGCATATGTAGCACTCTTACCTATTCTGGGAGGTTGTCTTTAAGTGTCTCGCTGGAGCATGTGTACCCTTCACCTATGGCATATTCAGCCTTGGTCTGGGACATAGCAGTGCAGAGATCTCCTATCTTAGGGCCACCCAAGACCACACTTCTGTCTGTAAGTTCCCCTAATAAATCATTCAGTCCTGACACGGAATTTGTCTGCTGCCTTCTTTGGTTTCTTGACTCCATTTGCTTTGCATACATGGTCCTTTCACTAAACACTTAGCAATTATCACTGTTTGTCCACTAGACTCTGTGCTCATTGAGATCACTGCTGCAGTATTCATCAGAGTCTGACAGAATGCCTAGCCCATAACAAAGGCTTAATTTTTTTAATTTTTAATTTTTAAAATGTGGAGAGCAATTCAGGTTTAGGTGTACAAATGTTCATTATGCAGGTACCCTTGTTGATGAGGTGTGCCCTCCCCTGGCAGTTTCCCACTACTGCCAATCCTGCCCCCCACCACCCTACCCTGGCAGTTTCCCACTATTGTCAATCCCTTTCTTATAGTTCTATAGTTGTTCAAGGTCCACTTATGAGTGAGAACATGTGATACTCAGTTTTTTGTTTCTGTGATAGGTCACTCAATATTATATCCTCTAATTCCATCCAAGTTGCTGCGAAGTTCATAATTTTGTCCTTCTTTATGGCTGTGTAATATTCCATCATGTAAATATACCACTTTTTAAAATCCAGTCCTCTCTCGATGGGCAGCACAGTTGGTTCATGTTTTTGCTATTGCAAATAATGCTGCAATAAACATGCTTGTGCATGTATCTTTTTCAAAGTGATTTGAGTTCCTCTGGGTATATTCCCAGTAGGGGGATTATGGGATCTATAGGAGGTTGATTTTTAGATCTTTTAGGAATCACCATACTGTTTTTCCACAAAGGTTGTACTAGTTTACATTCCCACCAACAATGTAAAAGTGTTTCCTTTTTGCTGCACCCTCTCTAGCATCTGTTGTTTTTTGAGTTATTGGTGATGGCCATCCTGATTGGAGTTAGGTGGTATCTCAGAGTGGTTTTAATTTGCATTTCTTTGATGACTAGTGAGGTTGAGCATTTTTTCATGTATCTGTTGGCTGCTCATATGTCTTCTTTAGTGATGTGTCTATTCACACCTTTTGCCCACTTTGTAATGGGGCTGTTTGTTTTTTTCTTTTTGGCACGTTTGAGTTCCTTGTAGATTCTAGATATTAGGCTTTTGTCAGAGATATAGTTGGCAAATATTTTTTCCCAGTCTGTGGGCTGTCTCCCTGCTCTCTCACTGTTTTCTTTGGCTTTGCAGAAGCTTGTCAGTTTGATGAGGTCCCACTTGTCTATCTTATCTCTTATGACATGGGCACTTGGGGTTTTGATCAGCAATTGGTTGCCAGTTCCAATTTCCATAAGAGTGTCTCCAGCATTTTATAAGATTCTTACAGTTTGAGGTTTTGCATTTAGGTCTTTGATCCATTTAGAGTTGATTTTTGTGTATGGTGCTAGGTAGGGGTCTTGTTTGTATCTTCTGCGTGTAGTCGGTCAGTTTTCCTGAATTTACTGAATAGGTTCTCCTTTCCCCAGTGGTTAGTGGTGGAGGCTTTGTCGAAGATGAATTGGTTGAGAAATTGAGGCTTTGCTTCTGGAATCTTTATCCTGTTCCATTGGTCTATATGCCTGTTCTTGTACCAATACCAGGCTGTTTTGATTATTGTAGCCTTATAATAAAGTTTGAAGTATGGAAGTGTAATACCTCCTGCTTTGTTTCTTTTGCTGAGGATTGTTTTGGTGATTCGTGGTCGTTTATGTTTTCATATGAATTCCTGTATTGTTGTTTCTAGGTCTGAGAAGAATGCTGCTGGTAATTTAATGGGTATTGTGCTGAATCTGCAGATTGCCTTTGGTAGGATGGACATCTTAACAATCTTAACTCTTCCTATCCATGAGCATGGAATATTTTTCCATTTGTGCCTTCTTGGATTTCTTTGAACAGTGTTTTTTAGTTCTCATTGTAGAGGTCTTTCATTTCTCTGGTTAGGAAGATGGTGAGGTATTTCATTTTTTTGTGTGGCTTTTATGAATGGGATTGTGCTTTTTATTTGGGTCTCTGCCTGCTTGTTGTTGGTGTATAAAAATGCAACTATCTTTTGCACATTTATTTTGTACCCTGAGACTTTGCCAAAGTTTGTCATCAGTGCAAGGTTTTTGATAGATTATTTTGGTTTTTCAAGGTATAGGACCATATCATCAACAAAGGGAAATGATTTCCTCTTTTCCTATTTGGATTCCCCTGATTTCCTTCTCTTATCTAATTGCTCTAGCTAGGACTTCCAACACAATGTTGAACAAGAGGGGTGAGAGTGGGCAGCCTTGTCTTGTTCCAGTTGCCAGGGGAAATGTTTCTAAATAATAATTATCAATCTAGCATCCATGTCACCACCATCCAGGTTAAGAAGACAACATCTTGCCTAGTGACCTACCCAGTCATTCCTTCTCCCATCCTCCGAGATGGCCCCTACCTGATATTTGGAATAGTCATCCCCTTTGCTTTTCTTTTTAATTGTGCCATCTATATGTAATTCTCCCTAAAACTTTTAATTGTGTGCATTTCCATAGTTTACATATGAAATCATACTGTGTACATTCTTTTGTTTCTGGCTTCTTTTGGTCATTATTATTTTTGCAAACTTGAGTTTGTGTGTCTGTACACAGATATAGTTGATTCATGTTTGTGACTGTATTATTATACAGTTCTACAATTATACTGTTCTACAATTTATTTATCCATGCTACTGTCCATGGGCATCTGAGCTGTTTCCTTTTGGGAGTTATTATTAGCAATGCTCATAATAATATTTGAGTAGATATTTGGACATTTGAGTTCATGGAAAAGAGTTTTTCAGGGAAGTTTTCTGGAAGTGGATTTGTGGGTTGCGGGCTTTGGGCAACTTCCACTTGACTAGATGACGCCAAACTGTTTTCCAAGGAGACCGTGCAAATTGAACTCCCACCTGCAGAGAGTATATACTTCTTATCACTACTTATTTTTACTAGACCTTTTCATTTTTATCCTATGTGGGGATTGTCTGAGAGCTCCACTCAGGTACTGGACATTGCTCCAAGCTGTCATTTGACTCTCACAGCAGCCCTGAGAGGTCACTATCATGATTCCCATTTTGCAGATGGAGAAGCCAAGTTTCAGTTGATTTAAATCATTAGCAAATCGCTGTTAGGATTCAAGCCTGGATCTGTGCAACCTGAATCTAAGCTTTTTCTACAATGTCGTATACTGCTCTGCTGAGATTTTGGGGCCCATATTGGGTAGCAATAGGCAACTATGAGTCTCTTGGGGATTGAACTCTCTTGGGAGCTGAGTGCTGAGACCTCAGTCTTTGGTGTACATCAGAATTACCTAGTCCCTGTCCCAAATCCACTGAATCAGAGTTGACAGCACTGGGGATCTAGTGAATGTAAAGTAGTTTCTCACTGTGATTTTAATTTGCCTTTCTCTATTGACTAATGTTGTTAAGTATTCTGTAATTACCCTACTGGTCATTTGTATTTGTTTTACAGTCTGTTCAAACTTTTTGGCTCCTTCTTAATTGTATTGTTTGCCTTCTTATTGATATATTAGACTTCTTTATATATTGTGGTTACAATTTCTTTGTAGCTTTATGTACTGCAAATATGTTATCAGTCTATGGCTTATTTTTCATTACTCCTTCCTTCCTTCCTTCCTTCCTTCCCTCTCCCTCCCTCCCCTTTCCTTCCTTCCTTCCTTCCTTCCTTCCTTCCTTCCTTCCTTCCTTCCTTCCTCTCTTTCTTTCTTTTGACAAGGTCTCATCCTGTTGCCAAGTCTGAAGTACAGTGGCATGATCATAGCCCACTGCAGCCTCAATCTCCAGGGCTCAACCCTCTTGCTTCAGCCTCCTAGTAGCTGGGACTATAGGTGTATGCCACCATGCCTACCTAATTTTAACTTTTTCCTGTAGCTACAGGGTCTTGCTGTGTCACTCAGGCTGGTCTCGAACTCTTTCCTCAAGTGATCCTCTCACCTTAGGCTCCCAAAATATTGGGATTGCAGGCGTGAGCCGCCACAGTCAGCCTCTTTTCATTTTTTGTTGGTCTTTGAAGAGCAAAAGACTTAAATTTTGATTATATTCAAATGAGCATTTTTTTATGGTTGGTGTGTTTTGTGTTTTGTGTCGTTGCCTATCCAAAAGTACCTCTTCTGTTATGAATGTGCACTTTTAACACTTCCAAAGTCTGGAGAAGTCCAGAAATGACTGGTATCATAAGCTTGAGGTCAGATCTGAGTTAAGCTTCCAGGTTTACTACTTACCAAGAAAATCACTTTGTCCCCCAAGCCTCAGTTTCCCTATCTGCAAAATGGAGTAAAAATAGGACTATTTCCAAAATTTGTTAGAAGAAGTCAAAGAGAGAAAAGCTGAGACCGAAGTTAGAGCAAAATGCCAAACATGAAAATGTTTTATAAAAGCTATTTAGTTTTTATGCTGGTTTGCTTCAAGCAGCAGGGTGAAACAGAAAGAAATAACATGGTTTGTTGTTTATTTTCAGTACATCCAGGCCTTTTACAATGAATCATGGGAAAGAAGGCATGGACATCCAATAGACCTGGATACTCTGACTCTGCTCTGGTCTGTGACTGTGTCCATATTTGCCATCGGGGGACTTGTGGGGACGATGATGGTGAAGACGATGGGAAAGTTTCTTGGAAGGTCAGTAGTGGGCCATCTCAATCTGGGGTCCCCTCCGTAAAGATATATCTGCAGCATAGTCAGGGTCTCAGCAGGCAACAGAATTCCACTTGGACGGTTTGACTGGAGAGATTCTAATGCCCAGTAAAGCAAGGGGAGGAAATAGAGGACCAGAGCCCTGGGAGAACTGAAGCCATGGACAACTGGCTGATGAGCAGGAGCTGAAGTATGGAGGGCCTGGGCTGTCAGAACCACAGCACACAGATGAGGGAGGAGTGGGGAAAATATTCTGGCCCTTTTCTCCTCTCACCCTCCAAAATACTGCGTGGTGCGCCCATTGGTCAAACCTATGTGACAGCCAGAAAGCCAGGAAACCTTGTTGTTGCCATTCAGGGTCCAGCTCCTAGGGCACATAGCAGAGCAAGGAGGGAAGGAGAATGGATCTGGGCTTCAGAGCAAATGGAGAACACTCAGGGCAGTGCCTTAGAGGTTGCTCCAATATAGATCTGCTTTTTAAGAAAACCAGCTTCTAGGCTGGGTGCAGTAGCTCATGCCTATAATCCCAGCACTTTGGGAGGCTGAGGTGGGAGGACTGCTTGAGCCTAAGAGTTCAAAAGTAGCCAGGACAGCATAGAGAGACCTCATTTCTATAAAAGGTTCAAAAAATTAGCCAGGTGTGATGGCACGTGCCTGTAGTCCCAGCTACTCAGGAGGCTGAGACGGGAGAATTGCAGTGAGCCGTGATCATGCTACTGTACTCCAACCTAGACGACAGAATGAGACCCCGACTCAAAAAAAAGAAAGAAAATCAGCCGCTTAAACTGTCTTTCAATATATGGCTAACCTGATTATTTAGTTAACCCCTCTAACTATTGATAGACATTTAGGCTATTTCAAATATTGTACCTTTCAAATAAAGCTGTAGTGAGAATCAAAAATTCCATATAGAAATGTATTTCTCACTTAGGCCCTCTCCAATCAGCTTCACTTGAGCCTCATTCCTCACTTATGTTGGACACGAAGCCTTCTTTCAGAGCAGATTGAGTTATGAGTAATTTCCCTTAACAATGTTTTCTCTGCATTCCTGCTCTTAACAATAGCTTCCTGGGAGCTGGTGTAGCATATGTGGAAAAAAGTAGAGTCTCTGAGGCATTTGTGTCAGAACTTGAATCATACGTCTCCCACTTACTAGCTGTGTGGCCTTGACTAAGTCATTTGATTTATTTGAATCTCAGTTTCCTCATCTGTAAAATGGGAGTGATAGTCACAGCCTTTAAAGAATTTTGTAAGAGTAAGACAAAATGAATGATGGAGGATTGGCTGTCAGTAGTAGCTCAATAATTAGAAGCTGTTGTTATTTACCACATTATTTATCATCGTCCGCCTCATCACCTTGACATTCCCCCATGGTAGGTGTTCTGCAGATCTCCATACGACATTGGCCTGAATTGGAGGAGACATTCATCAGACTCCAGAAAATCTCCTTAGACCCTGAGGCTACAGAAACACCTAAGAAGGATCCCACTCACTCCTTCACAACCCAACAAGAAGAACATTACAGTTGAGGATGCTTCAGAGCAGGCTTTCCAACGGTTGGGACAGGAAGCCATATCTAAAACATCTACATGGTGCTCCTAAAAATCCATGGTATCCCAGTGAGGTTTGGGAGGCACTGACACTTTCCTTGTCCCCCAGGCCTCTTTAAGAGCAGGAATTAATGGGAACTCAGTACAGAGAAGTGCAATTATGACATGATGTAGTGGAAGATGCCATTTTTTAAGGCCCTCTGATGTTACAGGCACTCACACACTCTCTTGTTTAATTTGGTCTTTCCGTGGGGTCTACAGGTGGGAAATGAGAGGTTGGAAAAGTTAGGGCATCTGTACAAACTGAGCTAGCTCACGCAGTGTCTGAGCTTAGGCTGCAACCAGTGCATGACAACCTTAACACTGTAATCTTTTCACTATGCCAAACAAATCTTAATTAGGATCCTGCTGGCAATGTACTGTAAACTCCACAACTGTTGACAACTTACCTGATTGGCACCCAGATTTGCACTGCTGGCCTGGGTCTCTGAGGCATGGTCACTAGGTTTGCAGCCCAAGCCCGTGGACACTAGGTCTCTGGCCCAGACCCTGTCCACGGTCTTCTTGCCTATCCCAGTTATATGAGTTCACCCCCTCTCCCTGGCTCTGTGGCCTGTGACATTCACTTGTCTTATACCTGGCCATGGCATGTATACCCCAAAGTTGCTCTTTAAGAGGCTTTGAGCACAAGCAAATGAAATAGCGCAAGGAGGCCGGGCTCGGTGGCTCAGCCTGTAATCCCAGCACTTTGGGAGGTTGAGATGAGTGGATTGCCTGAGCCTGCGGGTTCGAGACCCACCTGGGCCATTTGGAGAGACCTCATCTTTACAATAAATCAAAAATTAGCCGGGCACGTTAGCATGCGCCTGTAGTTCCAGCTACTTGGAAGGCTGAGGCGGAAGGATTGCCGGAGCCCAGCAGGTTGAGTCTACGGTGGCTGGGAGCGGCCACTGCACACCAGTCTGGGTGACGGAGTGAGACTCCACTTTAAAAAAAAAAAAAAGAAGAAGAAGACATAGTGCAAGGAGCACTGGAACCAAAGCCGGAATGCTGTGGCTTAAAAGTTCCAACTTCCCACATGACATGGGATTTTGCCACCTCATCTGTCAGCCGGCATTTTTCTCACATGTTAAATGAGGTCAATGAAAGTAGCTTTACTTCCCTCATCAGCACACCAGCAAAAAATCAAAAAAAAAAAAAAAAAAAAAAGGAAGGAGGAAGGAAAAATGTCTTTGAAAACATCTTCAATCTGTAAGTGATGGAGGAGTCATCACATTCACCCGGCGGGCTGGAGAAGTGTGGCTGCAGAGAGAGAGAAAGAGAGAGATCAGATCAAAGGGTGTTGGTTGTTATGCCCCAAGCAGCTGCCAGTGTCTCTTTTCGACATTATAAAAGTTGAATTGGGCTGAAGTTTCAGCTTGAATAGTAACTGTTCAGAGGAAAAAGAGCAAAACTTCAAAAAGAAAGCTGCCATTGACTCACCTCTTGCTGGATACCAGTGCTTGACATACGATGTATCATTTACTTCTTAAAACTCTGTTTTATTGTCCCTGCCTACAAATGAAGAGTCCAAGACCCTGTGAGGTCAAGCAACTTTCTCAAGGCTACAAAGAATGAGGTTGAACTGAAACTCAAGCCTGTGTCTGTTTGACCACAGGCTGACCTGCTTCCTATTTCCTGATGCTATTTGAAA
Organism: Cephalopachus bancanus; assembly: GCA_027257055.1. NCBI lineage: Eukaryota > Metazoa > Chordata > Mammalia > Primates > Tarsiidae > Cephalopachus > Cephalopachus bancanus. Next base: position 252,906 of record JAPVLO010000800.1, on the reverse strand, counting down.
CTCCTTCTCCATGCTTTGTTATCCTCTCCTGTGGGGATTGTCAGGGAGGATGGGAAGCTGGGCTCATTGCGAGAGGCTGAGGAAGCCACAGTGGCAGTCTCGGTGGTCCAGCAGAAGGTGCTCAAAAGCTGGGAGACAAGTTCAGGTGGAAGTGGAGTCTTCAGAGTTCAGGGGGGTCCGGCCACTGGCGGGTCCAGCAGTGGGGATGCTCCTAGCTAGGATGATAGAACTAAAATGTGATTTGGGAGAGAAACAAGGACAGGGAAGTACGAGAGATCAGGAATAGTTTCTGGAGAGAAGATACACAGCATTACCTGGGCCTTAGAAATGCAGGTTCTTTGCCTCTGGGTGTCTCTGGCTGGGAGAATTTTGGGCCATGAATAATTCTGGTTCAATTTCAGGTGCCAGTTTGGTATCATCCATCCTCTGTTTGCATGGCCATAGTTACAGAACCCTCCCTCCCTCATGAGATGGGTCAGTGAAAAGTTTGATGCCCAGATGCTGGCTATAGGCCCAGCTTCAAGTCTGGGCTCTGATAATTATAGATCATGGGGCTGTGTATGAGTTATTTAGACACTCTGGGCTTCATTAATCCACAATGACATGAAGAAAAAGTAATGGCCATATCAGAGGGTTGTTGTGAAGATTAAATAAGATGGTGCTCAGCAAGTGTTTATCTCAACCACGGACACAGAATGGGAGCCCAACTTCTGTCCACTAGTGTCATCATCACCAACGCCATCATCGCCATCATCAGCAGCACCTTCTGAGATGGGTCATTCCGCCACTCAACAGAGCTGACTGTGAATCTGTTTTTAAAATTGCACTAAAATGGTCCTACTTGCACATATCGTTGGATTCAGCTCTTCCTTCTAGAGCAAAGTAGAGAAATCTGCAAGATACCATAGGGAAACTGACACAGACTTTGAAATCAAATCCCAGGTCAGATTCTCAGACAAGCCACGCAACCACATTCATCGATGCAACAAAAATTTTTGAGTGTTTGCCAGGAGTGAGGCACTGTTTCTGGCATAGGGATTTTGGTGAACAAGAGAGACACAATACCTGCTGGCTAGGGTGATGCTCAGGCAAGGGAGGCAGCCCCTGAGCCGTTCATTGTGCAAGTCATTGTGACTCTGGAAAGTGCTATAAATGGATATTAGAGATACAAGAAGAGGCAGCTGTCATGTTCCTTAATTTTTAAATCTGTAAAGCGCAAATAGGGAGCAGCTATGAGGGTTGAGTGAGACTAAATTTACAGAATGTCTCTTGTCACTCAGGAGGCTTTTTGAATGCCTGTGGCAGGAACCCAAATCAAACTGGCTTAAGCCCCAAAGGGGAATTAGTTGGCTCACACAACTAAAATATAATTTGGTTAAATCCAGTTGCTCAAGTGATATCACACACACAAAATCCTGATCTGTTTCTTCCGTCTCTTTGCTCTGCCTTCTGCTACGTGGCTTCATTCTCATGCAGTCTCTCCCATAGAGAGGCAAACTGGCTCCAGCTGGGTGAGAAATTTCCTTCCAATAGTTGTAATGAAAGTCTCCAGCTTGAGCTCCTTGATCTGAATGTGGTTGCGTGCCTTCAGAGGTGCTCGACTGGCAGGCAATGTTGCCCCCGCATGGGACATTTGTCAATGTTAGGAGACAATTCTGGTGGTCACAACAGGGCGGGGATGCTGTTAGCATCTGGGAGAAGCCAAAGATACTGCTAAACATCCTACAATGCACAGGGCAGCCCCCAACAAAGAGTTTTCCAGCACCAAATGCTAATAGTTCCAAGGTGGAGAAATTCTGACAAATAACATTCTAATGCATTGGATCAAGCACTTTTTTTTTTTTTGGTTGGAGTCTCACTCTGTCGCCCAGACTGGAGTGGAGTGGCCGCTCCCAGCCATCACAGCCTCGACCTGCTGGTCTCTGACGATCCTTCTGCCTCAGCCTTCCAAGTAGCTGGAACTACAGGCGCACACTATCACGCCTGGCTAATTTTTGATTTATTGTAGAGATGAGGTCTCGTCAAGTTGCCCAGGCGGGTCTCGAACCAGCGGGCTCAGGCAATCCACTCACCTCAGCCTCCCAAAGGCACAGGATTACAGGCTGAGCCACCGAGCCCAGCTGGATTAAGCACTTTAAAAGACTTCCCTAAGTGCTTTGAGAATGATCAGTAATTGTGACGTTGACTGACCAGGCCTGTATTCTGCACCATTCCCAAAGCCCTAGTGTGATGGAGACATGAGCACCCCCAGCCCTATGCTGAGAGTGTGAGCAAGAAATTCAAGAAACTCCTTTCAGGGGAAGGAGGAATTTTGAGCAGATGCCAACAACAGGCATCCTATACCACACTCCAGGCAAATAGCAGATTCTCAAAGGGCTATTTTTCTCTTCATCTTTTTCTACTTCATTCTTTTGAAATGCAGCTTTATTTTATAATAGTAGAAAATAGCTTTAGCTCTCTAGAAGCCTTCTGGAGGAGTCTGTAATGCATGTGGCAAGCATGCATTAATTTCCTCAGACTATCATATCAGAATACCATAGACCAGGTAGCTTAAGCAACAGACATTTATTTGCTTACAGTCTTAGAAATTGGAAGTCCAAGATCAAGGTGTCGGCAGGTTTGGTTTCTCTTGAGGCCTTCCTACTTGCTTGTTGCTGGCCGTCTTCTTGCCCTATGTTCACATGGTCTTTCCTCAGTGTGTGTACATCCCCGGTATCTCTTCTTCTTATAAGGACACCAGACCTATGGGATTAGGACCCCTCCCTTATGACCTCCTTAGACCTTAATTACCTCCTTAGAGGCCCTATCTCCAAATGCAATCACATTGGGGGTTAGGGTTTTAACGTGTGAGTTTGGGGGGACACAATTCAGTCCATAATAGAGCACACACACCATGCCACCGATGCTCTTTTCTTTCAGGCTAGAGTTGTCTCAGGAAGTCAGTTGTCAGAAACAGAGCCTAAGACAGGGCTCAGGATGCACGTTTTGTGGGAGGGCTCTTCAGGAGTCACCTCTAAGGTGGAGAAGGCAAATGCAGGCAGGGGAAGGAGCCAAGCAAGGTATGCTCTCAGGTCAGACTTAGCCTCGTCTGATCTTTGGGAGACACTGGAACCTAATCAGACCCACCTGCACCCACCTCTACCGCTAGTCTATCATTAGCTGCAGGTTACCCTGAGAGATGAAGATCCGTCTTTTGGGCCGATGTCAATCTCCTGAAGAAGGGCCAACCCTTGAGCCTTGAATAGGCAACACTCACAGAACTGGAGGAGGAGATCTGAGCGGAGGCAGAGATACCAGCGAGGAAACCTGATTCCTACCCTGGTTCTGCTGACCTTACAAGACTTGTTTAACATCTTAAGAATGGCAAGACTCTGGAAGAAGGAAATCATCTTGGGTTCATGACAGGCTATAAAGAGAAAGCCTGGACATGATAGATGAGACCAGAGGACATCGGAAAGGCAGGATTCCAATCTTAAAAACAAAGAGAGTCAGCACATCCAAAGCATGAAGCTTCTTTGGTACAAGTTGACTCTGCATCATTGATTTATTTTATTATGGACACACCCCATTTGCTATGACGGATGCATAAACTGGGAAAGCAGGGATAGAAATCCTAAGAAATCTCTACCCCTGCCCTACTGCCTACCACACTTGTATCAGAACCAAGCACTGGTCTTCTTTGAGCTCACATTGGACTTTCTCTTTCCCTCTGCTACATCAGTCAGCAGTTTGGGTTGTAATCATTTCATGACATTTCTGTCTCTTCCCTGAAAAGAGAGCTCCTCCATCATAGCGTTATGTGTAGATATGGCCCCAGCAACTAGCTTAAAAGCTTGTAAACAGCAGACAAGCAATACATGCTAGTGTATAAAGGACGGATGTCAAACAGAAAGTTAGATACACAAGACTGATGCCCAGAGAAGAGCTCAGAGTGGGATGTGAATCTGGATGTTTTCAATATGTGGGTGGCATTTAAAGCCCGGAGACAAGACAAGCTCACCTAGACATGGAGGCAAAAATAATAGGCCCAAGTTCTGAGCCCTGGAGTCTCTCAATGCTCGGAAGTTCAGAAACAGAACCATGACTGAGCAAGAGCTCTCTGGAAAATGAACAAAAGAAGGAGGTTGTGATCGACTGTTCCCAATGCTACTACGAAACTACAACAAGGATTGAGCTTTGGTAGATAGATTTAGCAGTATGGCAGTGACTGGTTACCTTGACAGGAGCTGTTTCAAGGGCCCAGTGGCAGAAATACCATCGGGGTGGATTTGAGGGAGGAGAGAAGAACTGGAGACAATGAGTGCAGACACCCCTTTCTGAGAAGCTTTGCTCTAGAAGTAAGCAGAGACAATGGCATGGTAGGTGAAAGAACATGCAGAATCAAGAAGATTTTTTTGTGTTTTCTTTTAAGATGGAAGTCATGAAAGCATATTAATGAGATGTTCCAGCAGAGAGGGACAGTCCGATTGATAATCAGGATCATGAGGTGACATTTGCTGAAGAATGCCCTTGAGTAGATGAGAGGGGTGGAGAACTAGCTGGTAACTGGATAGATGGGACTCAGGAGTAAGGACAGTCATCCAGGCCGGGATTAGTGGCTTAGCCTGTGATCCCAGCATTTTGGGAGGCCAAGGCGATGGGATTGCCTGATCCTGCAGGTTCGAGACCTGCCCAGGCAACTTGGCGAGACCACGTCTCTACAATAAATAAAAAAAATTAGCTGGGTGTGGTAGCGCGTGCCTGTACTTCCGGCTACTTGGAAGGCTGAGGCGGAAAGATCGCTGGAGCCCAGCAGGTCGAGGCTGCGATGGCCGGGAGCGTGCCACTGCATGCCAGTCTGGGCGACGGAGTGAGACTCCAATAACGACAACAACAAAAAAGACAGTCATCCACAGGAACACAAAGGAAGGCAGATGTCTGGGTCCAGGTACAAGTGTGGGCACAGGTGCAAGTACAGGCATGGGAGCAGGTGCAGAAACAGGTGGAATGCAGCAATACATGTTGCAGGACTGTGAGAATGGTCTCTCGGGATTATTTCTGTGTTCTCAGATGAATAGAAAGCAAGGCCAACAGCTAAGAATGAGGAAAGGGGGATTTCAAGATAGAGAGAAGACATGAAATAGCTCCCTGGGAGAGAAGGGCACGGAATGAACAGGAAATTATGGAATAGTTGTAGGGGAGCCCTAAAGCCACTCGAGGCTGTGTTCATGAATTTTGTGAGACCAGTCGACATGGTTATATGTTTTTTCTCCAACTATGCTGAGCTTTGCAGGTGCACATGCCCAGCAAGCTGAGATTTCACCAGCTGGGGGTTTATCAGTCATCAGTAATGCAAAGGGGTGACATCCCCACTAATGTTTAAATGTTTAAAATGATGGGCCATGAAACTCAAACTGGGTAATCAGAAATGGATGCACATGAGGAGGGTGACAGATGTGGAAACAGGGTGAGATCTTGGCTTTCAGGCCTAGTCAGACTGAAGAATTATTAGGAGGGGCTATGAAGAGAGCCAGTACCTCCAGAGGGTCCCCATTCCCCTAGCACTTCATGAAAAGTATTTTCCAAATTCAAACTGAAATAGTATTCCCTGTGTCTTCCACTGATGGATCCTGGCCCCGTGCATCAAGTTCAAGTATGACACAGAGAAGGCAGTTCCCTTGCCCTCTCTGACCTTCGCTGGTCCAGGCTAAATATCCCCGGCCTCTTTGAGCATTTCTCAAGGGACATAATCTCCAATCTCCTCATCATGGGGGAAGATTCTACACTATCAGAGAAGCTCCAAACAATGAATCAGGCATCCCCAGTGGAGTCCCGGGGGCGGGAATTGATCTCCCTTGTTTCTACTGCTGTTCATCCTCAGGACACAATGGGAACAATGATTGAAGTCCCGCTCTGAGCGCCTGTGAGTCAGCTTTGCAGAACGGTTGCAAATAAGGTTTTCTTCCTCGCTGGGATGCTGTCAGGTTGAGGGTTATTTCAGGACGGAATATTTTAATGTGATGAACTTGCTTAGAGGATGTGCAGTCCTAATTGCAAATGTTTCAAGTCAGACTTTTATGTTATGTTAACGTTCCCTGTTTACCACAAAATACACCATTGTGAGGGTGTTCATGTAAGGGTTCAGACCAAAGCTTTTGGAGGCACCGATGGCTCCTCTTTCTCTCTCCACCTCTGTCCAGGCCATCAGCATATCTCAAGCAGGAACTATGTTGTGTGCATTGCTATATACCAGGACCTGGCCCGATGTTCCATATCCAGTTCACACTCAAGTATGCATTGAATAAATGAATGTTTGTTGAAAGAATAAATGGCTATGAGTAAATATAGCAACCACGATTGCAGGTAGCTTAGTATCATAGTGACTGGAATGCTGAATCTTCCATTTAATAGCAGGTGACCCTGACCAAGGCACTTGGCTTCCAGATCCCTCCAACTCTGCCTTCAAAAATATGCCAGGATCTACTACCTCTCACTACTCTCTCTGCTTCCATCATGGCCCACATCATTGCCAGCACCTGCCCAAGCTGTTGCAATAGCTCTCCAGTGGGTCTCTCTGCTTCCACACTTGCCCCCTGAAGTTCAGGAGCAACACAGAAGGCTGAGTGGTTTTGTTCACATATAAATAGCCTATGGCATTCCTCTCCTTGGAATCCCTCAGTGGCTGCTATCTAACCCAGGGTGGAAACCCAAGTTCCCATGGGGGCACAGAAGACCCTCCATGAGTTTCTCTGCCACTCCCCCACCTTCAGCTTCTACCACCAACTCTGTAGCCCTCCAATGCCCCAGTCAGGCTGGCCTAACTAATGGTTCTGAAAGAGACCAAGCCTGGCTCCTTGTAGCCCTCTGCTATAGTGCTGCCCCCAGATATCCGTGTGGCTCATTGACTCTTCTCTACAGCATCTATCACCATCTGATATTCATTTTTTTTTTTTTTACTTGTCCTATTGGGAAGAGAATAAGAGCAAGGATTGTGTCGTGTTAATTGCTATGTGCGAAGACCTAGAATGGTGTTTAGCACCTAGTGCCCATGTGTGCTATATAAAAGGATACTGGTTGAATGAATGAATGATTGTTGAAAGAATAAACTGTCAGTAAATATGGCAGTAACCATTGCAGGTAGCTTAGTTCATGGTTATTGGAATGCTGGATCTTCCATTTAATAGCAGGTGACTTTGACCAAGGTACTTACCTTCCAGATCTGTTTCCTCATGTGTGAAATGGGGTAGCAAAAATCACCTAACTCATAGGATAACTTTATGTACAAGTATAAGGTACTTAAAACAGTGTCTGGCCAAGAGTAAGCACTCAGTGAATGTTAGCTATCACCATTTTCTTTCTTGTTTAATGTATTAAGGCTCCAAGTACATTCCAGGTGCCATCCTATGCACTTTATATAGATTATCTGATTACGATTCTTATGGGAGTCTGATGAGGTAGACATTATCGTATACATTTCAATGTTTAGGAAACCAAGGCCCAAAGAGAGTAAGAAACCTGCCCAAAGTCACTCAATTGCTATGTGGCTGACACATCCAAGCAGTGACATTATTGGAGGTGAATTCAGGAGAAACTTTGTCTTGCCTACAGGACAAAGTTGACTTGAGATACAGGGCAAACCAGAGTGGGGCCTCATGGAGGATACCCAGGTCAACTTGGCTTGCCTTCTACAACATATTCCTTCATTTATGCACCAAATATGCTTAAGACACCTGCATATTCCTGAAACTGATTTAGTAGGGGCTGCATGAAACGACAAAATCTCTGTAGCCATGGAGCGTACATTCTAGTGGGGAAAGATGGACAGCAAACATGAAGAAACAAATATATAGATCACTTCATGTGGTGTTGGGGATGAGAAAAAGGTAGAATCGGTGACTGGATTGAGGGGGATGGGCTCTGCATTTGGGACAGAGTATCAGAGTATCAGACAGAGTATCAGAAGGTGACATGCAAGCTGAGACCCTAGTGAGATAAGAAGGTCATGCCACAAGCAGAGGGGGCAAGGGTCATGAGCTGGGAATAAGCCAGGCGTGCCCAAGGGACCACAGAAAGGCTCATGAATTTGGAGTAAGCGAGAGCGGTGTGAGTGGGTATGAGCTGACAGTGGCCTGAACTATGGGTATGCTGGGGGTTGAAAATGGGAGAAGTGGTTTGATTTTGTTGCCAAATATCAGGGGTACAGCCTAGGTCTGTTTGCTCACCACAGAGAAAGCCAATCATGGAGACAATGAGTATTGCCTGGGAAGAAAGATTTTATTATGGTTAACATCAGCTGGAAAGATGGGAGACAAGCCTAAAATCCATCTGTCTCCCCTGACTAAAGCTAGGGATTTGTATAGCAGGAAAGGAAAACAGGAGGGGCAAGGAAGGGGATTTAACAGGCAGCAGGTAGTCAAATGAGCAAATGAGGGGTCTAGCATCTCACTGTGACCATGTACAGCAAAACAGGAGTTAGGAAGAGATAAGGAAGAAGCGGTGGTCAACAGGAAGCAGGTATATCTCATTAACCAGGTACAGCGATCTGGAAAACCTCAGTTCTTCAAACCATCCAGGAGGGCCTTCAGTTAGTTTCCCCAGAAAATAAGTTTCTCAAGCTTCAGCTCTATGAGAAAATTGGGCCGGTTTCAATTTGGGATATATTTTAAGAAATAGTATAGCTAGGACTCAGTAATAGATCGGATATTGGTCATGAAGAACACACAAGACTTAAATGTTATTCCCAGATTTTTGGCCTCAACCACTCAAGAAGCTAATGCCTCATTTGTCCAGGTGGGGAGGACAGTTGAAAGAGGGATTTGGAATGCACGTGGCAGAGGATGGTGAGGTGCGAGGATTTAAGACTTCTATTTGGAGCATGCCTTATTTGAGATGCCTCCCAAGTGGAAATGTCTAGGAGGCGATTAAATACACAAGTCTGGAGCTGAGAGGAGAGTCTGGGCCAGAGATACTGTTGGGAATTGTCTTCTCTTAAGACAACAGGATTGGCTGAAACCACCCAGGGAGAGAGAGTAGAGAGACAAGACGAGGAGAGAGACGGACTGTAACTCTTGGACAGCCCAAAGTTGAGAGGCTGGGAGAGGGTGAAGACAAATCAGCCTAGACCCTGAGATGGAGAGGCTGGGAGGAAACAAACAGAGAAGGATAGGGAGGCTGATGAACAGAGAAGACAAAAGGGAGCTGTCTACTGTTTCACCTGGTGCTGAGAGACTGTAGAAGGGGAAGACAGAATCGGCAACTGGACTTGTCAAGGTGGGTGTTGATGACCTTCTTAAGGGCAGACTTCATTGAGTGGTAGGAATGACCTCATGTGAGTGGGGGTCAAGGGAAGAATGAAGGTGGGTAGACCATATTTATCTCGGAGCCTCACCCTAAGGGGAGCAGATGCAAGGAGAAGCAGCTGTGAGGGATGAGGGCTAAGAGGGACAATATTGAGATGTGTTTGTGTGGGAATGACTGCGTTGAGAAGGAAGGAATTCTTTACTGTGGTGGGAGCTCCACAGGAAATAGGGGGTGGGATCCAGCACAGGAGGAGACTGATCTGCCTTAGATCAGAGCAAGGAGGTCTCATCCGGACACAGGTGGGTGGGAGAGCTTGGGGTGGCAGGAGGTGGTAGTCTCATCTGATAACAGCCTTTGCCGCCTTCACTGTGAAGAGATCATTAGCACTGACAGCTTTAGGCATCAAAGAGTAAGTGAGATAATTTGTGTAACAGCTATGTGCTTTCTGGTGCTACCCTAGAGGCCTCATATCCAGTCTATAGTTCTCTAGCAGTGGCCTGAGAATCTCAATATTTCTAAGTGCTCTTGGTGAATCTGATAAGCAACCAGGCTTGTGAGCACTACAGGGAGGCTAACATTATTCTTATGGTTATCATTGCCATCCAAGACACCACCAAGGTGGCTAACTAATAGCTTTATTGGTGACATCAGTTTGCAAGCCAGAAAGAGACAGTTTCCAGCGTGTACTGGAACTGGAGTTGCTCTCTCTTTGAAGAGGGTAAGGGCAGGTTGGGTTTTATCCTCACGTGACTTGTGTCACACAAGAGAGTCCAACACATTCAGCACGTTTGGGGAACAGCTATACATCTTCATAAGAGTGGGGCCAAGTGCATACACAATGGATAAACGTATCTGTAACATACCTCCCACGCCACTTTGGGGCATTAGAACGAGGTGGGAATTAACTCTTTACATCAAAAGGTGAACCACAGGACACAAAGTTTGTGCACAGCCTCTATGGGCTGCTGAAATGGGCTTCAGGTCGGCAGTAGCTTACCAGGAAAGCATGATTGTAAGGCCAGTCGTCTGTTGAGTCAAAACTGTAGTGGTCTGGATTGTAAATCGGAGTTAGGAAGGGGCTGATTATTTGCCTGATAGCTCCATTTGTTAGGGAGTTTAGCAAGGGCATTATGGTTTTTCTTGTTGCTGTAGGAATTTAAGGGAGTTGCCATGCTAGCTAATCTCTGAATCCTTGGCACACGGGTAACTTTTGTTTCCTTAACTTTAGAGTCCATCTTTGTTGATAAAAGGGCATCTATTTTGTTCTCTCAGATCACAGCATTAATCTTCTCTGAGTATCCAATGTCCCGTTTACCTGTCGCAGGGCAGTGGAGAGGGCGAACCAGAGTAGGAGTCCAGTTCTGTTTCCCATCAGCCCTTTATTCTCTCTGTCTGTAGAGTAAAGAACTTTGCCCAACCTCCAAGATACCTCCGAATCAGGCACAGCATTCCTCTCCTTCCTGGCCTCTTGACAGTCTCTCCACTGACTTTTCTTGCCCCAGACTAAACAACAGGGACTTGCCCAGTGAGACCCCAACAGGTGGAACAGGGACCCATAGATGGGAGCTGCAGGGAGAATGTTTTGGCCTATTGTGAGAAATAATTTCTTTATATAATCAATCTGCTTGCACTTTTAGAAGGTCAGCAGGGACAGGGAGTATTGGTGAGGTCCAAAGCCAGGCCCACATGAAGAAGGGGCCAAGGGACTGGGACCTCAGAGGGGAGGCTGGAGCCACAGAGGAGACACACCTGCTGCGATGGGGGCAGAGGGAGGGAGAGGATGCCTTTCTTCTATCTGTCCCCACCCTCCGGACAGGGCTCTCATTGGCCAATCCTACCAAGAAGCCAGAACCCCACCAAGAGTGACCTGTCCTACCAGGATTTGCTCCTAGGAAGCCAGGAGGAAGGCAAGGGAGCCTGAGGACACAGTTCCCTTGGAAACAGGGCAGGGCAGAGAAAGGCACACGCAGGACAAGCAGGCAAATGACCACACAGTCCCCAGGTGTGTAGACTCATAGCCTTGATATGTTTGCTTCTAGAAGTCAGAATTGCTTGCTAATTGGCTTTTGTGTGGCAATTTATTTGATGCCTGTGTCCCTACTAGATGGTCAAATCTGTGAAGTGAGGACAGGAACAGCTGCCTTATTCCCTGTGGGACACTCAGTGTCTAGCCCTGGCTGAGCGTTTGCTGGCTGGATGTGCGAGGGAGGGGCTGCGAGGAATGTGCTTTCAGCCCAGGTCCACAGGCCCCCAAGCCACCTCTCCCACCTCTCCTTCCAGCCACTGCTGTTTTCCCCATAAGGAACATGGACTTTCTTAGAGGCTGTCAGGGAGGGCTGTGAACGCTAGGTGCTGTGAACTGAGGTTTCGCCCACAGTAGGAAATAGTACCTTCAGGCTTGTCTTTATTGAATCCAGAGTGATGACCTTCCTCATCACAACCAGGGAGGTTAGTCTTGAATAGAGTTTTTGTTTTAAGTGTCTGATCAGTCACATATTTTTTTTCCATCATGAAGTTTATTAAAATTAACTTTTAAAAAGTAAAATTGCATATTTTTTTTTGAGTAGCAAATACAGTCACATGGCTCAACTTCCAAAAGGAACAAATGAATATAAAGTTAAGAGTTTCCCTTCCATTCTGTTCTCCAGCCTCTCAGCTCCCTTCACTGGAGGCAAATGATGATACCTGGTTTTTGGGTGTCTTTTGTGCCTAATCTACACACACACACACACACACACACACACACACACACACACACACACTTCTTTTCCGTACAAGCTGTTGCATATTTTACACAAGGTTCTGTACCTTACTATTTTTTTCTATTAATTTTTTTTTTATTTTAAAGACATGAGGTACAATTCAGGGTTAGGTATACAAATGTTCATTATGCAGGTACCCTTGTTGATGATGTACCTTATTCTTTGCACCTAGTATATCTTGGTGGTCTTTCCACATCAGATTATAGAAAGCTACCTCTGTTCTAATGTCTGCATAATTTCCCACCCTATGGATGTATCATAATTATTTAGATAGTCCCTTAATAATGGACACTTTGGGTGTTTCAGCTACTGGCTCCTTACTATAGTGAACAATCTTCATACCATAATAATTTAGTTGCAAAAGTAAGTGACTATGGAATTCTCCAGGAAGATGGAGAAATAGAAGAAAATGTAATATAATGTTTGAGAAATAGTAGATAAGGCTCTAGCCTGGAAGTCAAGATATCTGACTTCTAAAAGTAATAGCAAAACTTCCTTCTAAACCCCTAGCTTCTCATAATTTACAAAAAAAGACCAATTATCTGTTAACTCGTTAAGTCTTTAGTGGAAAAGTAAGCTACAAAACGCTACGATGTTTCCCCAACTTGTTGACTCACTAACTGTATGACTTCAAACAAGTTTGTAGCTTGTCAGCATCCTTGTTAACTTATCTGTAAACTCGGCATAATTAAAGAACCTATTTTGTCAGATCATTCTGAGGATTAAGTGAGCTACTCGTATAAAGTAAGTAGAACAGGGTTTATCATATAGCAAGGGTTCAAGAAATATGAGCTGTTAGACTCGCTTTTCAAGTGAGGAAGTGAAAACACAGAGCAATAAAGTACGAAACGTATTATCTGTTATAATATGGAGGCAGGGAGGAACACAATTTCCTAACTCCTGAAAGGTTGAGCTGATGAAGGAATCCAGGTCCCCAGGCCTCAAACAAATCATGCATCTCAACCGTGAAGTCTTAAGGCACATACCCAGCAGTCTGGACACATACCCAGTAGTAATAGTTATTGCCATGGGAATATGCCTGATGTTGTTTCAGGGAATTAGTGTAGTCTTCCACTTAGTAGTATATCAGTGCATCAAATCTGCCCTTAAGTGTAAGAAGTACTGTTATTTTACAAACCACACAGAGGGAGTGAAGGATGGGACGGAAGAGAGGGAGAGATGGAAAGAGGAAAGGAGGGAAGGCAGGTGGGAGGGAGGGGCCAACAAAAGTTGTAGGACACTGTGCTGCTTGTCAGGCTGTTGTCTCTCAGCCACACACTTATCTTCTGTGCTCTGTTCTATGAAGCTGGGGCTGGCAATGCACCCCCACTTGTTTTTTTGTCTTTTTGCTAGAGAAGGAGAGAGATGGGGCTTGCTTTTTAACATTTGTTTGAATATCCTACCAGTTCCAGTGATGACCTTGGCGGTTGATTCCAGCTTACAACTTTTGTCCACTCCCAGAACAAGAAACCTGGTGCCCCTCAGAGGAAACAGTTTCAGTGGGCAGTGTCCACCCCAAAACACGGCCCCCTCCAGTGTCTCAAGTTGTTAGCACTACAAGGTAGCATCCCCTCTTCAGAGGTCTTCCTTTGACATCTTAGTGCTCTAGTATCTGCCTAACAAATTCCCTATGTTAAATTCTCTCTATTCAGATCACTAGAGTGTTTTCTATTTTCCTGCCTAGACCCTGATTCATGGATTGTAAGATGCATCTTGACTTCAGAAATGCTATATAAAAGCCTTGGAATCAATGAAATACAATACTGCCTCAGGAAATTTATAGATGTCAAGTTTCTTTTGGAGGTGACCCAGTCAACCCCAGTGGTGAACCCAGAGGGAAGTGCCTTGCTCAAGATCACACAGCTGAAGGTGGCAGTGGGGGCTAGACCCAAGTCCCTGACTCTTAGGCCAACTGGCACTCTTTACACAGTGCCTAAACCTCACTCTGCTGGCCTCTCAGAAGGGCCTGGCCCCTCCTCCTGGGATGCACAGGTCAGTGACACGCCTCGTGGTAGACGTCCTCATCAAACCCCTGCTTTCCTTCCAGGAAGTACACGTTGCTGGCCAACAACGGGTTTGCGATCTCCGCTGCTTTGCTGATGGCCTGTTCTCTTCAGGCAGGAGCCTTTGAGATGCTCATCATGGGACGCTTCGTCATGGGCGTAGATGGAGGTGAGCGTTCATCATGACGGGGGAGGGGGATCAGTAACACATTCCTAGGGGAGTGTATTGAAATGTGAGAGGTGTTTGGGGTCCGCTGCTGGTATTGGGCTGGCAGGGAGGGACCAAGGATGCTAGAAAGAACCTTTCCATAGTGGGATAGTCCTGCAAGGAAAACCATTTCATTCACAATTGAGAAATCCTAGGCAGGGTCCTCGAGTCAACTCCAAAGACCGGAATGGTCTCCAGAATGTCATGCCTTCTGCTTGGTCACCACCACCACAGCATTCTTATTCCAGGATTACCAGTGATCTCCAGGGAGCCTTTATGAGGACTGTATCTCCTGCCTGGGCCTCTGACTCATTCATTCTTTCATTTCCTCACCAGGCTTTTACAGAGCACCTGCAATGGCTGGTGTGCTAGAGCCTGGGGACATAGTGACTAACAGGACCCTACCCCGGGACCTTGCGTTCATTGGCGGGCAGACAGGTGCCTAATTTGATACTTAGGGGAGGCAGTAGCAGGTCCGAGGAGGAAAATCAGTGCAGGGCTGAGGGGCTAGTGAGGGCTCTTTGAGAAAGGCCAGTTAGGGAAGACTGTTCAGAGGAGAAACCTGAGCAGAGATCCGAGAGAACCAAGGGTGAGAGCTGAGTGAGTGTCTGTGGAGTCGGCTTCCCAGCAGGGCGAAGAGCAACAGCTGTGAGGCTGAAGGGGCTTGGCCCGTCTGAGGAAGCGCAAGGAAGTCCTTGCGGCTGCAGCTTGGCGAGCCAGGGAGCATGAGTGCTGACGGGGTTGAAGCGGAGACAGGGCCAGACCACACAGGGCCCTGCAGGCCACGGCGAGACCTGTGGGCACGTGCCAAGTGTGAGGGGGAGGACTGACATGAGTTGGTTTCTTTCAGTATGAGTCTTCCTGCTTCCATGTAGAGAGTGTGAGGGGCGGCCAGGAGTTAAATCAGGGCAACCGGCTACCCAGGAGGAGGTGGGCTGAGTTGGGACAAGAGGGCAGGCAGCAGAGAGCTGGGAAGAAGGGGCCGGATCCTGGTTATCGGTGCGAGGGTAGGAGACTCAGAACACATTGTCAGGCCTGGCTTGGTGGCTCACGCCTGTAATCCCAGCACTTTGGGAGGCAGAGACGAAATATTGCCCAAGCCCAGGAGTTCAAGTCCTGTTTGGGAAACTTGGTGAGACCTTATCTCTACAGTATAAAAAAGTTAGTTGGGTATGGTGGTGCGTGCCTGTACTTTCAGCTACTTGGAAGGCTGAGGCAAAAGGATTGCCTGAGCCCAGCAGGTCACGGCTGTGGTGGCCATGAGCATGTCACTGCACTCCTGCCTGGACAACAGAGTGAGACTCTGACTCAAGAAATATATATATATGTTTCTTGAAAGTGGAGATATCTGATATATATATATAGTAAGATATCTCCACTTTCTTTCTAAATATGCTGTAAAGTATCACTTTTAGGCATTTGTTACAGTCTTGCAAACCTTAGACTTAGACATCCCTGGGTTTAGATTCAACTCTGCTGCTTGTCAATTTCTGACATTTGATAAGCTATTTAATGGTTCTGACCCTCATTTTCCTCATTTGTAACATGGAGATAATAGTATCTACCTTCTTCCAAGGGCTGTAATAAGGCTGAAATGACTCCCCACCCCCTGCCATTTATATACTCATACACTCATATATACTGCCGGGGATAAGTGCACTGTAGCCATTTATAGGCCTATAAAGGACCTTAAGAAAAACCTTGCCCAGGCATAGGGAAGAAACAAGGTTTCTTGAAATGTTGTTTTTACTCACAAGCCCTCTGTGTATGCAGGGAGCATTTTGCCAAATATTACTATAAGCATTATTTTTTAATCTGAAATGTCTATCATAAGCCTCTGAACACATAAATTTATCTCAAAAATAAAGAGGTCATATGTGGGTGACCTATTTTGTAAAATGAATAGAACGGTATCTGCCATAACTGAGTAAAGCAGCAATGTTAGCTAGTGGGGAGAGCTCAGGTTCTGAATCAGAAACCTACTCTGGATCTTTTTTTTTTTTTTTTTTGAGTTGGAGTCTCACTCTGTCGCCCAGACTGGAGTGCAGTGGCCACTCCCAGCCACCGCAGCCTCGACTTGCTGAGCTCCAGTGATCCTTCCACTTCAGCCTTCCAAGTAGCCAGAACTATAGGCGCACGCTACCATGCCCAGCTCATTTTTGATTTGTTGTAGAGATGACGTCTCGTCAAGTTGCCCAGGCGGGTCTCGAACCCGCGGACTCAGGCAATCCACTCACCTCGGCCTCCCAAAGTGCTGGGATGACAGGCTGAGCCACTGAGCCTGGCCAACTCTGGCTCTTTTGGGGAAAATAACCTCAATGGGCATCTCTAGAAACCACTTGGAGATTTAGGCAAGGCATTCAACCTGTTTGTATCGAAGATAGTCATCTTTAGAATAGAAATAATAGCAGTACATATATTTCAGAGGGTTATTGTAAAAAGTAAAAATATATTTATAAAGAGAAGAGAAGGATCTCTGCTATGTGGTAGCCACTGTGTGTGTTGATAGGTTATGAACACCACCACTACCGCCATCATCATCATCACCACCACCACCATCAATACCACTACTTCCACCAACATGATCAGCTACATCCTGACTGCTGAAATGCGCCACCCAGTCATGTCTTAGAGACTAAATGATAAGGTGCATGTGAAAGCCTTGGTAGTTTCTGCAAAGTACTGGGAATGATGCTGTGGCTACAGAGCTACTGAACGTCCAGAACAAAGCAGGGGCATGGGAGGCACCGCCATCCGGGTGCTGCTCCCTCAGGAAGACCGCTCTGTCACTGCTGCCATGCTTCCTCCACAGGCATTGCCCTCAGCGTACTCCCCATGTACCTGAGCGAGATCTCACCCAAGGAGATCCGTGGTTCTCTGGGCCAGGTGACTGCCATCTTCATCTGCATTGGCGTGTTTACTGGGCAGCTGCTGGGCTTGCCTGAACTGCTGGGAAAGGTAAGTGTGGCTCCCTGGCCAACCCGCTTGTTCCCATCTCAAGTCACACTGCAGGGGTGAACCTTCCTCTCACAGCTGTCCCTGTGAATTGCAATTCCTGGATGTTCATGTCTTTTATTTATTACTGGAAGAAAAGGTGTTGCTGAGTTCCTTTGATTGGGTTTGATATTTTTAGGACAGAGAATACATAACAAATTCGAAACTTAAAGAATGTTTAAATGCTCCTGCCCAATAACTATTGTTAACAGCTCAATTTTTATTCATTTAGGCTTGTTATGTTCTTTAGCAACTTATATAAGCATATATAGTATGTTGTTGTGGGTTTTAAAATGGAATTATGCCATATACATTGTTCTATAACTTGCTGTTTTCATTTAATTTGGGCGTCTTTCCAAGATGTTAGCTTAGTTCTACCTCACTCTTGAGTCTCTTTTTTCCTAAATAAATACATAATTATGCAGTCTTCTGTTTTTGGCTTGTAGTTTGGGGAACAGAGGGCTTGAATTTGAGTCTCAGTTCAACAATTTACTTGCTGTGTGGCCTTGGGAAGAAGAAATGCTTCACTCAGGTTGGGTGGGGTGGGATAAAATCAAAGAAGCCTTCCCTGAAGAGGTGGTCTCTAAATCAAGCCCTATTGGGTGAGCAGAAGTTAGGCAGGTGATGACGGAGACTCAGGACATACTGGAGAAAGGGAAGCACTAGAGACAGGGCCCAAGATGGGGCACAGCCTTGAAAGAACTTGGAGGCGTGGGGACTCGGAGAGCGTGCAGGGAGGGTGACGTGCACTGAGCCACCACAGACTTCACCCCAGGGGAACAGGGAGTCCTGGGGGCACGGGAGCTGGAGGGTGGCATGGCCATCTCTGTTTTAGAAGGAGGCTCTGGGGTGACAGGAGTGGGTGTAGATTAGGGTGGGAAGGGCAAGAAGAGAGGAGAGAGACCAGGCAGGAGGCTGTTGCTTTAGGTGGAGGTGGTGAGAGGAGGCTGAAGCTGGAACTGAGGTGGTAGCCTTGGGGATGGAGAAGTGTGGGTGGTTGAAGATCATGGGGGATGGAGAGAACACAGGACTTGCTGCCTGATTATCAGATGAGGGGAAGAGAATGGCTAGGCTGCCTCCCAGGGATGCAGGGGCACCCTCTTCCCACTTGCATGAGAAGGATGGGAGGGAGGGAGGAGACGAAACCCTCAATGACAGTTGAGTGCCCACCGCATGCCAAGGACTGTTCTAGACACTTGAGCAGTATACAGCAGACAGGCCGCTCCCTGTGGAGCTGGGTTCTAGCAGAAGGAGGCAGGCGATAAAAATACACAGAGCAGGCACACACATCAAAGAGGTCTTACGGAAAACACTTACTTGTTCAAGTTCCGATGGCCACTTTGTGAGTAGCTCACGTCTACAGCCTTATAATGACTTTTTCTATTTTAGCCAATCCAGGCCACCTCAGAGACATTTGCTTGTGATCTTTTACGATCCACTCTTTTGGATGATTATGGTTATGATTTTGTTTTCCTCTTTTACAAAACAGAAACAACTCACACTTTACATTTGTGGTTGTCTCATGACTGACAATTTCTATAATTAATGAAAGAGTGTTCAAAACAGTCTCCCTACCAATGTGAGGTTTCACATTAAAAAGACTCTTTTGCTTTTTGTTTTTAAAAGGTTTTTAAATGCTCAAAATAAACATTATGTGTGCAACAATAAAAACAATACAATAATTACGGCTGCAGCTCCTTAAACATAAAAGTACATTTTTTTTTTTTGAGTTGGAATCTCACTCTGTCTCCCAGACTGGAGTGCAGGGGCCGCTCCCGGCCACCACAGCCTCGACCTGCTGGGCTCCGGTGATCCTTCCGCCTCAGCCTTCCGAGTAGCCGGAATTACAGGCACGCGCTACCACGCCCGGCTGATGTTTTTATTTATTGTAGAGATGAGGTCTCGCCTGCCCAGGCGGGTCTCGAACCTGCGGGCTCAGGCAATCCACTCACCTCAGCCTCCCAAAGGCGTGGGATTACAGGCTGAGCCACCGAGCCCAGCTCATATAAGTACATTTTAAAGCCAATGAATCCAGTACTGTTGTCCTCTAGTGGTAAAATAGTAAATAAATATTTACCTCAACAAAGGCTGAGCTTTTCTCTTTAGTGACCATTTCCAAATTATTCATCACTCATCAAACTCCCCTTTTGTAAATCGGCATCGGACTCTTTCTTCAGCTTGGGTCCCCAGGTATTTCTTGAACTTCTGCCTTCCTTCATTCATTCATTCATTCAAGATGTTTGTTGGACATTTAATTAGGTGCTGAAGCTACAGCTCTGAGCATGTCAGGCACAGCACAACAACTTCCTGTTGCTCACAGACTGCCAGGACTGTGTGACCCTTGGACAGGTCACCCCACATCTCTGAGCATCCTCAGCAGCAGGCATGGTTGAAAGGCTCAAATTCTCAAGCCCTACTCAAGCATGACTTCCTCTGAGAAAATGACACTGGCAAATAGTGACTGTTTGCCATGGCCTCAGAACACCGTGTACACATGCTAAGATTTCTGTTGGCCTCTGCGTCTCAACACTCTGGTAGATTGTGTCTTACTAATGTATATGTACACTAACCCAGAGGCATTGGGTTTAGTCACCCATTTGACAGATATTTAGAAGGCTCCTACTGTGTGCCAGGTGTTGGGCTGGCTGCTGGTGATGGAGTAGTGGGGCCATCAGGCCAGAGCTCACAAGAAAGCAGTTGACTTATGATACCAGGGGATGGGGGCAGTAGACACTGACCTTGGGTAGGGGGTCAGGGATGCTCTTCCTGCAGATGTAACATGGAAGCTCATGCTTTGAAGATGAGTGGAATGTATATGGGCCAGGACTAGTGGGGAGAGACAGAGGCAATGGCGAAAAGAGAGCATGTAGAGGAAGGTTCTGGCATTGTTCGGAGGCAGAAAAATCAGGGTGCCAGGAGCAGAGAGAGGGAAAGGGAGAGCAAAGTGCCACTGTCAAGGTAGACAGGGCCAGATCTGTGGGCAGGAGAGCCATAGAGTCACACCTGTGCTGTGTATGAGCACAGGGAAGGTGGGCAGGTGAAGGTCTCTGAGGACCTGTGGCTGCTTGAGGGACACGCCCTGTCCCATGAGGGCAGGCCTTATTGTGTCCATGACGGATATTGAGCTAGAGGTGGCGGCTTGTCAGATTTTCAAAAGAAGTCATAAATCTAGATTGAGTGGCATATTTCATGATGTTTAAACACTGAAAACCAGTTGGCCTTTAACACTGAAGGAATCCAAACCCCTCCCATGTGTAGGCTGGATCCAGTCAGAGGGTCATTTCCACACACTTTGATGGGGAATATGTGCCTATGACAATCTGTCTGTTTCTAAAAGCAGGGGGACATACAGAAGGGTTGAGGTAGGGCAATGACAGGGCTTGATGAGCACTTTACAAAGACTTTGGGACTGCAGTGTGGAGAGAAATTGGATTCCAGCCAGGACTGGAGGGAAGAGCTGCTAGGAGCTCATATCAGGCGAATGACAGCACAGAGAGAGAGAGGTGGATGAGGCTGCGTGGGATTGTGGTGGGGAACGTAGTGCCCCAGGGAGGAGGGTCTAGGGAACATCGCAGGTTTCTGGCACACCAGCCAGGTAGAAAGGTGGTGCCAGATGCCGAAACAGACAGCCCTGAAGGAAGAGGAGCAGCCCTGTAGGGGACAAGATGACAAATTTTTGACATAAACTGCACACATCACAGAGCAGCTGGAAGGCAGAGTTGACTCAAGGGATTCCCAGGCTGGGGTGCACCCTCCCTGGAGCCATAGGGCTCATCAGCACGGCCAAGGGTTACAGCCATCCCTGCCCAGTTTCTGGTCTTGTGCCAGCTGGAGAGCGTACACTGCTCCCTGTGGGCGATAGCAGGTAAGACTTCCAGATAGTCTTGGCCTTGGGTTGGAGGATGGGTGAGGATTCCTATAAATATCTTTTCTTTTTTTTTTTCCAAATTCATGCTCTGGAAATAATCAATTGGGCTTCTGGTCAGGAAAAAACTTCAAACGGGACTTTTCATTCAACTCTCTGACAATTTACAATGTTCCAGTCGAGCGAGATTCACAGTTATTTTACTGTCAAGATTTCGATTTCACTATTTTAATCATATTTCTAATTAACCTTCAAAGACTGAGACAACTAAGCTTTGAAAAGAGAGAGAAAAAACTGGGCTTCAACGGAGGCAATCGCTTTGAAATGCAGAGGCCGAAGGAAGGGTAGGAAGGCGGCTTTCAGAATAGGCCGCCAGAAGGCAAGAGAGGAAAAAAATAGGAATTAATGAGGGTGCCGTGAAAGTAATCAAAGACACATCATAAGACGCTGTGGTTGTTGAGCACTTGTGTGACATTTTATGCTTCCAAAGGGTTGTTTCAAAAACATATTAATTAGCTATTTCTCCTGCAAAGATGAAGCAGAAATGAACGTCGATAGAAACTGTAGGCAGAAGGATGAGGAGAGAGACCTGGGAATGATGCAGGGGTCAGGAATGTGTGGTTTCCTGTTCTCAAAAGAGCATCCGGTCCAGCTCAGAGTAATTGCCTTTGAGCTCCCACTTTTCTTTCCTGATCTACTTTCAAAGCTAATCATTGTTTTAAGGGTATGAACTCTGCCAACCTAAATAGCAAAGAGAGAGGGAGACTGTCTAAAATGAAATGTTGGGCCATGTGCTCTTGGAGCTGTGGCTACTGCTCATGTTTCCTAAGCTCTGACCCCTCTCCTACCTTGTAGAAGCGAATTCTCCCTCTCTTTCTTTCACTTACTTCTAAATAAGCTATATTTTCTAATCTAAAAATAAATAAATGAATAAAACAAAATGTTTACTCGGATTAGGTGTTATAATGGGAATATGTGTGCCATAGTAAACTATGTGAATATTCAGGGAGGCAAAGGAATATAAAGGTTTTTAAAGAAAAAATAAGGAAAATTACACAACTTTTGAGGTAATTATTATTAATAGAAATATCAATAGCAAAAGTGGCATCAGTTCAAGGTTGGACAGAAATTTGCTTGGCAGACGTCTTGGGAATGTGTCTTTTGGGAATGTGTGTGTAAGGGTATAGCAACATTTGTGTAGGGCTTTCGTTTTTGCAGTCTTTTGTAACAGTTTTTGCTATCAGGCATTTGTACATTATAGCCCTCTCTTTATGGCCTTCCCTGTGTCTGTTTTCCAGGTTTTTGCTGTTTTTAACACAAGCGAATTCATTTTAATTCTGACAACTTTCACATTTCCCCCTTTTGATCAAGATTTGTTTTTTTTGAAAGCATCACGAATTAATCATTATGTAGTTAGGTTTGTTTATCGGTTGACGCCAAGACGGACCTGTTCCAGGTTGTCTGTCTGGTCCCACATTGGAGGGAGTGATTGGCGACTAGAAGTCAGTGTCCAAACCCTTTTAGCCACATTTGAGCAAAAGAGGAGTTTTGGAGGAAGTGGTTTGCAGTCTAAGTCTACCTGGAGTCCATTGTTAAATTCAATGCTTTGTCTATTCCATAGGTGTTTGCTATCATCTCAAAGGGTTGGGTCAGTATTCTTCTGTTAGGAGTTGTTCTCCTGTAGAAATTTAACAAGGAAAAGGCACAAAATTAAAAACGAAAAATACAAAGTAAAATTAATGGCAATATGATAATATCAGTTTGCATAGTAGTTTTTTGATCAGTGAACCTATGCTTAAAGGCAACCAATTGAATAAATTAAATGACGATGAGGAATTGGGTGGGACTTCTTGCAACCATGTGGCTTTTTATAAAGTCGTTTTGTATAACGGGGCCTTTAACTCTTCCATAGGAATTTATTCAGTATTGCATTTAGTATTAATAATAGCACAGATATTTTCTTACTTAATCAATAGATAATAAAGAGCATTTTGTCATCTAGTATCCCATGACCAGGTTGAATTGAGTCTAAGAGTGAGCAACAGTTGTATTAAGGGTATTGCCCAAGTTATGCACCAAATGGACTAAAGGATCTCATAGGTCAGGTTCGGTCAAATTACCAGCACAAGCTACCATTATTCTGCCAAGTATAAAAGAAGTATCATTAAGAAGGGAAACACTCTCAATATGATATGGAATCTGGGGAAAAGCTGTCTACAGCATGCAGCCATAAGTTTCTTGTACTGGTTTGCAGTTTAATAGCTCTGGTTACTTCACTGAGTGGCTTGATGAACTCTTTGTGTGGCCCATGCATCAGACATGATGATTGTCTCTTAAAATCTGTCCAGTTTTAGTTTACAGGGCTTCAGAAACAACAGTTTTCAATATCGATAGTTTTATGGATGAAACTTGGGTGGGAGGAATCTGGAAAAATTCAGGATCTAGTCTAGTCCACAGGTAGAGAATAAAAACCCCAAAACAAAACACAGGGCTACCATCTGGTAACTGGCGTGATGTCGCTTTTTTTTTTTTTTTTTAAAGAAACATAACTTTTTTTTCTCCTATAATGATTATATAGGAATCTCAATTTTAAAAAACCTCGTGAGGCTATAAAACCAAACCAAAGAAGACTTTAGATTTTATCTACAATCTGAAGGTTTCTGGGCCGGCCAGGAAGTGACGATTTTTACATACAAGCCAGTTTTCCCTTAATACTGTAAGGCTGGGATCCCTTGAAGCCAGGCATTCATTTTGTTGTTGTTGTTGTTTACTTTTTTCTCTTTTATATTTTACTTTAAAGATGTACAGTACAATTCTGGATTAGGTACACAAGTGGACATCGTACAGGTAAAGTTTGGGCTTCTCTTTGGTCCCCATTTTGCCCGATTTGATATCAGGTACCTTTTTTTTTAGTTGGAGTCTCACTGTGTCCCCCAGGCTGGAGTGCAGTGGCATACTCACAGCCAACCCAGCATTGACCTACAGGACTCCGACAATCCTTCTGCCTCAGCCTTCCAAGTAGCCGGAACTACAGGTGCACGCATCATGCCTGGCTAATTTTTTTGATTTATTGTAGAGATGAGGTCTCTCCAAGTTGCCCAGGCTGGTCTTGAACCCACAGGCTCAGGCAATCCACTCGCCTCACCTTCCTGAAGTGCTGGGATTACAGGCTGAGCCCCAAGTCTGGTGCTCAGGAGATCAGGTACCCTTATTGATGTTGTGTTCCTCCCCCATCCCAGCAGTCTCCTGCTTCTGCTAATCCTTTTCTTATAGTATTATGGTAAATGCTCAAGGTCCACTTATGAGTGAGAACATGTGGTACTCTGTTCTTAGTTTCTGTTGTAGATCACTGAGTATGATCGATTCTAAATCCATCCAAGTTGCTAAGAAATCCATATGTTTGTCCTTCTTTATGGCTGTATAATAATGTATATGTACCACATTTTTTTAATCCAGTTCAGTTTTGGCAAGCAGCATGATTGGTTCCATGATTTTGCTATTGTGAATAGTGTGGCAATAAACATGTGTATGCAGGTGTCTTTTTTGTAGAATAATTTGAGTTCCTCCAGGTATGTTCCCAGTAGAGGGATTGCTGGGCCATAGAGAAGGTAAATTTCTAGTTCTTTTAGAAATCGCCACACTGTTTTCCATAGAGGTTGCACTAGTTTGCATTCCCACCAACAGTGTAGAAGTGTTCCCTTTTCTCTGCATCCTCACCAGCATCTGTTGTTGTTTGTTTTATTAATTATGGTCATTCTTACAGGTGTTAAGTGGTATCTCAATGTGGTTTTTATTTGCATTTCTCTGATTATGAGTGAGGCTGAGCAATTTTTCATGTGTCTGTTGGCTACCCGTTTATTTTCTTTTGAGAAATGTCTATTCATGTCTTTTGCCCACATTTTGTATTTTTTTGAGTTTGAGTCTCACTCCACCGCCCAGACTGGAGTGCAGTGGCCGCTCCCAGCCACCGCAGCCTCGACCTGCTGGGCTCCGGTGATCCTTCCACCTCAGCCTTCTAAGTAGCTGGAACTACAGGCGCGTGCTACCAGGTCCACCTAATTTTTTTGATTTATTGTAGAGATGAGGTCTCACCAAGTTGCCTAGGCGGGTCTCGAACCCACGGGCTCAGGCAATCCACTCACCTCAGCCTCCCAAAGCGCGGGATTACAGGCTGAGCCACCGAGTCTGGCTTTTTTGCCCACTTTTTAATGGGGCTGTTTGTTTCTTTCATTTCTGTATGTTTGATTTCCTTGTAGATCCTGAATGCTAGGCCTTTGCCAGTTAGTTGGCAAATATTTTTTCCCATTCTGTGGTCTGTCTCCCCACTCTCTTGATGGTTTCTTTTGCTTTGAAGAGCTTTTTTAGTTTCATGCGGTCCCAATTGTCTATCTTATCTCTTATGGCATGGGCATCTGGGGTTTTGATCAGGAATTGGTTGCCTTCTCTGATTTCTGTAAGGGTGTCTCTTGCATTATCTAAGATTCTTATAGCTTGAGGTTTTATGTTTAGGTCTTTGATCCATTTAGAGTTGATTTTATGTAGGTTAATAAGTAGGGGTCCTGTTTGAATCTTCTGCATGTGATCAGCCAGTTTTCCCAGCACCATTTACTGAATAGGATCTCCTCTCTGCAGTGGTTGATGGTGGAGGCTTTGTTGAAGGTGAGTTGGTTGAGAAATTGAGATTTTGCTTCTGGAATCTCTATGTAGTTCCATTGGTCCATGTGTCTGTTCTTGTACCAATACCAGGCTGTTTTGATTTTGTAGCCTTATAGTAAAGTTTAAAGTCTAGAAGTATGATACCTCCTGTTTCTTTCTTTTGCTGAGGATTGTTTTGGACACTCATGGTCGTTTATTTTTCCATGTGAATTTCTGGATCATCATTTCCAGGTCAAAGAAGAATGGTGTTGGTAATTTAGGGGTATTGCGTTGAATCTTTGGATTGCCTTTGGTAGGACAAACATCTTAACAATGTTGATTCTTCCTACCCAAGAGCATGGAATATTTTTCTTTTGTTTGTGTCTACTTGGATTTCTTCCAGCAGTGTTTTGTAGTTTTTCACTCCTCTGGTTAGGAAGATGCCAAGATATTTCATTTTTTTGCAGCTATTGTGAATAGGATTGTGCTTTTTATTTGGTTCTCTGCCTGCTTGTTGTTGGTGTATAATAATGTGACTGTCTTTTGCACAATTACTTTGTATCCTGAGATTTTACCAAAGTTATTTAGCAGTGCAAGGAGGTTTTTGACAAATTCTCTTGGATTTCTGAGGTATAGAATCATATTGTCACCCAAGAGGGATAACTTAGCTTCTTCTTTTCCTATTTAGATACACCTGATTTCCTGCTCTTGCTAATTGCTCTAGCTAGCACTTCTAACACAATGTTGAACAAGAGGGGTGAGAATGGGCAACCTTGTCTTGTTCCGGTTTTCAGGGGAAATTTTTCCAGTTTCTTTCCATTTAACAGTATGCTGGTTGTGGGTTTACTGTAGATAGCACTTATTATTTTGAGGCATGTTCCTTCTATGCCTAGGTGTTCAAGGTTTTTATCAAGAAGGGATGCTGGATTTTATCAAAAGCTTTATCTACATCTAAAGATGTAATCATGTGGTTCTTGTTTTTGCATCTGATGATGTTTTTAATTACATTTATTGTCTTGCAGATGTTGAACCAGCTCTACATGGGGGGTGGGGGGGGGGAAGCCTACTTGGTCAGGATGGATGATTTTTGAGATGCGTTGTTGGATCTGATTTGCTAGAATCTGGTTAAGAATTTTTACATCAATGTTCGTTAAGCATATTGGCCTTTAGTTCTCTTTTTTTGTTGGATCTATACCTGGTTTGGGTATCAGTGGGATGTTAGCTTCATAAAACGATTTGGGGAGAATTATGTCTTTCTCAGTTGCCTGGAATACTTTCAATAGGATGGGTATCAGCTCCTCCTTGAATGCTTTGTAGAATTCCGCTGGAAAGCCATCTGGTTCAGGGCTTTTTTCTGTAGGTAGTGTTCTTATGATGCAGTCAGTTTCCTGTTTTGTTATTGGTCTATTTAGTGTCTCAAAATCATCTTGTTTCAACCTGGGGAGGTTGTGTGATGTCAGGGAGTCCTTCATTTCATTTAGGTTAACAAGTTTGTTTCCATACAGGTGTGCATAGTAATCTCTGATAACCTCTTTTTAATCTGTATTATCTATTGGTTAAGTAAGAAAATGTCTGTGCTATTATTAATACTAAACGCAATGCTGAATAAATTCCTATGGACGAGCTAGAGACCCCTTAAAATTGACATTGTTTATCTTGGTAAGGAGTTAACTGTCTCACCTTAGTTTTTATAGACTATCTCTAATGAATAAAATGTCCTCTGATATTTATTAGACTATTGATCATTGTTTATTATGTGACAGCTAATTATTGGGTCTGTAATATTATTGCAGTCCCTTGTGTTAAGCCATTCTTACATTCTTGGAAGATATCTTTCTGGAAATCTTGAACTCTTCTTTCCAAATGCTGTTAAATTGGATACCTTAGTATCTTTTTTAGAACTTATATACTTATATCCATAGGTGAGATTTGTCTAGAGTTTTTCATGTTTAACATACATTTGGATCTCATTTGATCTTTTATTAATACCAGAACAGATTATATACCATTAGTTGGTAGCTAAAGTATCAAAAGGCCTCACGAGTGAAAGTATTTTAACCTGCAGTCTTTTGGGAAAAAAGTTATTTGAAAATCTTTTGTCAGCTTCTTTCTTAATTATCTATTCCTTTTCTTTTGAGAAAATCTTCTTAATTTCTGTATTTTCAATAAAGTTGCTTATTTTGCTGAAACTTTCAAATTTGTTAGCTCTATAAATTTTAATGTCCTCTGTATCTATTCTTTGTATCGTCTTTCTTGATTTGATTTGATTTAACTTTATTTATTTAATTTCTCTCTTTTTTCTAATATAAAATTGTCAGAGGATTGGATCTCATTTTGTTTGTAAAACACTGAGCTCTTTGAATTATATATTTCATTGCTTTCCAATTTCATGAATTTACATTTTGTCATTATAATTTTTAAGACATCGATTTGCTAGCATTCCAAAAATTTTAATCTGCCACTTTCTCTGTGTTATTGTTTTCTAAATTATTTGTCATTTCAGTTCTATCTTTAGCAAAATTAATTATTTAGAATATTTTCAATTCCATGTAGATGTAGTTTTGTTATTGTCACTCGCTGCCAGTTTTGTTTTATTACATAAAGAGAAGGTACTTCGCAAATTGCTCCTTGAGGAATGCACGATGGTTTGTTCTGGAGTCAGTTTGTGATCAATTTTTGTCACATTCCATGTTTGCTTAAGGATGGTGGCTCTTTCTTAGTACTTAGCATCTTATAATGGTAAAAAAAAAGCAAAACAAAACAGACTTGGCATTACAAAGTGATTATCGCATCACAATAATTATTGTTGCTTTATTAAAAAAAGAAAACAGAGAAATTCACATGAGATTAAAAACAAGTGATGACAGGCGATTCTATAACAGAAGAATGCACTCCAAAGGAAGAAGACACGCAGCCAGCAAGCTGAGGCTGCAAGGCAACACACGGGCATGTGGGTTCTCCTGCCAGGCGGCCTGGGTCTGCATCCCGGCCTCCCACCCACTCGCTGTGGGACTTCAAGCAAGTTGCTGAAGCTCTCTGCCCATTTCTTTACCTGTACGATGGGATTAATAATGGCACTCTTTCGTGGGGATTTATAAGTCTTAAGGAAGGAATAGTGCCTGGAGCTGGTGCCAAATTGGTGTCAGTGATCACGTCATTTATTTCAGGCTGCAGGACTTAGAAAAGCTATTAGTAATTTCTACTTTGCAGATTAAAAGCTCAGTCTAAGAGGGATTTGATAATTGCCCCAACAACCACAGCAGGGAGGCAGTGGGACCTGAGCTTCAAGACCATGATCTTTCAGCGATACCACTACATCCTGACTTGTTGATGGGGAGCCAGGAGGGGCATCCCCAAAGTCTAAAGTGTAGAAAGTCAGGCAAAACAGTGCTTCCAAGCCTCATACGCTTCCCATGTGGATTCGGACCCTGAGTGTGTGAAAGCACTCAATTTCTGTGGGTTTTTGACTTAGAACTCTCTGGACTTCATTCAAGACCAAGAAGAAAAGAACGTATGATTTTTGTCAAGAGTATTAGAGAAACATATTCATTCACGATAGAGTGACTTCAAGCCTGAGCCACCCCATCACATTCTCACCTGAGGAGAAGTGTCCTGTCCTCCAATTGCTTGGAAACTATAACTTCCCTCTTTATGTCCCTCTCATTTTGGGACATGATCCAGATGCCTTCTCTTGCCAGAGCAAGTGTTCAGATGGCTGGGAGCAGTCATAAGATGGGTTTTCTTGGAAGGGAAACGGGAGACAAGAACATCAGAGATCGTCCCCTCTGCATCCTTCCTGCCACTTCAGAGTCCCTCACAGGTTGCTGCCCGCTCTTCTTCAAGTGACACGTCTCAGAAGGTGTTCCTTGGAACAGCTTCAGTACCATGGGGGAAGCCACTCGTTGGAAATGCAAATTCTCATTCCTGACCTGGCCAACTCTTACTGGATCAAAATTCTAAAATCATCTGGGGTGCGGGGACTCACGTTTGTCATCCCAGCACTTTGGAAGGCCAAGGCGGGAGGAACACTTGAGGCCAGGAGTTTGAGACCAGTCTGGGCAACATAGGAAGACCCTATCTCTGCAAAAAAATTAGCCGGGCCTGGAAGTGTGCACCTATAGTCCCAGCTACTCAGGAGGTCGATGCTGGAGGATCATCTGAGCCTAGGAGGCTGAGGCTGTGGTTGGCTGTGATTGTGCCACTGCACTCCTGCCTGAGCAACAAAATGAGACTCTGCCAAAAAAAAAAAAAATCTGAAATGTAGAAGGCATGTATAATTTTAAACCCTTTTGCTTACCCAGGTGCCTCCAAAATTGGCTTTAATAAACACTCAGGAACCCTTTAAAAAAAAATCAAATGTTTCCCCCTCCATAATCATTGCCCATTTTCTGATTTCTCCCTGCAAAGTTTGGACTTCCCAGGATGGCAATGTGCCAAACCCCCATGACCAGTCTGTTCCTCTCACCCTACCTGCTCTCTCCCTTACAGACTGGCCAAGGCCCTTGGGTGGTACATTGGGTGATTCATATACAATACTTCTCAGTCCCATTCCAGACACAAAATCATCTTTGGGGGTGGTTTCCCAGAACCTTCATTTTATTAGACATCCTGGGGCAATTCTTGCACACACAAAAGCCCACTCTGGCCTGCAATCCCATAGTGTGGGTCCCACCTTCCCGCTTCTGCCTTTGCCTTTCTTTCCTCCTAACCTCCTTTTCCTCCTTCCTCTGACTGTTGTCATCCTGCAGGGTCCAGTGAGAAGGTCCCCTCTTGAGATGGCTTTTCTCTTGTCAACTGCTAGAATTAGCTATTTCCACCTCAGTCTTTCCTGAGGGATACTTCTCTCATAGAGTTGCTCTGTTCTGCATTGTAGTCAAGTGGTCATTCTCCTGTCTTACCCCAGGTTTGAAGTCAGACTTCTCATCTTTGTACCATCGTAGATCTGACCATGGGGTCTGCAGCACTGACCTGCCCCCCCAGTGTGGAAGGAATGCACACATTTCCTTTGACGTTAGAATTATGAAGAAGGCCCCAATTCATGACCTTTCTAATGCTCCCTCGCTTCTGAGAACACAGCAGGCCTTCCTGTGCTTACCTGCTGTGATGTGTATGGCCAAGACTCAAGCCACCCAGTGGTCAGACTTCTGTGACTTTGAGTGAGTCACCTCTTCTGACCTCAAGTTCATTATTGGTAAAAGTAGGGGGTTTATAAATACGAAAGAAAAGTAGCCCCAAGTCTCCTGTCTGCTGGAGCTTCCAATGTGGTAGCTAATGCTGTTGGTTTTATGAGCCCCTGGGCTGGGGACACTTCAGCCCCTTGGTCAGTTCAGCTGGTGCCTCTATCTGCAAGCAAGGAAGGCTGAAGGGAGACAAAGATAAATTTAATAGTTCTTGAAGTCATGTCATCTGGAATTTTAAAGAAAGTCTTTGAAGCTTGTCTCAACTTTGCTGTCCTATCTCCAAGACAGCCTCGGGGGAAACTCTTTGCTCAGCTGCCCTTTGAGTGGGTGGCCTGGAGTGGCCACTGGGAGAGAGAATTTCCTGAGCCCCGTGGAGGTGACTCTGAAGGTAGGCGACACGGCTGTGGAGGAGGACTGGACACTCAGCCCTCTGGCCTCCAAGCCCAGCTCTGCCTTAGAAAGAGATCCTCTGCCGCCCTGGTTCCCAGCAGCCAAGCTGGGTGCTCTGGATACACTTTCTTATGGAGTTCCCACTGCCAGCCGGGGCAGGCATGTCTGTGCTTACAGGCGAGAGAACTGAGGCCGAGTGACCCAAGATCACAAACTCTGTCCCACCCTGATCTTGGATTTGCCTGCCTGTCTTGCACACGTCCCTCAGCCCCTCCGGACTCCATCTTCCCCTTGGAAGATGGGCTGATAACCCTTCACTCCTGCAGCTGAGGGGAGATGAAACGGGAAAGGAGGGAGGGCTCAGGTTTGCAAAGTGTTCACCTTGTGCCAAGCAGTGGGTTTGACTCACATCGTTTCATTTAATCCTTGCCTTGACCTGGGAAGTAGATTCTGTTATTATCCCCATCTCGCAGGTTAGAAAATGGAGACCCTGAGTGGGAAGCCTTGCCCAGAACTATCTTGCTGGTGATCTTGGACTGGGATTTGAACCTGGGCGGGCCTTATTAGTGTGTCATGGCATGAGAAACCCAGCACAGGGGCTGGCACATCATGGTGCAAAGATGCTTGTGTCCTCCTACTTTTCCTCTCCACGAGGACAGGAATATCCAATTTGCCTCTCACGATCCCTCATGGCCTGTGCCTGCCACCTAGAAAATGGGCACTAGAGAGAAAAAGCTCTTTCCTTCTTTTAGGGGTTGGGGGAGCCCTGTGTCAGGACCTGTACTGACCTCTTTGCCAACATTGTGTCAGGCAGTCCCCAAGCACACAGCAATCCTATAGGGCATGCTGCTGTCACTATACCCATTTTGCAGATGGGCAAACCATGCTCCACAGGAGGGTGGAGAGCTTTCCCAGGGCCACCGACTGTAGAGGTCCCTGAGCCAGAACCCAGCCAGTCCAGCCCAGACCCTTGCTCACAGTCACCCTGTGTCTATACCAAAGCAGTCTGGCCCAGGACTCACCCTTTACCAGTGTCCTCCTTCCTTTCCTCTTCACGAGGACAAGAAGGTCCAATTCTCCTCTCATGACCCTCACGGTCTAGTGTGGCAGGCAAGCCTGGCCTGGGTCCCAGACTCCGCCACAAGGACTGGGGTGGTCAGGGGCACCGCGTCCAGGTCAGGCCTGGGATCGGGTGCCTCTAGTGTCTGCAGTAGACATGAGCCCGAGCCCGCAATTTGGATCTGTTTGTTTGCGACGTAGTCGTTTGACAAGCATTTGAGCGCCTACTGTGTACCTGACACTGTTCTATCCAATAGTGAACAAAATAGACATGCAAGAATCTCTGCCCTCATTGTCCCTGAATTTTAGCCCAAGACAAAGACCAGGGACGAAGAAACATATAAAGCCAAGTAGTGATAAATCCTGTGAAATAGAACAAAGCAGGAAGGAGAGAAGAGGTTGGCCAGTGGAGTAGCCTTTAGGGCCGAGCCCCGTGTGAAACATGGGAGTGGCCAAGGCAGACCCCTGGGGAAGGATGTCCAGGCTCTTCCCTGGCAGTGCCTCTGTGGGTGAACTTTGCCTAGCCTGGCTTCTTCCCACTTCCTGCTGGCTCTGTCATTCTCCCTCCAAGTCACATAACTGCTTGCTCCCCTCCTTCTGGCTGCCCCTAAATTTAGGTCCTCTTACCTCTCCTCTGGACTACCGCAGGTGCCTTGTATCTGTAATCTCTGCCTCCTGTATTCATAAAAGTTTGATCAATTCATTCAGCCAGGGTTTGCTGAGAATCTACAATGCACCAGACTCCACAGAGATGAGTCAGGCAAAATTCATGCCTTCACGGAGCTTGTTGCTAGAGGGCAAATGTCAGAAGGAACAAAGGGGTGGCCCTTGGGATAAATGTGGCCCATAGGCCAGTAGGGAGCCCGGGGTGGAAGGGCCACACGGAACAGCCTTGATGCAGAAGGGAAGGGCCATGGAAAGCTTTCTGGAGATGGTGGCATCTACCATCAGGTCTAGGGAACAATTGGCCAAGTGGAAGAGAAAGGAAACACCATTCCAGGGAGTGGAAAAAACAAAAAATGATTGTGAGAGAGCTCAACAAGTTTAGAAACTGAGAGTAGTTTAATAAGAGTGCCAGGAAGTGACGAGGTCAGCTATGGCCGCACTCCCCTGCTCCCTGCACCTGTCATTTTGGTCATACCCACACAACCATCTTCCCAGCACAGTGCTTTGGCTGGGTCACGCCAGATGCCTCAGTGGGAGGGGCCATCACCTAGTGAAAAATGCTCTGATCTGAATCTTAGGAAGTTGTTGGTTTGAATCCTACCTCTGTTGCTGTCTAGGATTTGAACAAGTTATTTCAATTTTCTGAGATTCAGTTTCTGTATCTGTAAAATGGGGATCATAATACATGCTCCATCAAGTGAATGTAATGATGAAAGGAGACGCTATATGTAAAGTGTTTAGCACTGTATTCTATAAATGATAGCCCTCACGCCAAACAATGGATCCTGTGTCCGTCATATAAAGCTCAAATTCCTCAGTCTTATATTCAAGGCTGCTGGATTTGGGTCCAGTCTTCAATTATAACCCCTTTGTGGCCTCTAGAACCATTCAACTACCCTTATTTCCCTTCTGCTCTCCCACCATTCCAAAATCCCCATGCCGTTCCCCGAGCCTGAAATCCTCTCTCAATCCACGTCACTCAGCCTTCAAGAAAGACCCAATCCAAGCAACAGAAAAGGAATATAATCTTCGCAGTCCTTCTGAAAACAGAAATGAGAAGCTGAATGCTGCTTGAGCTTTGACTCCTGGCAAAGGGCTGCCTTCCTCTATTGCATTCCTGTAATAGATGTTCTGAGTGCCTTCAATTGGGTCAGGTTGCACTGGGAGAGATCCTGTCTTCTTGCTCCCCACTCACTTCACCTTGATTGTACACACTGAAGGGGGCTGGGCCACTCTGGCTCCGATTACCCCTTTTCCTCCCAAGCCCTCAGCACTGCCCAGCATGGAGTGGGCATCACTAATTTTGTCTACCAAATTCAGCATTTGAGGGGAACAGCTAGGCAGCCTTTTCTATTAACTTAGTAGAATTGAGAGTGATAACTGGGGCAGGTGAAGAGGGAGCTTGTTTTTTCAAACAGAAGGCCCTCTTTTGTGTCTTCAGAACCAATCTGTACAGTTTTAATGGAGTCTGAGTGACTTGGGTAGGCACAGGGCTCTGGGGAGATGCAAATCCAAACATCATGCTTCAGTAATTGGATGAGGCAGATGTTGCTCCTGGCAGATTTCAAGTTCTAATATTTGGAACAGCAAGGCTCCTCTCACAAAGAACTTCCTCAACCTGTGAGCTTTCCAAACAGTGAAAACAGTGCCCGTTGATTATGGTTTCTTTCCATTGCTTTGAGTGCTGAAGGAGACTATCACCCCGTTAGCCTTGGTTCCACCTAGGAGGGCTTGACATTGAAGTGGGACAATGATTTGAAAGAGTCATCTCCCTCACTTTCACAAACACACATTTAACTGTCAAGTCAGACCCAGGACAGACCCAGGGCTGTCAAACAGCCCCTCCCTGAAAGCTAGAACCTTCAAGTTTTTCAGACCCAGAGTACAGTCCTGGTTGTGTGAATCACAGAAAGCAGAACCTGGATTTATACCAGAAATTCATTATCTAGAACAAATCTCAAGGGGACCCTTGAAACTCCAGAAAAGTGCCCCAAATAAAAACTACTTATAATTCAACTTCATATTTTTCTTAAAACAGATTTTAAATTGTTTTAGTTAGAAGAACATATGCAAATGTTTTTTTTAAACCCGATATTACTAAGACAATTAGAGGGACAAACAGAGGTTCATTGCTCCAACCCCTCAAGCTACCTGGTCTGCTCTCCAGAGGCAGTACTGTACAATTGTTTTACCTGTCATTCGGTAATTTCTCCCATATTTAAAAACAACGGGGTATAACACTACTTCTAGATTCCTTCTCTCTAGACATTATCCATTGATATTCTATCATAGTATTTGAGGCCTTAGCATCCTTACACCACCATCTCTTCCCTCCCCTTCCTCTAACCTATCTATACACTTATAGCACGGTTTTTAATTAATTCACTGGTTAGCATTTATATTATTATGACTATGTTCCAATTACTTTCCTATCTCATACAACCTTTTGTTTTTCTTGGAGTTATTAATTCCATTACTGTTATTTTCTGATTTGTTTTGTTTTCTATGAACCTACAATTGATTTTTTCTAAATTTTCCAGCATCAGACATCTGATAATAAACTTTAAAAAATATTTTTCAAATATATCACAGATGTTCTATCAACTTTATTTTTGTGACTCAGCCCTCTCTTCTGAGGTTTCCATGTTATTGGATCATTTCTGGTCTTGGGGCAGAACTGCCTTTCCGAGATTTTTGCATCTCTCTCCTGAGTAGGAGCCAATGTTTCCCGGACCTTGTATCTTCTTCTTTGTTTATTTTCTTGTCTTACTGAATTATTCCCTTCAGTACTTGCCTAAGAAGAAAGCATGCAGGAAAGACAAAGCTTTTGAGATGTTTTATATCTTAAGACGTCTTATTCTACACTTGCACTCAGTAGATAGTTTGATGAATACAGAACTTTTGAATAAATACCATTTTCCTTAGAATTTTGAAGACATTGCTCACTGTTCTTTAGCATCTGGCATTGCTGATGAGAACTTGATGACTTTCTTATTTCTGTTGTTTCTCTCTCGTAATTTTATAATTTTCATTTTATCTTTTGTTTTGAAATTTTACAATCACATTCTTTGATGCAGGTCTAATTCTATCCTTGTGTAGAGTTCTTTGTAGTCCCTATCTATCTACAGACTCATTTTCTTTAATTCTAGGGAATCCATTATGTTACTTCTTTGATAATTTTCCATCCCCCCCATTTTTTTCATTCTTGCTTTCTCTGAAACTCCTTACAGTCAGATAATAGACTATCCTTCTAATTCTAATCTTTTCTCTTCTTTTTTCGTTTCTTTATCATTTTGTTTTTTGTTTATTGAAGCTTTTCTCAAATTTATCTTCTAGCTTATCTACTGCATTTTGATTATTGTTACCATATTTTTAATTTCTTAGGGATTTTTATCCTCTCAGTTTCTTTTTCATGGCATCTTGTTCTTTTTTTCTATATATGACATCTACACATCTTATAAGGTATTACAGATAGGGTCTTTGGCCCTCTACATTTGTTCTGCTGCTGTGGTTTTTCTCTTTGTTCCAGATTTCTTCTTCTTTTTCTCTTTTCCTCCCTTTCCTTTGTGTTGGAGACTTTCTCAAATGTCTGGTGCTCCTGCTCATGTCTAGAAAGAAGCTGGGTAAAAGCCCTGGGTGAGGGATGGAGCTTCACACAAGGTAATGAGAGTATGAGCAGCACTTTTTTTTTTTTGAGTTAGTGTCTCACTCTTGGCACACAGGCTAGAGTGCAGTGGCACACTCACCGCCACCGTAGCCTCGACCTGCTGGGCTTAGGTGACCCTTCCACCTCAGCCTTCCAAGTAGCTGGAACTACAGATGCGTGCCACCATGCCTGGCTGTGAGTCCCACTTTTATTGGTTGGCTTCCATGTGTCTGTGTGTAGATGCCTTTTTTTCTTTGGAGGTTTGGTTTCTCTAAGTGGAACAGGAGGGGCCTATTCTGGTAACAGAGCCATTGCAGGTGACTGAGGGCTTCGAGGTTTGTTTTCCTGTCTTCATCCCCCTGTTTTGCTGCTGTACCTGGTATGTTCAAGCCTGGAATGACTTTCAGTTCCTTTGAATGGAAGAATAAACCTCATCTTCTGGCTTCCATCAAGGAGTGGGTAGAGAGCGAGGGGTCTGAAAGTCTGTCACTCAATCTCTGTTTTCAACCTGTGCCTTACTCTGTTTTTGGTGGTCCCTCCATGCTGAGCCTTCAGGGGTCTGTGGGGCCAGTGTCCTCACTTCCCTTGATGACTCGTAGAGGCACAGATGACCACTTCCTCCACTTTGCAATTTCATCTTCCAAAACTGGGCTGAAAGCCTCTTGCCTGCTGTTGCCACCTTTCTTATTCTCATGTCTTCGTGGTTAATGCCTTTGTAATTCTTGTACTGTCATGTTTCGGAATCGGAGAAGATAAATAGATATGGAGAATCTGCCTTGTGTCAGAGAGTTTCCTTTTTTTAAAAAAATCCTTCAATATCCTTTTTTCTTTGGAGGTCTGGTTTCTCTAAGTGGAATAGGAGGGGCCTGTTCTGGGAATATTCATAAAATGTACTCAGAGGCCAGGCATGGTGACTCACACCTGGAATCCAAGACTTTGGGAGGCTGAGGCAGGAGAATCACTTGAGACCAGCAGTTTGAGACCAGCCTGGGCAACATATGAGACAGATTTCTTCAAAATAAAAAATAAAGGAAGCCGGGCTCGGTGGCTCAGCCTGTAATCCTGCACTTTGGGAGGCTGAGGTGAGTGGATTGCCTGAGCCCGTGGGTTCGAGACTCGCCTGGGCAACTTGCTGAGACCTCATCTCTATAATAAATCAAAATATCAGCCGGGCATGGTAGCATGTGCCTGTAATTCTGGCTACTTGGAAGGCTGAGGTGGAAGGATCGCTGGAGCCCAGTGGGTTGAGGCTGCAACGTCCGGGAGCGGCCACTGCACTCCAGTCTGGGCAACAGAGTGAGACTCCAATTCAAAAAAATAAAAAATAAAAAATAAAGGAAATTCGCTAGACATGGGGGCACACACCTATAGTCCCAGCTACTCGGGAGGCTGAGGCAAGACCATCACTTGAATCCAAAAGTTTGAAGCTGCAGTGAGCTGTGATCATGTCATTGTGCTTTAGCCTGGGTGACAGAATGAGACCTTGTCTTTTAAAAAAAGTAAAAAATGAAAGGCACCCAGGAAACTTCAATACATGAATTTTAAAATGATCAAAGCATAAAATGCCATACCCAGAAAACACTCTAAGGCAAATCTGAGGCATTCATATCATAAATGGGGAATTAGGCTCAAATTGCACTCAACCTCCACTTGAACACGTCTGGTAGCAAAGCTCCCATGACCTCCAGAGAAGAGATTTGTAGGAGGAAATAGTTGTGCATCAGAATGACCCATGATACAATAAAAAAAAAAAAAAAAAAAAGTCCAGGTTCTTGAGCACTACCTCACACCCTCTGGTTCAGAATCCTTAAAGAATGTCTGATGGGGTTTAAAGAGTTAATTCTGACCCAAATCTGGAATCTTGCAGCGATAGAGGCAGGGGTGAGGCGTCACCTTTTTCACTTGTCGGGGTTCATAGTAGAGCCTGGCCACGTGAGCAGCAAGTGGGCCTGCTCTGGTCCTTCTCGCCTCCATCCGAGGGAAGAGCTCCATAGAGTTGGGAGATAGAGTTGGGAGATAGAGCTCCATAGAGTTGGGCTCCATAGAGTTGGGAGATAACCACTCACACAAGGCTGCCGCCACACACTGATCCAAGGCAAGTGGCAAAAAGAGGTTAGACTCCCTGTGAAGACTTTGCATACTTTACTTGGTTGTTTCCACCCACCAGCCAGCAAGGACCCATGGCTGTCACCCCACAATGACCAAGGGCTATCACCCAACAGCCCGTAGGTAACTCCCCTGTGGAGTTAGGAGATTGGGGCAGGGCAGAAAGCTGCAAGTGTGTAAGGAAAGTCCTTTTGGTGTAGCCCAGAACAGCGGGGAGCAAGAAATCCCCTTCTCTGCCCTGTCTGGGCTTAAGCAAAGGTCGTTTCAGACAAGTCATCTGGTGGGGAGCTGTGTTAGAGCCACTTGCCATGGCTGGCTCTTTGGAGTTTGTGAAATGGTAAGAACGGCAGCCATGGAGCGACTGTTGCTAAGAGCTGGACGTTGGGCTGAGTACTTACGTGTGCTTTTTTCAATCCCCATCACAACCGGTGAGGTGGATTTTGCTCTCCCGGTTTCACTGACAAGGAAAGAGGGGCAGGCAGAAGTTAAACATCAGGTCCAAAAAGACAAAAGGAGCAGGCAGTACAGGAAGGAGAAAACCCAGATAGTGTGGCAACAATGTTCACACCAGTGCCCACCTGGCCCTTGGTGGCTGCTCCAGCTCTTCAAGTGACAGCATGTGGCTGAGTCTTGAGAAGGGGTGACACAGTGTGGGTCCTCTAATAATCACCCAATAGTGTTATCTCAGAGGAGGCATTGCCCCTCTCTGGGCTTTGGTCTCCACCTCTTACTTATGGTCAAGACACAAAGAGGGTTCTGCAGGCATTTGGAAAACAGCACAAGCCAAGTCTGCCCCACTTGTCCAAGTTCCTGGACAGGGATAGCCAATATGTGACCTGAACCACCTAAAGACACAGACTTTTAGAATCTCAAGAATTGAAGTCACAGAACTTGTAAATCATAAAGATTTGGTCGTAGATCGTTGAAACCACAAGCATGTGATTCTGGGGTTTTTGCAAGGACTTTTGTAACAGAAATTGCATCTTTGCTGGAGTTACAGGACATTTAGATCATAGAATTTATGAGTAGAAATTGACCTGAGCAGAATGTAGCAATCTTCAAAACAATTCTGACATCATTATGCATTTCTATGATGTATCACACACACTTATAAAGGACTCACTGCATGGGAGTCACTCTTCTGTGCACTTAATTTTTCAGATGAGCAAACTGAGGAGCAGAGAGGCTAAGTGGCTGATCTATAATGCCTAATTGGAGAGTGGCAGGGCCAGGGCTCAGGACCCAACCCCAGAGGCGACTGGCTCTGGGGTTCATGCTGTCGGCCTAAGCTGAACAGTGACTTCGAAAGCCACAGCAATCTGGCCTTTGCCTTCCAGGCAACCAGCTGTCCCTGCTGCTTGGGTAGCTACTGTAATTTTGCCACCATTAATCCAAACATTCGATGAATCCTTTGTCAATATTCGGCTCTCTTCTGATAATTTCACTTGCAGGCTTTTTTCTTTTTTTCACTTTCAGGCTTTTTCTTTTTAATTTCACTTTCAGGCTTTTTCTTTTTCTTTTTTTAAATTTCATGTCAAACCTTTCATACTTTCTTTTTCATTGGGAATAATGAGGAACATTTATTAAATTTAATTTCTCAAATTTTTAACTTTTTTCCTAGAAAGAAGTACATTTCTTTTAGACAGAAAAGACAGTTCTCAAAACACCCAAATCCTAAAGACCATTTTTAAAAACCTTTCCAAGCGCATAATTGCATTTTGACATTTACCCCTCAGGTTTCTGTATGTGGAACATGGCAAGCATAATTTTTCAAAAACAAATTATACCAATGTAGAATTTTGCTCTTCCTGTGAATTTTTCTCTTGATAAAGATGTGTGTTTTGAGATTTTGAGATTGGTAAAGGATGTTTCTCTTTTTTTTTGAGTTGTTGTCTCACTCTGTCGCCCAAGCTAGAGTGCCGTGGCACAATCACAGCCACTGTACCCTCGACCTGCTGGGCTCTGGCGATCCTTCTGCCTCAGCCTTCCAAGTAGCTGGAACTACCGGCACACTACTGCACCCAGCTAGTTTTTTATTTTATTGTAGCGACAAGGTCTCGCCAAGTTGCCTGGGCTGGTCTTGAGTCTGCGGGCTCAGGTAATCCACTCACCTTGGCCTCCTGAAGTGCTGGGATTACAGGCTGAGCCACTGAGTCCAGCTGGATGTTTCCTTCTTTCTTTCTTTCTTTCTTTCTTTCTTTCTTTCTTTCTTTCTTCTTTCTTTCTTTCTTTCTTTCTTTTTTTAAAGGACAGAAAAGAAAGGAAACTTAATTTTCTAATTCAAAATAATGCCAAGAGCAAAACAAATGTCTCCTCAAAGTTTCAGAATATGGCATTTGAGACAGCATAGATGAGGAAATTGATTTGCTACAAACCAGAAAGGAGTGGTTGTGATTTTTCAAAATGATTTTGGGTTTGTCCACAGCTCATTAGCATTTCATGCAAAGATAAGGAAGGAGTGAAAGAAAACCCAGTGGAAATTTGTAAAATCTGTTAGCTGTTCTCGTAAAAGTTTTGGTAAGAGAGTTGGTGAAATTAGTGGCCTTGGTGAGTTTGACATTAAGGGAGGGCTGAGTGGAGAAGCTGAGGAGTTCTGGGAGTTCAGGTACCCAAGTTAGCCTGTTTCTTCTCCCTACCATCCTTTCCTGATTGTGGGACATATAAATCACACCAAACCCTGTCCTTTCTGTCCTGCCCACAACCAAATAAACACAGAAACCACCACCTCAACAGACATTAAAAAGGAAAGAGGTGACATAGATTTGGATCCCTGATAACATCCACTCCAATAACTCAGTGCCAGAGCTGAAAAGAGTCTTGATCCCGTCGTCCTGTTTAGAGAGTCAAAGGAAGGTGAAGAGATACGGAATGCCTATGGGAATAATCTAGATTGGGTAGTCAGGAAAGTTGCTCTGAGGGGTAGCACTGAAGGTGAAAGCTGAGTGGTCAGAAG
The DNA here is from genome assembly GCA_027257055.1 of Cephalopachus bancanus. NCBI lineage: Eukaryota > Metazoa > Chordata > Mammalia > Primates > Tarsiidae > Cephalopachus > Cephalopachus bancanus. Next base: position 211,160 of record JAPVLO010000800.1, on the reverse strand, counting down.
GAGCAAGGATGCAAGGATGGGAAAGGGGATTCCAGGGCAAAGGGGCAGCAAAGACAGAATGAATCTGGATGTTTGAGGAAGTGAAAACATGGCTGGGGTGACTGGACTGGACTAGGAAAAGAAGTATGAGATGGAGACAGGGACCAGATGCAGATATAAAGATGATCTAGAGACTTCAGCTTCCGCTCATGATTAATCCTCCCAACTGAAACCACAAAATGGACAAAATATGCAAACACTTTTCAAACACTGGAGAGCAGTCAGAGCAGGACAGCAATGCTGAGAAAAAGGAAATCAATGAGGTGATCCCTACAACTGCTCCAGCCGGACTTGTAAGAAAAATACGGATGAGGAGAGAACTACCGAGAAAGACAGAGAGAGAGAGAGAGAGAGAGAGAGAGAGAGAGAGAGAGAGAGAGAAGGAGAAGGAGGAAGAGGTAGAAGAAGAAGAAGAAGAAAGGGTCAGCAGGAGAGGGAGGGAGGGAGAGAGAGAAAGAGAAAGAAGAGAAGGAGGAGGAAGAGTTGGCAGGAGAGAGGGGAAGGGGAGGGAGGTGGGGGGAGAGAGAGGCAGGCAGAGAGGTCTTCTCAAGTTAGTTGTTGAATCATAATCTGCACAAACATCAGAGAAAATTACCTGAAAGGACTGAGTGGGCGGGCAGAGAGAGTTCAGAAAAGAGTAAACAAAACAATATTAGGAGTTTATACACATCTGAAAACATTTCAGATGTATATAAACTCCAAGCCAAAGTGGGAAGACTAGCCAAAGTGGAGAGACCTCCTAATATATGGGCATTGAGCAGAGTTGTCATAAGGGTACTGCTTCAATAGTGGGGCCAATGTAGCCTGGAATAAAGCGTGCTTGAGACCCCCTTTCAAGGCTGAACACCTTCTAAACAAACAAACTGATTCTAAGGACATTACTGTTATCCAGGAACAATACTCAATACAATAAATTACCACAGACAACTATGTAAAATTTATAATGCCACACATTCAATAAAAAATTACCAAGCATGCAAATAAGTAAGAAAATATAAGCCGTAATTGGGAGAAAAGTCAACTAATAGAAACAGAACCAGGAATTTCAAACATGGTAGAATTTTCAGACTATGATGTTAAAATACCTACTATAAATACATTCCATATGTAACAAAGGTTAGAGGAAAATATGATTCTGATGAAAAGAACGGAAGATGTAAACAAAGACCTAAGCCAAACTTTCAGAGATGAAATATGCAATATAAAAAGCACACATATTGGGAGTAAGAGAGATTACACACTGTGGAAGAAAAGATTAGCACACTTGAAGACAGAGCAATAGGAATTATCCAAAATGAAATGTAAAAAAGAAAAAAGACCAAGAAAATATGCCACATAATATAGGCATCTTATGAAAAAGACCTAAAAAGGTGCAGCTGGCATCACACTTAAGGGTAAAGTCTTAAATGCTGTTCTTTTTTTTTTTTTGAGTTGGAGTCTCACTCAGTCGCCCAGACTGGAGTGCAGTGGCCACTCCCAGCCACCGCAGCCTTGCCTGCTGGGCTCCGCGATCCTTCTGCCTCAACCTTCCAAGTAGCTGAAACTACAGGCGCGTGCTACCACGCCCAGATAAGTTTTGATTTATTGTGGAGATGAAGTCTCGCCAATTTGCCAGTGGGGTCTCGAACCCACGGGCTCAGGTAATCCACTCACCTCAGCCTCCCAAGGTGCAGGATTACAGGCTGAACCACTGAGCCCTGCTTAAATGCTTTTCCCCAAGGCTTAGGATGAAGTAAAGATGTCATCTCTCATCACAACCACCCAACATTGTATTGGAGTCAATGAGTCAAAGGCACTCAGAGGCAGGGGAAGGGGAGATATGGGACAGTACATGGGGAGAGAGGGTACCATGCATGATTATCAGGGAGTTCTGCAGAAGGGCATGGTGAAGCAAGGGCTGAGCTGAGAGTGTCCAGGGCAGATAGCCAGGAGCCCCCAGTGGACCCAAGTGGTTGTGCCTGTCCCTGGTAGGCATCCAGGCTCTGTCCCTCATGGCACTGACAGCATGGTGGGCTGGCCAGCAGGGGCATAAACTTTTTGGAATCAGAGGCAGGAAGCATGGGTGGTTGGGTGGCAGCAGCATCATGCCAAGTAAGTCACCTGGTATAGCAGAGAAACTGAGACAGGTGTACTTTTTAGAAAGGAGGCGTTAAAACTGTCTTTATTTGCCAATTACATGTTCATCTATGTAGAAAAGGTCAAGGATTTAACAAAAAAATTACTAGAACTAATAAGTTTATTCAGGTCACAAGATAAAAGGTCAATAGACAAAAATTAATTGTATTTCTATATGCTAACAATGAACAATTAGAAATTGGAAAGAAAAGATCATTTGCAATAGCATTAAAATATGAAATACTTAGGGATAAATTTATCAAAATATGTATAAGATTGTACACTGAGAACTACAAAATACCATTTAGAGAAACTGAAGAAGATCTAAGGAAACAGAGTGATATACCATGCTCATGAAGTAGAAGACTTTTTGAAAGGTAATTTCTCCCCACAGTCATTGATGATTCTAATGCAATCCCAAAATTCAGACTACTTTTTTAAAAAATGTAAAATATATGAACTTATTCTAAAATTTGTATGATGATCGAAGGTCCTGAAAAGCATTTTTGAAAAGAAAAAAAGTCAGGTCTTATACCACTTGATTTAAGACTTACTATAAAACTATAGTAATCACTACAGTCTGGTATGGCAAAAAATGGAAAATAGATTAATGGAGCAGATTAGAGGGTTCAGAAATAGAGCCAAACATATATGGTCAATAGATTTTTCAACCAAGGTGCCAGCCAAGGTCTCACTCTGTTGCCCAGACTGGAGTGCAGTGGCCGCTCCTGGCCACCACAGCCTCGACCTGCTGGGCTCCGGCGATCCTTCCGCCTCAGCCTTCCAAGTAGCTGGAACTACAGGCATGAGCTACCACGCCCGGCTAATTTTTTGATTTTATTATAGAGATGAGTTCTTGCCAAGTTGCCCAGACAGGTCTCGAACCCGTGGGCTCAGGCAATCCACTCACCTCAGCCTCCCAAAGCACGGGATTACAGGTCCAACATAATCTCTTAAATGAAAAGAATGTTCTTTTCAATAAGTGGTACTGGAAACACTGGCTATTCACAAGGAAACAAGTGAAGCTAACAGCTAGATATGAGCTTGTTTAGCAATGGCAGAGGGTAGCAAGTGGTCTGAGCTTTCTGGCTTCCTGCTCCTCTATTTTGGAGAGACTCCACTTAAACGGGGAGTGGAGAAATGGGGCAACATAACCATATTTCTCCAGGAATGTATACGACCTTAAAACTTTCTTGTTCTAGGAAATGTACACTTAAAATCACTCTTTGAGTCAAGTAAGCATTATGCTTTCTACTTGAAGAGTTCAGCTTTGGGAAATTTGGCCATTACCCAGATTCTATCTCCTATTCCCACTTATTTAAACAAAAAACGCTGTGCCTTCAAAAATCATGCCACCGTGTAACTCAAAGTGTTTATTTACAGTCTGGTCTATCTAGAAGGAAAAGAAGAGCTCACATAGTTCAATCTCCTCATTTTCTCTGGAAAACCGAGATTAGAGCGAAATGACTTGTTCAAAGACACACCACAAATGACTAGCAATAATGATGCTGATAATGATAACATCAAATGTTTACATAGCGCCAACTCTGTGCCAGGTGCAGTCTAAGCACTTTACACATATTGACTCATTTAATCACAGTATCAGCCCTGTTGATTATACAGTCACTCAGAACTGTACATTTTCCAGATGAGGAAACCAAGGCACAGAGTATTTAAGTAGCTTACCCTAGATTAGCCTGTCAGTGAACTGGAGTGGAAGGCAGGCGCTTGGTTGCAGAGTTTATCTTTATACCCACAGCCTTCCCAGGGCATTCGGGGGTCCCTGGGCAACCAGACCCCCAGCCTGAGACCTCCCACACCAAAGCCATAGATCCAGCACTGCAGATGGTCTGACATGCGATTGATGCTGCACTCACCACCAGCCAGTGATCTCCACTTAACAGGCATCTTGGCCAAGCTGGATCACAGCACATGAAGCAGACACTAAGAAAACATTTGGAGGATGCCATAATAAAAGGACTTAATAAAGGCATGTGCCCAGAGTACAATGGGAAGGGGCGTTTTAATTCTGCATACAGGGAAAGCCCCACAGGGGAGGTGACATTTCAGCTGGTTTAAAGGAAGAAGTATTTGTCAGGCAGGCAAGAGCAAGTCAAAGGTCTTCTGGGCAGAGTGAATGGCATGTGCCAGGATTTCAAGTGTCAGAGAACAGGAGCAAAGAGCCCAGGGGTGGGAGCTGGGGCTGCAGTGGTGGTCACATGCCCACCAGGAATACCGAGTATGAGCCTTCTTCTGGAATTTTCTTTCAATGATAAGGTGTACTCCCTCTACTCAGACCCCTGGACACAGCTACAGCAATGCTGGCTGGGAGTCTTCACCTGTCCAGCCAGTCTTTTCTACTAGGCTCCCACCCTGGGCTCATCCCACACACCTGCTCAGTTGAACTGTGTAGTCTAGAAGGGGGGATGGCTGGTGACAAGAAGCAATGCAAAAACATGGTGCTGAGTTTGAAATCTCTGTGTTTTCTTTGACTTCATTCTTCTCTTGACATTTAAGGTATTTCAAAGATGAGGCTCTGAAAAAGACCCTTCTTCACAAAAGGGGTGCCTTTTGTTTTACTCAGGGATGCCTCTGCTTGTCAGAGTCCAGCCAGGGACCCACTAGGCTGGGATGTGCTGACCCATAGCTCTATGAAAAGAAGGCTCATGGGAAATCGGAAAGCTAATGGCAGAGATTTAGTGGGAGAAGTTCACACAGGGCACATGGCCCCATGCTAGGCTACGCACCTGCTGCCTTGCTCATGCTGGGACCGTCTCAGACCTTCCCTGTTCTGTCTGTTAATGTCATGGATTAAATGAAGGCTGATGTGACTGCATTAAGGTACTAAGAAATTTTCATGTCCCAAGAGGCAAAAGTATTCGAAGGTGGAAGGGCAGTGTGGACAGTGCCTGGGGAGGAAGGGTGCCATGCCCGCTTATCAGGGGGTTCTGCAGAAGGGCCCTGAAAGGGTAAATTAAGGCAAAGTGGGTCGGTGCTGCAGGAGTAATGCAAAGAATTGCAAAGGAGAAGGAAACAAAGTTTATTATCCACTTTCCATAGACAGAAAGGAGTTGCACTCAATAGGCAAGTGTGCATCAAAGGCTGAGAGGCTGGGTATATTTAAGGCTCTTTTGGGCTAAGGGAAAAGGTTGTATTTTTTGCTGTAGGTAACAGAAGTCACAAAAGTCTTGTTTCTAGATATCCCCAGGCACCGGTATCTCATGACTCCAGGTGGTGGACCAGAGGTTGGTTATTCAAGACCAATAACAGTACATCATTGCCAGAAACAGATGCCTAGAAAAACAATTAGCACTAGACATGCTTAAGGGGCTAGAAACAATTGCCAAGTCCTAACCCTGGGAGGCCGGTTTTTTACTTCCCCCTGATGAGTAAGAGATAAGGAGTAGGCTGGTCAGCAGAAAGGCTCGGCAATATACTACAGGGCTAGGTCTGAGACAAAATGGCTGCACTCCTGCTAGGATGATTTTACCAACTTCTTCTACTCTAAGATTCTTGGGGCTCTTGTCTTTCAGGCACAGTGGAAGAAGGGTAGAGCTGAGAGTGTGCAGGGCAGATAGCCAGCAGCCTCCACGGGACCCAAGTGATGGTGACTGGCACTGGTGGTAGGCATCCAGACTCTGTCTCTTGTGGCACCTGCATCATGGTGGGCTGGCCAGCAGGGGCAGATGCTTGAGGAATCGGAGGCAGGACACATGAGTGGGTAGGTGGCAGCAGCATGGTGTAGTAGGGACATTGAGGCAGGTGTTCTTTTTCAGCATTTCCAGATGCAGTGAGGGCTGGTGGAAGCCTGGGAAATACACACAAGGAAAAGATGTACAGGTTTCCCAGTCTGGGCACCACCAGCGTCAAAGGGTGCCAGAATAGGGGCACCAAATGGTTAGAAGCCCTGAGAGAGAGCTCATACAAGGAGGAAGAGTAGGGGCTAAGGAAGTTGAATGTGGGCACCTGAGAGTGGATTTGTCTGTTCTTTAACTCCCAGACGCTCAACCCAGACCCCACAGTTCCTCGGCTCAGGGGCAACAGATCTGACCTCAGACCCACTCTTGGATTAGGATGGGATATTTCAGTTGGCTTAGGACCACAGCAAGGGGGAGAAGAACCAACCCTTATTGGCTCCCAACCATGTACCGGACCCATGCTGGGATATCATCTCTCTCACTCTCACAGCAACCCTACAAAAATAAGTGTTCATTACTATTTTCATTTTCTTTTCTTTTTTTTTTTTTGAGTTGGAGTCTCACTCTGTTGCCCAGACTGGAGTGCAGTGGCCGCTGGGCTCTGGCAAGCCTTCCACCTCAGCCTTCCAAGTAGCTGGAACTACAGGCGCGCGCTACCACGCCCGGCTGATTTTTTTATTTATTGTAGAGATGAGGTCTCGCCAAGTTGCCCAGGCGGATCTCGAACCTGCGGGCTCAGGCAATCCACTCACCTCAGCCTCCCAAGGCACAGGATTACAGGCTGAGTCACCGAGCCCGGCTACTATTTTCATTTTCTAGCAGAAAAAATTGTTACTTGAGAAAGAAAAGGTAATTTGTCCAAGGTCCACAGCTAGCAAGTAGAAGGCTTAACTTTCAAGCCTATGCCTTCTTTGTGACCCTGGGCTCCAGTGACCCCAGCTGAATGGGACTGTGGAGGGCACAGACTGACATCCAAGGTCACGGAGCTCATTGGTCACCAGGACTTATCTCTGGCCATTGAAAATCAAGCTTTGGCTTTATGTATTCCAGAATTCAGGTTATTAATAAGAAAGCTCAGCTCATATGGTGCACCCTTGTGCTTTTGCAGGCCTTAGACAAACCGGTCTCTTTGCTCCTTTTTTGAATTCTCTTTGGAGGACACTGATCTAATTGCAGAGGATCCTCAATGAGGGATGTAAAAGGAGGTGACAAACAGAGCAAATGGTGTGAGTGGGTCTAAACAATGAGACCCAGAGACCAGAATGATTCAGCTCGAAGAAGGAGGCTGACAAGGGATTAAGAATGGACTTCAACTCCAGGGATAGTTATTTAGAAAAGAATCGTGAGTCACTAATTCCCCGGGGGAGAGAGGAAGGAAGAGCTCTATAAATGTATGAGGAGAGACCCCCCAAAACCCAGAATTATCTTTTGGAGAGCAAGTCCCTTATAATACAGGCTTCCCCCACTGGGTTAGTGTTCTAGGAACCTGTCAGCACCAGTGTACCAGCTAGCATTGTTGTGGGAGACAGAATTCGGTTTCAATGAATATTTTTATTTTTTTAGATTCTTTCAGTGTGCCCGCCCATTTCATGATGGGTGATTATGAGTGTACCTTCTCACACCACACTGAGCTTTCAGCACTTTTTGGCCCAAACAGCGTGACCCCAATGCCCCACCCTCTCTAACCGCCAGACCTCACCCTGAGTGACTTGTTTCCCTGATGAAGAAAAGTCCTCCAAGAGAAATGTTTTACCAACATGAAAGAGGTGAAACAAAAAATGGTGGAAGCACTGAAAGGCATCAGAGTTGATGAGTTCAAAAACTGCTTTGAGCAGTGGAAAAAGTGTCTCAATAAGTGTAGTGCCTCAAGTGTAGAGTACTTTGAAAGTGACTGAAATTTAAACATGCAAGAATAAATGCACAAATTTTATACATATATTCTAGATTTTTGTCCCCCTGCTTCATGTGGTCAGAGACTCTGACTGAGCAAATGCTCTGTTTTGGCAAGTGCAGCTGAACAGTGACCTGTGTGACCATAAGGATAGTACAGAGGTGAAAATGGAAAAATTCCAGGTTCAGCCAAAATATGCTTGAATAGGTTTATTCTGAGCCAAATGTGAGTGACTAGATCCCCAGGCACAAGTCTCAAGAGGTTCTGAGAACATGTGCCCAAGGTGGTTGTATTACAGGTGATATCAATACATGTAAGGGGAACTGAAGTTACTAAAAAAAGGCATAAATCAGCACATGTGAGATTCACATTGGAGAGCCTTGGGAAGGCAGGACATCTCTAAGAAGAAGCTTGCAAAACATGTGTGGATTCAAAAAGATTTTCTGATTGACAATTAACAGAAAGAGTTAAACTTAGTCTAAAGACTTTGAAATCAGCAAAATAAATGCTGAATTAAGACAAGCGGGGATTGAGGAAGCCAAGGTTCTTGATATGTAGATGAAGGCTCTAGGTATCCTGCTTCAGACAATAGGAGGTCAATATCTTAAAAGGTGCCTGGCGCCTCTGAGAAGCCCCCCTCCAAGGGGATTTATAGAGATGCAAATTTACCCAAGGCACAGCTTTTCAGGGTTATTTCAAAATATACCCAGAATCATATTTTGGTGTAAAATAGTTTTGATTTCCTTCTTCATCTGTTATATGATATTATGCCAGAGTCAGACTGGAAAGTTAGCCATATTATATAGTGTTACTACAAGCCTGTCTGATGAGACGTTACAGTCTGCAGGCTGTGGCTCCATGGCCCCTTAGGAATCTGAGTGAGAGAAAAAATAGGTCAGTTTAGTCCTCAGAGGTGAAGAGCACAGAGCTGGGTACCAGACCATCTAGGTTTAGCCCCGGCTCTGCTATTTGTTAAGAGGCATGATTGTGAATGAAGTACTCAACTTCTTGGTGCCTCAGTTTCTTCAGCTGTAAAGTGGGGACAATGGCAGGGGTGCTGTGAGGATGAAAGTGGGTTACCACGTAGGAGAAAGTACATGCTGGGCAGTGTCCTGTGATTACAGGTTGGCCGGGAGAGTTGCTCTGCAGGATTCATAAGTTGTACAACCTTTAAAAGCAGCATGAGCCGGGCTCGGTGGCTCAGCCTGTAATCCCACGCTTTGGGAAGCTGAGGTGAGTGGATTGCCTGAGGCCGAGGGTTCGAGACCCGCCTGGGCAACTTGGTGAGACCTCATCTCTACAATAAATCAAAAAATCAGCCTGGCATGGTAGTGCGTGCCTGTAGTTCCGGTTACTCGGAAGGCTGAGGCGGAAGGATCACCGGAGCCTAGTGGGTCGAGGCTGCAGTTGCCGAGAGCTGCCACTGCACTCCAGTCTGGGTGACAGAGTGAGACTTCAACTCAAAAAACAAAACAAAACAAAAAACAGCATGAACATCTCTTGCTAAAATACAAAAGGGATAAATCTGACTTCCTAAATGATGTGCTGCAGGACTTTCTTTTTTTTTAAGTTGGAGTCTGCACCCAGGTTGGAATGCAATGGCGTGATCATGGCCCACCAGTGTCCAACTCCTGGGTTCTGGCAATCCTTCTGCCTCAGTCTCTCAAACAGCTGAGACTATAGGTGTCCACCAGCACCCCCAGTTTTTTTTGTTTTTGTTTTTTGTGGAGAAGAGGTCTCACTATGTTGCCTAGGTGGGCTGCTGCAGAACTTTCAACCAATCTTTACAGCTCTCCAGCCTCAGTGTTTTTATCTGTAAAACAGGAATCATAGCACCTGATTGCAAACCAAAAGGTGACTGAAGCAATCTCAATCAATTTAGGTTTACTTTGCCAAGGTGGAGACCACTCCTAGGAAAAGAAGCAAAAGTCACAGTAGGATCTGAGCCCTGTGCTCTTTCCAGAGATAGTTTTGAGGATTTCAGTATTCAAAGGGAAAAGAATGAGCAGGGGAGGAAGGAGACAAGGAAAAAAGGAGGGCAGTCAGCGAGTAGTCACGTTCCCGGGCGGCTGCTCTCCGAATCCACAGTCTACATGGGAAAAGCGAGGAGTGAGGGGAAAGTTATACATTTGTCTCATGCTGAGCAAAACTACATTTTACCTAGGATAAAGTAAGCATGTGAAATTACAACTATTGGGGACAAGAGGAAAGCAGTTTTTTGTGTGGTTCAATTCCCAGCTTAACTTTTTCCTTTGACATGGTGAGTTCGGGGTCCCAAGAAATATTTTCCTTTCATGTGACCTTACTTTCCCTTAAGATTGCTTGAGAACCAAGCAAGGCAGAGGACATTCAAACCCTTTGCAAAACAGAAGAATGTTGTAGGATGGGGAGATATTTCTTGACAGATGACCCTGGGCAAGTCATCTGTATTCTTTTTCCATAGTAGCCACATGAGTCTAGTGTCTTGACATTGCCAGGCATCAACGTCTCGTGACCTCAGGTGGTGGGCTGGAGGATGTCATGGTCGTATGACAACAGTCTGCTAATAAACATGCCTCCCAGTGGTGTGCCAGAGGTCATCGTTGGTGGCTGACAGCAATGTATCCACACAAATGCCTGAAAGATAGATTGTTAGCAAGACTGGACATGCGTAAGGGGTTCTGTGTGATCACCATTTCTAAAACTGAATTTTTTTTTCGTGTTAATGATTATAGGATAAGAGGTCATGCGGGCAGTGCAAGCTGAACAGCAAGGCATGTCGAGAGGTGAAACTTAAGCAAAATGGCTGTACTGATTTAAAATGGCTGTGTTAAACTAGATATATTCTAAATTCCTAGGGCTCCCTCCTTCCGTTGCTCCCTACCCCAGGACTCTGTACAGCTGTGGCCAGCATGGTCCATCCCTGGGAGGTGATTGGGGCTGGGGGATGGCAGGGTCAAAGGTGCTTCATGAACATTTGCTGACCAGCACTGTTCCCTTGCGAGACCCAGCTCCTAAATAAGTAGGAAGCATCAAAGATTTAGCAAAGCATCCTTCTGAAGGTGAGCACAGACTTCACGTTGCTTATCCCTTATGGACCAATGGACACATGCACCTGCTGCATCTTGCCTGAATGTTTGGTAATATTATAAGTTATTGACGCCAAGCCAGCATGATCACTCATGAGTTCTGTATAGGACTTTCTGAGGAGAAGCTTGACAGGTTCAGCCTGATAGAATTTGCATATAAATACCCTACTCAGCTGGCAGCTGCCACAAGGAAGGTAACTTGTCATTGCTTTGCTCTAAGAACTGCAGAATCTGTGGGATAATGTCAAGGAAAGAGACTCGTGCAGAGATCAGAAAAGCCAGGCCCTTATTCTGCCAACCCCCTCCCCATTTCTCGTGTGACCTTGCATGAGTTACCTGACCTTTGCAGGTATCAGTTTTCTCTTCTATGAACTGGAACTTGTAATAATACCTAGTGGGAAAATATTACTTATGGTACTATAAAATGTCATCCTTTTAATAGGATACTATATAGGGACGTTTTATTGTTTAAAACAAAAGCTTTTAGAGCAGAGGTGTCAATGGTTTCAAGGATCATCTCCAGCTGCCACATCACTTCTTTGTGCCCTGTCTTCCTCAGCATACGTTCAGTCAACAAGCATTTATTGAACACTTGCCATGAGCCAGACACTGGGCAGATACATAAAGGAACAAGGCAAGGGATGGCTCTCAAGGAGCTCAGTCTAGTGGAGGAGACACACCCGCATGCAGGGTAATGAGTGCTTTAATAGGATTTTGTACCAAAAAAGTATGTCGTCCATAAGAGGGAATGTTAACGTTTAAAGGATGAGTAGCTAGAGAGCTGTAGAAAGGCACTCTTGCTAAACAGACCTAGCAGGGTTCTTTGCTAAATGGATACTTACAAGGAAGTGCACAGATGGGCCTAGGAGAAGTTTCGATTGACGGACTGAAGTTTGACCAAGCAGAAGTGGGGGATGGACATGGAGATTTGGAATCATGACCCCTTGGATGTGTCTTAAGTTGAGTTCCCAAGAAAGAGACCCGAGATGGAGACTTGCGGGCAGGAAGTTGGGGAACGTGCCCAGCGGAGTTCCTGCAGGGGAGTGAAGGAAGCAGGGCTGAGGGAAAAGGTCAGCAGTCCTCGGTCACAACAGAGGCCTCAGAATCATCCCCTTAGCAGGGAGCTGAGTGCTAGGTACAACTTTCACAAATATATGGAGTAGCCTTGACCCTGGATCTCTTAAGGCTGCAGAGGAAAGGGAGAAGGAGATGCAAATCCCCAGGTTAGGGGAACTTTCAGGGGAGGGTGGGTAGTCCCAGGGGTAGGCCTCTCCAGAACCCCCAGAACGTGCTCATGAGGAAAGTATACCAGCTTTATGCATCCATTGGCCCCAGAGGCCCAACCTAAATCCTCGCCCACTTGGACCCTGGAGAGGTCAGACACTGGCTAGCAAGTCAGGGAAAGAGAGGATAGAAAGAAGAGGGAGAGAAATAGAGAAGTCGACCATCTCCCTCTGTCGGGGTCTTCGCCAACCCCGACTTACAAGGGTGGGTTGGACCGCTCCGGTGGATCAAGACGGAAAGAAGAAACGACTCTGAGGCCATTCTTCTGGGAACAGTCTGATCAGGACTGAAGCCAAATTTTATTTGAACTCCTTCCAACTTATATACCTTTTTCCATACCCTCCATTAGTGTGTCAATCACTTTGGGGGCGTACAAACTTTATGCAAATTACGCATCACGAGATTTGCAAGTTCCAAGCAAACAATTACAGTTCCATGATGCATGACGTGTTTCACAAAACCCACATTAAATTTACAGGCATACAATTTTAATACAGATTGTTCAAAGTGTTCTCCACAATGTTCAATAAATCATTCACATTATACTTTTTGTTCCAGACCCTGATTAATACAAAAACTTTTCTAAGTTAAATCCAAGTTTACTGACTCCTAATATTTTTAACGATTAATATTATCAACTTAACACTATACTATAATCTATAAGTTTACTTAAATGACTCAGTTATTCTATTAATCTATTATGGTTCAACATAGTGTCCTGTAATTCTATAACAATTAAAACTTATTCTTAAATTATAAAACCTTACCATGACTTAAATGAATTTCCTATGTCTAAACTTTAATTTGTGTAATGATTGACCTTTAATACTATGCTATATCCTATTAAGCTAATACCTTACCATTAATTCTTTTATAAATCGTATAGTAACTATTATATTTGAATAATGTAGCCAAAAGAAACAAAACAGCAAGCATAAGTTTACTCAAATATACTCTAAAATGTAACTATAAGTGTATAAATATATATTTTATCCTAACAAGTCTACTCTAGAAATCATATAGTGGCTGTCATACTCTTGAGTAAGGAAATGCATGGCCACATGGCCTTGGGCCGAGGTAAACAGAGGCAGACAGAGTTTCAGTATGAAACAAAGGCATAGTCGCCATGTTAATGGCTTTGGGCTGCAAACAGTTTCGGTATTTAACAGCACAAAGGCAAGGAAATGCATGGCCTGTAACGAGACAAAAGCAATCCTTTTTGCTTGGCCAGGAGCAGGGCAATAAGACTATGATGGTAATTTAGTCTCTAATCTTAGCTCTAGGGGAAACTGCTTAAGAGTTGACTCACCAGTCTACCAAGAAAGTAGAAGTTTGAAAAATATCTAGAAAGAAATACAACTTAGAATCATATAAGATAATTCTGCTGAGCAGCTTTCCATCAGGCTTTATTGCCACGTATGCACACATTGGTCACTAATGATTAGTGACCAATATTATAGGTATAACTGATATCCTATGTCAGAGGCGATCTTCCAGATGGGCTTTTACAGGCCTCAGCCATGCAGCTATAGATGTTGGCTCCCAACATCCCTCCTGCCCCAGCTCTCTGCCCTTCAGGCTTCCAGCCCCAAGCAGGCTTGGAGGGAGGGGGCAGGAAACGGAAGTTTTGACATTCAGTCAGGTTTATTTTGATTATTATTTTGGACTGGCCATTCTGATGTCTAAATTGAAACCGTGACTCTGTTCAGTCCATAAGACTGAGCAGAAGAGACTCAAGCCCCTGGAATGGAGCAGGAAAGAGAACCCCCCATGGATTAAAGTTTAGGGGAATGGAGGAGACAAAGATCAACGTTGTATTTTGATGACATTCTGGGCTGTGCTTACTTAACACAAAGTTACACTTGCACCCAACAGGGGGCTCAGCCTATGCAGAGCACTTGATTGATGTCCACCATCATTATAATAAAAGCCGAAACATAAAGGCATAAAGAGAAAGCCTCACTTAATCCCCCAAATAGCCTTGTAGGCAGGTCTTGCTCTTCCCCTCTGCACGTCAAGCAGCACTGAGTGTGGGCTGCCTTTCGAGCCTCGTCCTGTTGGTGGCATGAGTGACTTGAACAGCATTGAATGCCACACTCCACTTGTCCAGGGAACTGAGAGCACATTGCAACGTCCTTTAATAAGAACTTAACTTGGGATAAAAACCAATGATTTCAACTCTACCTAAAAATTTTTTGATGATTCATCATAGTCCAGGAGGATATTATTTATGAAATGGACTAAATTTACCCATAGTCTGGGGGAAATATGACTTATAAATCTTTTTTAAAAAATGGAAACCTTGCCTTTCGGCTGGAACCGCCATCTTCCAGTAATGCGCCAAAATGACGAACACAAAGGGAAAGAGGAGGGGCACGTGGTACATGTTCTCCAGGCCATTCAGAAAACATGGAGTTGCTCCTTTGGCCACATACATGCGAATCTATAAAAAAGGTGATATTGTAGACATCAAGGGAGTGGGTACTGTTCAGAAAGGAATGCCCCACAAATGTTACCATGGCAAGACAGGAGGAGTCTACAATGTCACCCAGCATGCTGTTGGTATTGTTAAGGGCAAGATTCTTGCCAAGAGAATTAATGTGCGTATTGAACATATTAAGCACTCGAAGAGTTGAGATAGCTTCCTGAAACGCGTGAAGGCAAATGACCAGAGAAAGAAGGAAGCCAAGGAGAAAGGCACCTGGGTTCAGCTGAAGCGCCAGCCTGCTCCACCCAGAGAAGCACACTTTGTGAGAACCAACAGAAAGGAGCCCGAGCTTCTGGAACCTATTCCCTATGAATTCATGGCTTAATAGGTGTCAAAAATAAATGATCTCTGGATCATAAAAAAAAAAAGGAAGCCTTGCAGATTTAAGAGTAAGATAGTAGAGTCATTGTGAGACCCATTCACCTTATCTGGCTGGAAGTTAAAAATCATCTTGGCTGACAAGGCTGTTCATTTCTTTCCTCCTGAGTGAAATAGCAAATGCAAAGATTTTGACTTGCATTCACAAAGATGGAAGCCCTTATGTTTTACTAAACATGGCAAACTTGAATTGACACCGCAAAGACTCATCTGAGGTTGGCATTCAGTGGCGTCTCAAGGGTCCTTTTTGAACTGGGTCTGAAAACGATAATCAGGATTACTCTCTGCAAATGGCAAGGGCTGTTTGTGAAAGTGACCAGTATGTAAGAAAGCCCTTTTCCATGCTTGTTCATTCCCCGATAGACATTCATTGGATAGCTACTGTGTGGGGCAGGTCTCTGCCTTCAGGCAACGCGCATGTAATGAGAAATGCTGGGTCCTCCACTCCATGCCAGGACTGAGTGCCCATGAACTCTACTGAAGGGCACTAAGGATTCTTAGGCCTGAGGCAGATGGAAGGTCAGACCCAGCTTGCCTGGCCCTGCCCCTGGGTCCGGTGGCCTCGAGGCTCCTCCCTGGTTACAAAGACACATCCTGTCAGGCTTCATGGATCAGAATTCAGGCCCAGACTTGATGTTCAGGTGTGCCTCGATGACCAAATTGTAGGCTCAGCAAGTCATTGAACTTCTCTGTGCTGCAGTTAATATTTCTGAATAGTGGAGATAATAATGGGCTGTGTTGGAGGAATGTTGAGAATTAAAGGAGGTAATCTGTGTAATATGCTGGATAATACAAACTACTCTTCCTGCCAAATACTTACAGAGTGTGCATTCCTAGTGATGTGGATTTTTCAGGTCAGCCTGGGTTTTAAGAGTGTCAGCTCAATGGGTTGGCCAGCCAAGCCCCAGAGAGGGTCGTCTTGAGGGGCTGGTAAGCCTAGACTGGAAGTTTTGGCTCTAACGGGCGGGCAAGCCAAGCCCTGAGAGTGTTGCTGGTTCAGTGGGCTGGCAGGCCTAACCCCCAGAGTGTTGGCTCTGATGGGCTGGCAAGCCAGGCCCTGAGAGTGTTGCTGATTTGGTGGACCGGCAAACCTAGCCCCCAGAGTGTCTCAGCTTGAGTGTCTTGCCTTCTTCCAGCAGCTCTCCTGGTTCAGCTGGCTCTGCCAGTTGGCAAGCCAGCCTCTGCCTCTGGGTTGCATGGCTCTTCAGCTCCGATGATCTTCTGCAGTTCTTCAAGTCACAGCTTTTCAGGGTAGAATTTCTTGTCTCACACCCCGGAAGAATGAGGGACACGGACAGCTGGAACATGAGAAAGAAGGATTTATTAAGAGGACAGAAAAGCCCCCACAGTGGGAGGGGCCCTAAGGGAGTTGCCAGTCTGAGGCTGAAACCTGGTGCTTATATAGCCCTAAGTCTAAGATGATTGGCTAGCACTAGCTGTAAGCTGTAGCTGTTCTGATTGGTCAGTATTAAGGACCCATTGGCAGGAGGTAGGGGCCTAATGGTGAGCTGATTGGTTGCTTTTCGATCCCAGCAGTGAGTACTTAAGCTCTAGCTTGGGAGGCCCACAGGGAGCTTGTTTATCAATGCAGAGCCTGAGGAGGCCTACTGGAGTTCACTAGGTTGTTACCAGGGGAGTTTGCTACATTGTTACCAGAGCACCCACCTGTCTGTCTGCCTAACCTTTCTTTAGCTATCTCCTGTCTCACTAGGCTAAGCACTTAATGCATCTATTAACTCATTCAATCCTCCCAAAAACTTATAAATAGGCATTATTGTTATCCCCATTGTATGGATGAGAAAATGGAGGCATAGGCATTTAGCTAACTTGCCTATGACCGTAGTGAGTGCAGATAGAGGCAGAATTCAAGTCTAGACAGTCCTGCTCAGGAACTGTGCTCCCAACCACTCACTAGGCCGTCCAGTCCAGGTTGCAAGCCACTGCTTGGTAGGTGTTGATGGTAGTTATGACATCTTTGACACTATCATTGGAGAGGAGATATGCATGTTCATTGTCATAAGCAATTCTGTAAAGCACAAGGTACAGTATTCCCCATGTGCAGGTCATCATGGCTATTTCTATTACTACAGTTGACCTTTAAACACAATGCAGGGGTTGAGACACAACCCCCTATGTAGGTAAAAATTCCTATACAAATTTTGACTACCCACAAGCTTAACTAGGTAGTCAACTGTTAATCAGAAGCCTTACCAGTAACACAAACAGTAGACGAACACAAATTTTGTATGTTGTATGTGTTTTACACTGTATTCCGATAATAGAGTGAGCTAGAGAAAAGAAAATGTTACTAAAAAGAGTCACAAGGAAGAGAAAATGCATTTACTGTCCATTAAGTGGAACTGGATCATCATAGAGGTCCTCATCCTCGTCATAGTCTTCACATTGAGTAGGTGGAGGAAGAGGAGGCTGAGGAAGAGGAGGGGCTGGTCTTGCTGGGGTGGTAGAGGCAGAAGAAAATCTATGTGTAAGTGGACCCATGCAGTTCAGCCCTGTGGCCCCATCACACTTTTCTTGGCAGAAGAGGAGGGGAATGACTCCTAACTACCACACTTCTCCCTGTGGTCAGCCAGGGTTTCCAGGAAATCTCTGGACCCTGGCGGAAAAGCCAGGGTCACAAATTCTGCCATTGGCTGATCTCAGTCTCTTCTGAGTAAATTACTATTCAAGGCCTATTCTGGACACTTCCTGACCCACACCTTTTCCTTAGTTTATCGCTGGAATGTACACAGAGTGGCCACTGCCATTGTTATTCCTCTGTCCAGACTTATTAGTGTTCCAAAGCTGGTGTTTGCAGCATCTACCTTTCCTTCTCTAGAGATAGAAACCAGACCACCAAAGTGATTCCTCTTAGGAAATATTCAGCATGTCCTTGTATTTAAGGCACCATAAATGAAAGGCTGTACAGAATAACAACCTCTCAGGAATAATGATCAAGCAATGTTAAATCTACTCACTGACTGTAAGATTCCAAAAATGCTGACTTGTAGATTCAAGAAAACAGAGAATGTCCATCTTGGTCAGTGTATAGACCCTTCAAAGGCTCCTGATTGTCCTCAAGCCAAGTGAACTGGAAAGGGCAACAAAGCCACTCATGACCCAATCACTGCCCACGGCTCCAGCCTCAGCTCCCCCATCTCTGGCTTGTCCTGACCTTGCATTTTGACTACAGTTGCTGTTCCCCAGTGAGCCTGAGTAGATTATGCCTCTGTGTGTCTACACATGCTGTTCCTACTTACAACCCCTTCCTTCCTTCCACCTGGTGGCAACACCAAAAGCACCACCCCTGGGCAGTGACCCCTCTATGATAATGCTGTGGGGAAAAAGTGGGCTTAATATTCCCTAAGTGGCTTCTCGCTGGGAGGCCTCAGCACAGGAATTCCCCTTGCCACACCTCTTGCAACAATTGTGTCAGCCCCTCAGGACTGCTGGGGGGAGCAAGACGATGATGGGAGGGGCTCACACCGGGCCAGGCACAGGATGGTTCCCTTGTCTTTTCCCAGCTTCTGGTTTTGCTTTTTTTGAGGCAGCAGCAAAACTCTAAGAGAAAACAAACACCAACACACACTCAGGTCAAGTGGAAATTCTACTTATTTGTTTGGGTCTTTTTTTATTGAGATATAATCCACATACCTTAAAATTCATCGATTTAAAGCATGTACAACTCAGTGGTTTTTAGCATATTTCCATGTGCAGCCATGAGCCTTACCTAACTCCAGAACATTTCCACACCCCCCGCCACCCGCCGAGAATGAGCACTATACCCATTAACGGTCTTTCCCCACTCATCCATCCCCTAGTAACACAAGCCTGCTTTCTGCCTCTTCGCATAGTCTTTCCCCCAAACTGGAAAGCTAGCATTGGCCTTGCCAGCTCCTCAAAGGGCATCTCAAAGGCTGTGCTGGTGAAACCGGAGGAGTTTTGTGAATACAAATTGTTGTTAGGTGCAGAAAGGGGAGTCGAATCGCCTTGGAGACAAAGACTGGGCCAACCCCTGGCAGCATTCCCTCAGCAGGTCACATCCCACTTGCTGTGTGCTGGGGGCCCTGCCACTCTCCCCTCATGGGATCCAAGAGCTGCACAGGGTCTCTGTCACCAAGGTCCTCTGTAGGGAGCAAGTCTTGGGAGAGCAGCAGAGGGAAATCCTGCCTCCAGAGAGCAGGTGTGGGGGGGTGGGAGGCTGTGGGCTTCGGTCCTCTTGGTGCTGACACTCGAGGGTCTGTGGACACATTCCCATAGGCCCAACCTAAAACCAACAGATCCATTGCCCAGTGTGTGATATGTGTTCAAGTCCGAGTGTGTCTTATTTTCTCCTTGGCTGTCTCCTTGTACTTTCTTGGGAAATAAAACTTGTCAAGAATTTAGCATTAAGGACTTGGTGTTTCATCTTTCTCCCCATCAGAACTGCCTTGTGAGTGACATCCTCTTCTTTCAGTGGCACCATGAGAGCTTGTCTGTAAACATGAGTAAGGAAAAGGCAGATCAGGGAGTAGGTTGACTCAATGGGCATAATGCCAGCTTCGCACTGCTTTTGAGCTGCACTACAAGGGGGATGTCACTGCAGGAAGTGTCTCAAAATGCCTCTCGAATAGGGTGTGTTGTAGGGACTTGTTTGCCTTTTACAGCCAACTGAAAAGAAACAAGTGCCCGCCTTGTGCCCCCCAGATCCCCCTGCCCTCACGCCCATAGGGGCTGGGAGAGAGCTCCAGCTGCCCTTCTCATGTCCTCACTGGCAAGACAGAGATGGTCGAAGGTTGTGAGCCTTGAGGTGTCTGGTGGTGGCCCCCGTATGCCCCCTGTGCACCTCTGTGTGTAGGCTCCATTCTCATGGCAGCCTTGTAGGCAGCTGTGATGGTGAACAAAGGAGACCTGAAGAGCCCCCAGGCTTGCACAATGCCCCAGGAGGTGAAGTCAGCCAGTGCTGATGTCCTCTGAGTAGCCTTGGTCATCCTGAGCCTCTTGCTTTTCAGAGCCACTCTCCAGCTCACTATCTCACAGAGAAGATAGGATGAGGGTCATTGGTTTTGTGCGTGGAAAGTGCCGTGGGCATGGGGCTCGTGCCTAGGCTGGGTCAGGCCCCGCCCTCAGTCTTTGTTTGAAGGGACCACCATGAGCAGGAAGACTGTCTACAGAGTCCAGGCTGCTTGGCCCAGTGGCCCAGTCCCCTGTGTAAGGACCAAAGCCACCACATCAGCGGCATCTTCTTCCTGCAGGAGAGCACCTGGCCGTACCTGTTTGGCGTGATTGCGGTCCCTGCCTTGGTCCAGCTGGTGAGCCTGCCCTTTCTCCCAGAGAGCCCTCGCTACCTACTCCTTGAGAAGCACGACGAGACGGCAGCTGTGAAAGGTGAGGGCCCTTCCCTTTCCCTCATGGCTCCAGCCCCATTGTGGGTCGCCCTCCAAGGCAGGCTGGAACCTGGACCGACAGACACAGGAAGAGGCATGTCATTATTTGTCTCTGCAGGTCTCGTGCTGGGCGCCATAGGAGACCATCTTGTTTTGTCTTCCCAGTAGCTTTCCTGGGAGGGGCAGAAAGGGAATACGAGGTCATACAAAAGCCAGGAAAAGCCAGGACAGACAGGATAAGATGCAGGTCCACTCTCTTCTGTGCAGTGTCTCTCCACTGCCGCCTCTCTGGTTGCCCCAAACATGGAGACAAAGCAAACTCAGACTTCTGAGAGGCTTAGGTGCAAGGCAGCCCTCTTTCTCCTCCATTCCTTACTGACTTCTCCCATCTTGGCATTTACTTGCAAGGAAAGAAAAAGATGCAAGTACAGGATAAGCAGCAATATCACACCAGGTGCTGCTGAGTGCTTCTGCCCAATGGTCTACTGGACCCTCCTAGTGTCTCTGCCAGCGAGGAAGAAGCATGTACCCATTTTACAGGAGAGGAAAATTAGGATCACAGTAGGGCTTGAAAATCGTCCTGCTTAGCTTTCCTTAAATGCCCTAACTGGAGTCAGATTCAAAGCCCGGCTTTCAGAACCAAAGGCATTTCCACAGGGCTGCAAAAGGCAGAATCATTTTGTGTAGAGATAGACAATGTAGAACAAACTATTGCATCCCTGTTCTTTCAGTTTTATGAAGTGAGAAACAGCTGACAGCACTGTGGTTTGGCGTGTGAAGGTTCCCGGCGCTGCCTTCACATCCCAGCTCTGCCATCTGATCTTGAGCAATTCTTTTAACTTTTCTAAGCCCCAGAACCTGGCCTCTAAAAAGGCACTGACACAAACTTCCCCCACGGGGTGTTGTGAGGACTGAATTAGATGGTGCATATAAGGTTCATATTATTATCTGCTATCATTATCACTGAGAACTGTGTCCAGTTTCTTATTCATATCCTGTCCTCTAACCTAAATTTTACTAATGCCCACATTCTGGAAAAAAACTTGAGAATTGTATATATAATTTGTGCAGCAGTTTTTAAAATGTAAGCTAAGTATTTTCTGAATTATCAAATGGCATAATTAAATATTAATTGTTGCCTCATCTATTAGCATATGGTTCAAATTCATTTTCTCATTTACATAATTTCTCTAAAGTTAAGTCAGAGAATGCTGTCATCACTTTCATTTTGCATGTAAAGAAACTGAGGCTGACAGGGCTAAAGTCACTTGCCCAAAGCTGTGGTTTTTGCTCAATGGAGGTTGATAGAGTCTTTTTATTATTTTATTTTATTTTATTTTATTTTTTGAGTTGGAGTCTCCCTATGTCGCCCAGACTGGAGTGCAGTGGCCGGGAGCGGCCACTGCAGCCTTGACCTGCTGGGCTCCGGTGATCCTTCCACCTCAGCCTTCCAAGCAGCTGGAACTACAGGCGTGCGCTACCATACCTGGCTAATTTTTTGATTTATTGTAGAGATGAGGTCTCACCAAGTTGCCCAGGTGAGTTGCGAACCTGCGGGCTCAGGCAATTCACTCACCTCAGCCTCCCAAGGTGTGGGATTACAGGCTGAGCCACTGAGCCCCGCTGATAGAGTCTTTTTGAATAGCATGGAAACAACAGAGTTTTCTTCAATACAATGTCCATACACACAAAATTTTGCCTACAGCTTGGTGATAGGCATGTGACATGAGACCTCTCTCCTCCAGAAGCCCACAGGGGACCTTGGCACAGTCTCAAGCCAGTAAGTTGCGGAAGAAGGATTGGAACCTGAGGGCAATTTTCTTCCCTCACCCCTCATCACAGAGGGACATCAGGAAAGAAAAACAATGGGCAGTGTTTAGATGGCTTCCCATGTGGTCAGTAGAGAGGTGAACTATCCAAAAATCATGTTCAGATGGTAGAAGCTCTAGAGGAAAAAAAGACTAAGACAAAGAGGTCTGATTTCAGAAGGCAGCCAGGCTGTGGTTTATTGGAACAATGCAAATCCTCCAGCTGTGTCTCTCTTAGCCGGAGAGGTTGCCCCTCACTCCATCTGGCTTCACTTGAGGAGAACTCTTGGGAAATGACTTTAATTAAGTACAGTTGGAATGAACAATGTAAACAAATGCCAGACAGTAAAAAAGGCCTTAAAATTTTATCTCATAGCACAGTAGGGAGAGAGAAGAAAGGTTGTAAAACATGATAAATATTACATGAGTACTTTATAAAAAGAACAAAGATATTGGCCTTAAGTTGAAATAGATTATTGAAATTTGCATCTATACTTATAAAAGTGCTAATTTCATGCCAAACCTGCAGCAAACAATGAATATTTACCATGTGGGCATTCTGCCAGGCGATGAGGAAAGAGAGGGGCATGAGATGGTGATCCTGCCCCCTCAGGAGTGAGTGTGAGGTTCTAGTTAGGGATATAGACACACACACACTCATTAATGGCTCATCTCTATAGAAAACTACTTCATCCTAAGCATTTCACATATGTTTGCTCATTAGATCTTCACAGCAACCACAGAAAGTAGGTCACATTTTTATTCCTGTTTTGTGACCAAAAGAGAGAGAGAGAAGAAAGAAAGGAGGAAGGAAAGAAAGGAAGAAGGAAGGAAGGAAGGAAGGAAGGAAGGAAGGAAGGAAGGAAGGAAGGAAGGAATAAAGAAAGGAAGAAAGGAAATAAACTGAGGATAGGATGACTTGGCCGAGGACACAAAGCTAGCCAATTGCATCACTGGAATTTGAACTCTGAAAGATGGCTCTGGAACTTATGAGTTAAATAAAACACATGATTAATATATTACCTAGCATCTTTCTTGGCACTGTGGGAGATACTCTTTCCCCAGGCTATTACTAATAGTTGCAGCAGTCAACTATTTTCATAATAATGCTGCATAACAAAATGCCTTGACTTAAGATAATAGCATTTCTAGAAGTTCACAAATCTACAGGTAAACTGTGTGTTTCTATTCATCTTGATAGGCTTGGCCTCAAAATTCTTCTTGGGGTCAGCTAAAGTTTGCTTACATGTCTGGTGGTCAGCTGCTGATCTAGGTTGACCTTAACTCTGTTCCACATGTCTCATCCTCCAGCAGGCTAGCTTGGGCATATTCTCATGGTGATCACAGGGCTCGAGAAGGAAAATGGAAAACAGAAGCAGTTTTCAAACTTCAAATCCCCTAAAATCCTATTGGCTAAAGTAAGTCACATGCCCAAGCCCAACGTCAGAGTAGGAAGGGACTACATAGACACAGGACAAAAGACATAGATTTAGGGAGGCCATGAACTGGGGCTGTCAGTGCAATCACTCTAGACCACAGGTTTCTTTGAGAGTTTCCCTCCTCATCCCCACTCCATAGTAGCCAGGGATTGAGTCCCAGCCCCTGGGTCGTATTTCTTTATGCTACATGTGTCAGTTTAGGAGTGCGTAAAAATGGAGAGAGGATCCAAACTTCTACCAAGTGAAAGAGGAATTTATTTAATTGAGTAGAAATGAAATATTGCCCTAGGGAATGTGAAAGGGCAATGTGTCAGACACTAGGGTCAGGGAAGCTGCATTGACCAGAAACCTTTGGGTTGTAAGAAACAGAAATTCCACTTAGTTTTAGCCAAAAGTAAACCTTCAGCTCGTGTTCCTAGTGATGCGATTTGAGGGTACCAGTAGCAAACACTCTTTCTCTTTCCAGTCCAAGTTGAAACCAGTTGAGAGCTGGATGTAGAAGCAGAGGAGAGGAGATAGAATATTGCTTTTAGTGCGGATAAAGATTGCTTGGAGAAATGGCTTTGAGTCTGATGGGCAGGAGAAACTCATAAGATCATGCTTCTAATAAACTTGCCACCTACTCATGGCCTCCCTGACAGAGTCCACCCTTGGAAAACCTAGAACACAGAACAGAGAGGTGTGTGCTCTTCCAGTCAGCTAGATACCCAAAAGGAAAGGGAGGAAACAAGTTGTGTGGGCCATATCTCTCCCCAACTCAATCAGTTAGCTAAGTTTCTTCTCATCTCCTAGGGAGGAAGGAGTGAGGTGGGGACGGAGATGGAGTGAAGAATGACACACTAATTAAATGCCTCTCCACGAAGAAAGCAGCATGAGGAGTGAGGAGTAGTGCTCTTAATAATAGATGGTAGAGAAGTTAGGTTTCCTTCAGGCATGGCAGGATCCAGGAGGTGAAGCTAAACCATTAGGTTACTGCTTCTCTCTTAACAAATCTAGACATTCTTATGATGCCGTTGGCTTTTTTCTTAGTCCGTCTTTTTCTGCTTGGCATTAAGACAGTCCAGAGGAGTTCCAACTTAGTAAGACTGTCTCAGAAGGAGAGACATTCTCTTTCACACAGCATACATCTTAATCCCTGAAGAAAAGCATTCTAATTGACCCTTCTTGGGTCACATGACTGTCCTTGAACCAGTCGCTGTCATAGGTGTTAGAATTCCCTAATTTTTTTTTTTTTTTTGAGTTGGAGTCTCACTCTGTCGCCCAGACTGGAGTGCAGTGGCCGCTCCCGGCCACCGCAGCCTCGACCTGCTGGGCTCCGGCATCCTTCCCCTCAGCCTTCCAAGTAGCCAGAATTACAGGCATGCGCTACCACGCCCGGCTGATTTTTTTTTTTTGATTTATTGTAGAGATGAGGTCTCGCTGCCCAGGCGGGTCTCGAACCCGCGGGCTCAGGCAATCCACTCACCTCAGCCTCCCAAAGGCGCGGGATTACAGGCTGAGCCACCGAGCCCGGCTAGAATTCCCTAATTAACCAGTGGGGGTTGCCATACATTCTGATGACTGAGAGATGCAGGGCTGTGCGGTTTGGCTGGCCTCTCCCCTGGGATTACAGGGAGTGTGGGAGAGAGCTTCAGGAAAACGATGGGCAAGAGGGAAAAGTAAAAGATGCTCATCACCACGAAGGAGTGATACCTCGGTGCACCTTCCCTGGTGTGCCGTGTCACCCCTCCCCATGGTCTGTATTGGTCTTTGCTGCCAGAGCTCCACTCAGGGATAGAATCGCAATCCCCAGATAAACAACTCAGAGGAGTCTTGCTGTGTTTCCTTTTTTGTGTGTATGGGAGGGAGAGTGTTTTTATGGAGTGCAGCGTTTAGGAGCCAATGATTGACTAGAATCCTATCCTGAATTGAAAAGGCGTAATATCCATTATTGGCTGGAATTTTAGTTGGCATCATGATCATAGTAAGTTTCTTTCTTTTGTTTTTTTTGTAGAGAAAGGTATGTATATCGTGTTAAGTCCAGCCACCTTCTGATAGAAAAACCAATATAATAGTTTCTTAAATAAAATAGAAGTTTATTTCTCCCATATAGAAAGAAAAAAAGCTACTTGAGACTAGTCTGGGCAACACAGTGAGACAGTGTCTCTACAAAAAATCTTTAAAAATTAGCTTGGCATGGTGGTGCATTCCTGCAATCCCAGCTATTTAGGTGACTGAGGCAGAAGCATCATATGAGCCCAGTAGGTTGAGGCTGCGTCAAGCTGTGATTGTGCCACTGCATTCCAGTCTGTGTGACAGAGTGAGACCCCCAATTCAAAAACAAAATGTTCATGGTAGGCAGTCTGGGGAAGTTATGGTTCCTCATGGCCTCGGAGACCTGGCTCAGTTCATCTCCTGATTTGCCATCTTCAAAAGGTTGCCTCGTGGTCCAAAGTGGCTGCCATCATAACTGCATTGCAGCCAGAAGGAGGAGGGTGAGAAGAAAGGATTGTTCACCCCTTCTGCTCCAAGAATTCTTGGAAGTCTCATACACTTCTGCGCCTGTCTCTTTGGTCAGAAGGGAACCATACAGACTTTCTTTTCTGCCAAGGAGACTGGGAGGTGAAAGATGGTGGTGCCAGTGAGACTCAACACCCTTTGAGGCCAAGAGATTTATTAGAGCAGCGGCTACAGAGAGAGGGTCTGTAACTGCCTGGTAGGGAAGGGGGAGTGAGCGAGAGACGGTGAGAAAGGTCTGTATTTATTGGTTTGGGAGGGAGCGGCCAGTGCTGTACCGGAGCCTGGCGGTGCCGGCCGGTGCTGTCTTAGGGTCTTTATTGGAGGGAGCTATGAGGTAGTATTCCTATAGGGAGATAATATTTGTGAATAGTTTTAAGTTTCATGTGCGCAGGAAGAGTAGGAGCTTAGGGCCTTTGTTGTCTTTGTTTGGTTCCATATAGTGTTTAGCACCATCTCGGGCGACTCCCTTCTGACTGTTCCCTGTGGCTTTCATTCCCACCTTTTCTGTTTATTTGGGAGAGGGGCGTTGTTATTCTTTCTGGCTGCTTCCTGCTGGGTGTGGGCGTTGTGGGGTGGGGTGTGGTGGGGGAAGGGCACAGAACCAGCCAGAACAGGGCCCAGAGATAGGCGCTGAAGGTGAAGATTTCTGAAGGCGAGAGTTCTATAAAGGTCCCTTGTAGATGTAGAATGGCGACTAGTTCTGGCCACTCCTCCAGCGGGCACGAGGGCGGTGGTAACCAGCTGTCTTGGAGTAAGCTGTGGAGGTAGATAGAGAACCTAGAAGAGAACATATCTAAAAGAAAAAATTAGATAAAAACTGGGTTGTTATGGCTGCTATAACCCTGGATTTTATTGTAACAGGTTGATAGTTGTTAAGTAATTAAAGCTGGTATGGGGTCGGAGGTGGTTCGGATGGAAGAGGCGAGTATGACTATAATAGTAGTTGGCTGACCGTTATTCGAGAGAGCTCTGCCAGGCACTGTTGGAGAAACCCAAAAATACATGGAGCCGCTGACAAGAGGATAAATATAGCAATTAGTGGAGTTAGAACAGGAAGAAGCCACGTTAGGAGCTGGGGCTGCCACCACCCTGAGAATGG
This sequence comes from Cephalopachus bancanus, assembly GCA_027257055.1. Classification (NCBI taxonomy): domain Eukaryota; kingdom Metazoa; phylum Chordata; class Mammalia; order Primates; family Tarsiidae; genus Cephalopachus; species Cephalopachus bancanus. Next base: position 183,991 of record JAPVLO010000800.1, on the reverse strand, counting down.
GCCTCCGATCAGGTCTTCTCTTCGTTTTTGGAGATTTTCTCGTAGTTGTTTAATTCTGTCCTTGACTATTCCTGATTTATTGGCATAGAAGCAACATTCTTCCCTAAGAAACAGGCATACTCCTCCCTCTTTTGCTGTTAGTAGGTCTAGTCCCCGTCGATTTTGGAGGACCATGTCAGCCGGGGAGTCTAGTTGTGTTTGTAAGTCTAGGACCGTGTCTGCCACCTGTTGTATGTCCTCGATCAGTTGGGAGGAGAGCTGCTTGTAGAAGTGAAGTGAGGACCCCAGCCCTGCTGCCCCCGTCCCCATGGCCACGGTGATGCCCAGCCCCACCAGCAGAGGTGTGAGCTCAACTGCCCGTCTTACTCGGGATGTTGAGGAGCCCACTAAAGGGACAGGCAGGCTTTGGTTGCCGGGTGCTATTACAATGGCGGGGAGGAGGATGACAAGAATGCAGGACCCCGACCAGTTGGGGGGCAAGACTGGGTAGATGGTAGTGGCACATAGGAAGGCAGTCCTGTCAAATGGGGGGCAGAGGATGTTATTTGATTGGACCACAAGTGATTGTGTGCAGAGGCGGGGGGGCCATCCGACCCCCAGAGTGCCGTTTCGTGTTATACACTGGGCCGTGGGCAAGTCATGTAGGAGAGGGATGTTAAAACGTGGTAGTGAAGGTGTACATTGGTTGGAGGTATAGGGAGAGTCCAATTTCCAGCGACCGGGACAGGGGAGACCCAGGATTGGCCGGACTTGAGGCATAGCCAACAGTCCTTCGCTAGGTCAGGGTTAGTAAGGTAAGCAGGGTATGGGTTTGGCTAAGGACAGGAAGAAGTTTCGGATCTGTCTTATAAGGGCCCCAGGGTTTTGGGAGGTTGGGGCGCACCAAGACCGGCCCATTGAAATGTTGAATGAGCTCTTCCATGACCCGCTTAGTGTTTTGCTGTTCAGCATAATCTTGCGCCCCTCCCCCATCTGATCTCCCCACAGGAGGTCTGAGGTTCCAGCAGATTTTTTTCTCCCTGTTTCCCGGGACAAGAATACCCAGAATGTTGTCCCAGGCTTCGTCCCATCCAGGCCTACTGTTTGGTTGGTCTGAGGCAGACCGAGGCTTGCTCGTAGCAAGATGCCTGGACAAAAGAATGGATGGATGAACATTCAGCAGGGCAAGGGGGTATTTTGTTTTGGGGTTTTGGTAGGGGTCTTGCTCGCAGCAGCGGACTGTGCCCCTATTGCTTGGAAGTCTCTTAACATTGTTGCGGCCCAGTATTTTTGTGTTCCTAGTTGGCACGAAAATTTTTGATAACAGCACATACTGGGGATCAGCTGGTAGAGTCTGGGTTTTCCTGCAGAGACGCATCGGTTGCAAGTCCAATCAGCCATGCCCCATGATATTGTAGAGTTATTGGCTAGGCTTATTAATATGAATATGGTTAAACCGTAACTGGAGGTAAAACCGGGGGTTATTTTGGTCTTTAAGGGAGGCATCTGATGAGAACAAAGCTGGTGACAATTAAGAGATAGGCAGTAGCTAACAGAATTTTTGCTGCAGGCGGCCAACTTGTGGGTGCTGAGCAGGTGAGTAATATAGTAAGTAGAATGGCGATCAGGCCAAGAAAGGAGCGGGGCCAAGGGTCACAGGTGTTCTGTGTTGTATCCAGGATGTTGGGTCGGATTTGGGTTGGGATGAGTGGTGAGTCGAGACAGGCGAAGTTTAGGTGGTTGGTCTGGAACCTGGGAGCAGGTGCACCTGGACAATACCCTCTGCACCTGCTATTCGCGGAGGGGTGCTAGGACGACCGATGCGGCCTTGGATCGGGTTACTGGAGGGCTACACTGGGGAGCGATTGGAAGGGGAGGTTATATAGGCTGAACTTCTGGAGCAGAAGTGGGAGGGGTTGAAGAGGAGGGCAGGGCCTGAGGGGCCTTGGGTTGCCTGTAAGGTGGGGGTTCATCCACAGGCTCGAAATCTGAGACGGAGGAGGAGGGAGCAGAGATGGAATTTGCAGGGTCTGCAGTAGGGGGAGGGGAATCTAGAGGAGGAGGCTTACACGTGCTTGGAGCAATGGGAGAAAGAGAAGTTACAGGGGAAGCAGTAGATGCTAGCATGAGTTGAGGGTGAAGGTTAGAGGGGTTACAGGTGAGACACAGCCAAGGATGTTCACGGAGGAGAGAAAAGGATTGGACATAGGGAATCTCCTCCCACCTTTTTGAACGCTCACAAGTTATATAAATCCCCGATAATATCAGGATTGAGGGATCCCTGGGGGGGCCACTGATTTTGATTGTCTAAGGGATATGTAGGCCAGTCCTGTATGCAGAGGCGAATTAAGTGCTTGGGCTTAATATCAGGAGAGAGAGGGTAGAGAGATTGTTTAAACGGCATTTGAGAGGAGAATCAGCCAGCAGAGAGGATGAGCCTCCCATAGGGAACAGGCAGACCAAATGGGGCGTCCCCCGAAGAGTCAGCTGTCCAAGAAGTGTGACTGTGGCAAAGTCTGTTGTCACAGAGGTTTGGCACAGCCAGGGTTCTCCTGGAGAACCGAGGGGTCAAGGCACCTAGCGCTAGGATTTTCGGAAACAGACAGAGAGCACTTGACCAGGCGGCAGGTGGGGAGTATCTTTACTGCCAGTCGAACAGAGTTATTGATGTGGAACCCCTTAGAATCTGCTGTGGGCCAACAGGCGTGGCCCGACAGCTGTGGGATTCCTTAGGGAGGGGGGAGAAAGAGATAGAGAGAATTTTACTAAAACCGCCGTGGGTTAGCAGCCGTGGGGCCCCTGGGACAGGCTGCAAACCAGTAGCCATGGGAGTTTTTAAAGTTTGAGAGAGATAAAGGAAAAGAGGAAGCCTTTAGGGTCTGTGGTAGTCGTGAAAGCTGAGGCGGGTGTGTTTTCCCTCGCCCGGGGGCCGGAGGGGGGGGTTAAAGTCCGTTCCCTCCGGAGTTCCCCGGAAAGTTCTTACTCCCTTGTTTGGGGAGGGGGACTTGCCTATTGAACGAGTGCTAGTGTGAATGTGACTGGGGTATTCAGAAGGGTGGGGAGAGTCTGAGAGAGCAGGATTGGCCATAGGTGCCGAACTGGGATCCCACCCAGGGGGGAGAGAGACCTGCACAAGGGTGAGAAAGGCCCGATTCACAGTGGGACCTAACACTCGTTAGGGCCAAGAGTTCAATGGGTCGAAGCGGGATGGGAGGGAGGGAAATCTCTGCCCACTTTTTTGAATGCTTATAGGATTTAAAGAGGTGACTTTAGAGTCCTAGACGGGAGAAGGAAAAACCAGTAGGGGGTCCGCTGTGGCTTTGAAAGCCTAGGCGGGGCGTGGCCCCCCCTCACCTGGGCCCGAAAGAGCCGCCGGAAAATCAACAGTCAGTCCCTTCTGGGTATCCTGGGCGAGGTTTTTAGGTTTTTCAGGTAGGGGCACTTACCTATCCAAGGTGGTGATGGATGCGGCACTGGCATTCAAGAAAGTGGGCAAAGGCCTTCAGGGGCGAGTGCCACCGGCGCCGGGACGGGGCCTCACCTTAGGGCAAGAGAGCTCCCGACCGAGGCACGGTACCAATGAAAGATGGTGGCGCCAGCAAGACTCAACACCCTTTGAGGCCAAGAGATTTATTAGAGCAGCGGCTACAGAGAGAGGGTCTGTAACCACCTGGTAGGGAAGGGGGAGTGAGTGAGAGGCAGCGAGAGAGGTCTGTATTTATTGGTTTGGGAGGGGGCGGCCGGTGCTGTACCGGAGCCTGGCGGTGCCGGCTGGTGCCATCTTAGGGTCTTTATTGGAGGGGGCTATGAGGTAGTATTCCTATAGGGAGATACTTTTTGTGTATAGGTTTAAGTTTCACACACGTGGGAAGAGCAGGAGCTTAGGGCCTCTGTTGTCTTTGTTTGGTTCCACATAGTGTTTAGCGCCATCTCGGGAGACGCCCTTCTGACTGTTCCCTGTGCCTTTCAGGAGGTATAATTCTTTCACCCATTTGACTCATATATCTCCCGTGTAGTGCATTGTTGCCACAAAAAGTCAGGATCTACTCTTAACAAGGATGGGAGAATGAATGATGGAGTGTGACTGCCAACAGTCTCTGCCACAGTAGGGAAAGCAGCAACAGTGGTGCCTATTGGCTGGGACCAGACACACTGAAGCAACTTGGGTGCTCTGGAGGCTGGTACTTGTACTGCTTAAACAGCCCTTTAAAACTTGTTTAGAGGTGAGGCTGAGCAGGCACATGAAAACTCCTCTTTAGCTTGGAGGATGAGCTGCCCACACCCACTGAGAGAAGCAGAAGCCCCAAGTCAGTGGGCCCTGTCTTCCTTAGTCATTGCCAACTACCTTCTGGTGAAAGGTGAGGATTGCCAGCCACCTTCTGGTGAAAGCAACTTTTGGCATCTCGTGACATTTCCAGTGATAGCCTAGTGCCTTAGGGAATGACGCATCCTGCTTGTCAGTGGAGGTTCTGGGCCACTGCCTCAGGGGCCTGAGCTGGATTAGAGGGCCACCTCAGAGGCCAGAGCTGGCCAGAGACCTTTAGAGACAAGGGCACCTACCAGGTGGTGGCAGAGCTGGATTTACCTCCAGACTTCTGAGCCTGATTAGTGCTCATTCTGTGCCACCTCACCGTCCCTCTGGCAGAATGGCTCCTTTTTCTAGAAGGAAGCGGTATTAGACAGTTTCCTCATCTCTGGGCCTATGATAAAGAGTTCACCACTTTAATGAGGGAGGAGACTCATGGATGAGCCTCACAGATGTACCTGGTGGGGGCAGACACAGCCCATAACAACTCCCAGAAGTCCCTTAACCCGTTCTTCATAGGCTGGGTCTTCAAAGAAATAACAACAATGCCCACCGAATGTTTTATGAGCTGCAGCACTCCCCACAGGGAAGACAGGAATGGAAACTTTTAAGCCCAAAACCTGGGACCCTGGGATGCATCAGTTTTGCCCGGGCACATCTGCAGGTGGGATACATCTGGGACAAACGCTCAGTGGCACACGTCCTGGAGCAACTCATGGCACCATCTGAGCCTCCCCACCCATGGTTTCTTGGCCTCAGTCTCAAGCCCTTCCTGAAAGCAGGCATGAAGAGAGAGCACAGTGCCTGGGTGTTATGCTCTGGGCGGGGGCCAGGAGTCCCGGTTCTGCCAGGACAACTCTCTGGGCTGTGCTTCCCCATCTGTACCCCTGAGATGCTTGCTGAGGACCTGTCCAGCTCCAGGCTCCAAGTTCAGAGACAGGGCACATTGGCGCAGGCTGGTGTCAGGCCCGGGGCTCCTGGAAGCAGTGCTCAAGCTCTGTTGCCACTGTGGACTCACACGGTGGGTGGCTATAAGTGTCACTGCTGGGGTGTCCTGCTCGCCCCACCCTGAGGGGCAGCGAGAGGGCATGGGACGAACACTCCTTGGGCTGGGCTCAAGGGCCCCCCAGCAAATCCAGCTCTGCCACCAGCTGGCCGGTCACACACCTCTCTTGATTGCTATTTCCTCATTCGCTCACCACCAGGGTTGGGCTAGACTGTGCCAGAGGGTGCTTACAGCACTCATCCCAGGCCTCTGTCAAGATAGACACTTCCTCCGGGAATGGAGAGGATTCTTGTCTTGCTGTCAAAAAATGTCTCAGGAATACTGCCACTTTAGGACACAGAGGTGGGGCAGAGTCGCATAAGAAAAAGCTAGAAGCCTGCTGTGGCTCATGAAGTGTCCAGCTACCCCGGGCAGCATCTGTGCTCATGCTCCCAATAGATACATGGTGTCTTGGTCTCTGTGGTGCCATCCCTGTTACCCAGGTGGAGAGGTGTGGTGGACAGACAGGGCCGGCTTCATGTGTCCAAGCATCCGAGAGTCTCTGGCCGTGAAGTTTGCATTGTACCAAGAAGGGATTCAGTTAGGAGATCTTGATGAGTCTTCCATCTCTAAAATTGGTTTCCTTTTTTCCTGTTCCTCTTCTGTGCTAGTGGTGAGGCAGAATAATGACCTCCACCCCACCCCACCCCATGCTAAAATATGTTACCTCCTGATTCCCAGAGCCTGTGAATATGTTAGGTTACGTGACAAAGGAATTAGGGTCCCAGTGGAATTAAGTTTGCTCATTAGCTGACTTTGAGATTCTCCTGGACTATCAAGGTGGGCCTGATAAGAATCACAGGGGTTCTTATCAGTGGACCCTGATAAGAAAAGGGAGGCAGAGAGGACTAGACAGATGGGTAGCCTAAGAAGGACTTGGCCCAATGTTGCTGGCACTGAGCCTGGAGGAAGGGGACCACAAGCCACGGGTTGCCGGCAGCCCATAGGCACAGGAGCTGGAGAAGGCAAGAACCAGATTCTCCCCTGGAGCCTCCAGAATGAACATAGCCCTGCCCACCCCTCAGTTTTTTTAATTATATATATTTTTATTTTAAAGTTGTGGGGTACAGTTAAGGGTTAGGTATACACATATTCATTGTGCAGGTACCTTTGTTGATGAGGTGTGCCCCTCTTCCCCAGACAGATATTGGCTGCCGTTAATCCCACCTCCCTGCCCCTCCCTGCCCTACCCCCGTACCCCTCAGTTTTAATCCCGTAAAACTTACTTCCGATTCTGACCTCCAGAGCTATAAGATCATAACATTTGCATTGTTTCAAGCCACCAAATTTGCAGTAATTTGCTGTAGCACCAGTAGGATGTAAATAGAACTTGGTACTTTGCATGCATTACCTCACTCCTCACCCCCCAAAAGCCTACTAAGTTTCTACTTCTTGTTTTATAGTTGAGGAGACTAAAACTCAGAGAAGTTATGTCAAGGCCACAGAGCTGGTGCCTTGGTCAGTGTTCCACTCAGGACATGGAAATAATGTTTCCAACTGAAAGGCATGGAATGCAGATAAATGGGGGGACAAGAGGTGTCAGTCAGGTTACCTGGGAGTCCAGAGGTTCAGCCTTCCAGCTGACATTGCTGGAAGCACAGATGCGACGGCTGGGCTGGTGCTGGAGCTACTGCCGCTGTCATGGCAGACCTGATGTCTTCATTGCTGACGATGCTGAAGTCGCAGTCTCTGAGGCTGAGCAGAGTTCACCACCGCTGAAGGTGCTGGAACTCTGAGCAGACTCAGAAGAGACCCTTCTTTCCTCCCACCCTCCATCTCGCACCGGTGGCCCTCCTTGGTGGACTCTAGCAGGAATCACCCAGCACAGGAAGTCTGGCAATGCGGCGTGTAGGCTCCTAGTCCCAACAATACAGAAACACCTAAAAGGGTGCTTGTGGGCTGAGTTCCGAGGGGCTGCATCTGTCGCAGCCAGCACATGGCGCGGTCTCATTTCATCTCCGCTTCTTCCCCAGAAGGTTCTTTCCCCATGTCTGCACAGCTTTCACCTCCCTCACTTCCTTTAGGTCTCTGACATGGCATCTTCTCAAAGACGTTTCTCCCCACTGCAGTGGCACTAACAGCGTCCCCTCTTCTCACTGCCACTTGCTGTGCTTCATTTTTCTTCTTAGCACTCATCATGACCTGAAGTTATATACTTATGTGTCAGTTTGCTTAGTCTCGCCCTCCTCCACTAGGCTGAAAAACTCCATGGGGACAGGAACTTTTCCTGTTTTGCTTATCGTTGAGCGCAAAACACCTAGAACAGTGGCTGGCATACAGTCGGTGCTTACAAAATAAGTAATTGTTGAATGAATCAAGAAAACTAAAGTACACCAAAGTCTCTACTCAGTCAACTGTAGCATGCTATTTCTTTTTTTTTTTTTTGAGTTGGAGTCTCACTCTGTTGCCCAGACTGGAGTGCAGTGGCCGCTCCTGGCCACCTCAGCCTCGACCTGCTGGGCTCCGGTGATCCTTCCGCCTCAACCTTCCGAGTAGCTGGAACTACAGGCACACACTACCACACCCGGCTAATTTTTGATTTATTGTAGAGATGAGGTCTCGCTGCCCAGGCGGGTCTCAAACCTGCAGGCTCAGGCAATCCACTCACCTCAGCCCCCCAAATGAGCCACCGAGCCCGGCAGCATACTATTTCTTAAAGCTCTGTAGTGCATGCTCAGAGGCATTCATAGCATCAGATAGAGACCTGCTTGCTTTGGTGACATGAAACAATTTCATCCCAAGGAGAAGTGGGTCAGGGGAGGGGGAGAGAGAATGAGAGAGAGAAAGAGAATGAGAGAATGAGAAAGAGAAAGAGAATGAGAGAATGAGAAAGAGAGAAAGAATGAGAGAAAGGGAGAGAGAGAGAGAGAGAGAGAGAGAGAGAGAAGTAGGAAAGTTATATTACATAGAAATTGAAGTATTTTTGTTATTTTCCATGAGGTGACACTAAATTACTCTCTGAGCTTCCTGGAAACCAGGGCAAGAGAAGGAACTTGTTTCTCTATAGACTTTCCCTTTGTAAGAAGCTGACCAATTTCTCTGGAGAAGCAGATTTTTTGTGCACACAACTCTAAAATGCATTTATTACAGGGAACTTTCTGTGGGGATCCTAACAGAGTCTTGAACCAAAGCAACAGCAAAAGATATTTCTCTCTGATTTTTTTTTCTTGCATGGACTCTCAGGAGAGCTGAAGGTAGCCAGAAGTACAGCCCGGAGAAGGCCATTGCAATGTGGTCTTAGTTGTCAGGAACCTTCTAGAGCCCCCACTCACTCAATACCCACATATTTATTGAGTTTCTGTTGTGTGGCAGCACCATGATAAGGCTTGGGAAAAATATGACCCCTGAGTCCTGAAACATGTGGTGGGCAAGAGAGCCCATCAGGACAGGAGCCAGGTGCTCCACAGATGAGTGTGGGATCACCCCAGGCCAGGAGCTACAGTGGGAGGAAAAGGAAGCCCCAGGTGGGTTAGCCAGGAAGACCAGGGAGAGCTTCCTGGAGAGGTGGCAGCTGAGCAGGGGAGGGCAAGTGAGTTGACATGAGCTAGGTGAAGGGGGGCAAGGCAGGAAGCCATTCATCCTTAGAGGGCTGATCCTAAACCCGCAAATGTATGTGGCTGGCTGGGACAGGTGCTGACCAGGGGGGATGCCCAGGTTTGTTGCTGTTTATCTGTGTTTGTTTTTATCTTGAGTTAGAGTCCCACTCTGCTGCCCAGGCTGGAGTGCAGTGGCAGTGCAGTGCAGTGGCCTTCCGCTGCTGCTACCTCCCGAGGCTCTCATTCACTGAGGACACTCCCCAGACTTGTCACCTTATATGCTCCATGTCTGCTGATTCTTACCAGTGTCCTCCAAGTACGAGTGGCCCTTCGTAAATAGTGGCTTGTCTTGTTCATACTGTTACTAACTCTGACTCCTAAGAGAAGAGAACTGAGATTTTAGCTACCAAGTGACTTTTCGGGTCACAGGGGAACCCGTGGACACAGTAGCAAAGAGCCAGCTATCCTGTGGGACTCCATCCCTCTGAGCCTCAGTTTTCCCATCTGTTAAATGACAACAGAAGTGCTGGCTTGCAGGAGTCTTTGTGAGGCTCCCACAGTGCCTGCATCAAGTACTGCCGACCTTGAGAGGACCTGCATGTTCAACCTGGATTCGTCCTCTCTGTGGTGCGTGCCACGTAACATCAGCACAGCATTTCTCTAAGGCAGTTTAGTTGCTCCTTCCACAGATACATTTAGGAAATGTGGAACAAAAGTAGAGTCTCTGCCGATGGACTTATCAGAACCTTTCTTCTTCTTCTTTTTTTTTTTTTGAGTTGGAGTCTCACTCACTCGCCCAGACTGGAGTGCAGTGGCCGCTCCCAGCCACTGCAGCCTCGCCTGCTGGGCTCCAGCGATCCTTCCGCCTTAGACTTCTGAGTAGCTGGGATTACAGGCGTGCGCTACCAAGCCCGGCTGATTTTTTGATTTATTGTAGAGATGAGGTCTCGCTGCCCAGGTGGGTCTCGAACCCGCGGGCTCAGGCAAACCACTCACCTCAGCCTCCCAAAAGTGTGGGATTACAGGCTGAGCCACTGAGCCCAGCTACCTTTATTATTCTAATGTGAAGTTTGTACCACTAAAGGCTAGAGTGTGAAGTGATACTAAAATTCCTGGGCCAAAGTATTGTATTTCCATGGATCCTCTCCCAGAACTGGAATTCCATGACATGCAGATAAGGAAACAGAGCGTGACTGTTTGATGGCACACCACGTGTGCAGTGTCCGCCGCTTTTGCTCCTTCAGTTCCTACCTGTAGTACCGCACCTCGAATGTAGTAGGTGCTCAGCAAACAACAGGCTGGACTTTTGGTCAGTTAGCCCAGAGATGCTCCCTTTAACAGGTTGGTGGCTTTTCCCCCAAGGAGTGGACATTCCTTGGAACTTGCCACATCGGTGGTTAGCTTGGGGTGTCTACAACTCAGTCGTACACCAAGAGGTGGGCCTGGAAAAGCCGAACCATTTCCCCCAAACATCCGGGGATGTAGTCGGGGGCCAGCAGAGGAGGATTCAAAGCCACGTCTCCACTCGATTCCGGGAGGCTGGCCTCCAGGGAAAAGAGGGCATTTGGATTTACCTGTGGAGGCTGCACATAGGAAACTCCCCCCGCACCTTCCTGACCCACACGATTCAGTGCCCAACCCAGCACCATGGGGTGGCCTTGATCGAGGCGAGTTCTTGTGGTGTTGATGAACACCCGCCGGGCCCTGGTGAGGAGGAGTCTCCAGGTCAGATGCCAGGCATGTGGCTCTCCAAGGCCCCCCAGACGAGGCACCCTGACTCAGCCTCATGCCCTTGCAGCCTGTGTGTGGGCCGCCCCTACAGACATCGGAGCTAGTCTGCAATGGTGCTCTCAGGTGACAAGGACTGCAGGGTGGCTGCTGCCGGGAAGCAGTCAGGAGGTTGCCATGCAGACACTGGCTCCCCTCCTGATCCCATTTTATTGACATTTAGCATAATTTTTCTCTTCCTGTTTGCTCAGCCGTGGCCCCCACTTCTGTGTTTATAGCGTGGTCCTTCCCCTTCCCTGTCACCTGTCTTGCTTTTCACTCATCCGTTCAGGATGCCTCACCGGAATGGACACTCCATGCCAGGCTCTACAGGGAAATAAAGTTATAATAACAGCAAATTTATGAAACACCAGTTGTGTGCCCACACTTAACACACATTGACTTTATTCCCCAAAGCAACCCCATGGGTAGGGTTTGCGATTTTTGTTTTATGGAAGAGCAAGGACAGGGCAGAGAGAATTGGTAACTAGACCAGGGTCACACAGGAGAGGAGGAGGGATGTGACACCCAGGGCGCTCCGTCTCCAAGGCCCATCACCTCCCACTGCACCACAGTGTCCCTCAAGCAGCCTCTCCCCGGCGGCGCTTGCAGGGTGGGGATGGCAGGGGTGCAGACAGGATACCCCTGCCAAGAGTGAAAGTGCCCTAAAAGAGACTGATACTGTTATGGTTCGGGTAAATGCTCAGCTGCTGTCTCTCGATGCCAATAAACCAAGAGGCAGGGAACGGGCAGAAAGAAGTTCATTTCTGAATTCAGAATTCGGGGAGCTAGAACCTGTTCCTGGCATTTCTGGGACCCATCTGCTCACCCTGCGGGTCTCATAGTCCATTTTTGTAAGTTTAGGGTTGCTGGTGCCCATACGTTGACTATGCGGCGGACAGAGCATCGTACGGAGTTCAAGTTACAGCTGCATTTTGTTAATAGAAGCATTTAGGGCCCTCATTTCCTGGCACTGGCTACCAAAATGTAGCTCACGGTGTTACCAGTAACACCAAACTGAAGGGCTGAATACACTGGCCATAGAGTAAGGGAGTTGACACAGCCTATGACCAAGTAAAACATCACTCACGGTGACGTCTTGTGGATTAGTAGTCCCAGCATACAAAAAGCTATATTACAAGGGCGAGGGTTGCATGGATGCTGCCTTTTCAAATCTGTGTCTGACCTGTGCTAGCTCCCCTGCCTCGATGCAGGTGCAGAAGTGGCCCAGAAGAGCGTGCCGGTGACTGACCAGGAAGGCGACGGGGGTGGCCTCCGGAAAGCGTGACTGCCACGCAGGTCCTCCGAAAGAATGTTCTGGGCAGACAATGAGGGGGCAGGGTGTTCTGGGCAGAAGAGGCAGCCTGTGCAGGGCACAGAGGCGAGTCTGTGGTGGTAGGAGGGGCAGGGGGACCTTCTCCGGGGCAGCCACAGGGAGCGATGGAAGAGGGCGGCTCGGGGAAGCAGGGATTGTGGGCAGAGGCTCAGGTGGGGAGGCTGGTGTGGTGGAGGCTGGTGCCGACCAGCTCTGCTGGCAGGGGCGGGACAGCACAGGCTCGGGTGCAGGAGGGTGGCCTGGTCATCTTGGAGGACGTAGGCTGGGGGCAAGGAGCGCGAGGAACACAAGCTCTCCTCGTGAGGAAGGTGGATCTGGTACGGATCAGACAGTAGGAAGCAGAAGGGGTTCCGGATTGTGAGGCCACGGGGCATCTGCTAGGGGACTTTTCAAGTGTTGTCTGGTGCCCCCAGAGCCGTGTTTTGGGGGTGGGGAGTGTATCTGGGGAGGGATCCCAGGAAGCGCCACTTTCCCTGCCGGGATGTGGGACAGGGAGGTGGCAGTGAGGTTCCTCCATGACCCAACGTCAGCTGGGCCGCCACCCATTGGGCACCCCGGGGGGCGGGCGGGACCATGCCAGGGTCTGTGAGGACGCAGGAGGCCTCCATTGACTTTGCTTCATCAAGAGCAGACGTTAACTGCACACACCGTCCAAGGAAGGCCATGGGCAGGGAGGCGAGGCTCTGGGCGTGGGAAGCTGCCTGTGTGCCAGAGAGATGCAGCATGTAGCACCCGCCACAGTCACACAGGAGCCAGGAGCTGCAAGTTAGAGTAGCAGGTTCTCTTGGCTGGGCAAGCACAGGGCCATCTGGGCTTTTTGCCACCATATCCCCAGCCCCACGTCCCGTGCCTGGTACCTTCTGGGCTCCTAGAACTATTGGTCTTCCCACCCCACTCTCCATGACCTTGTGGACGGGACCTTCACCTCCTTGCAAACACCCAAGGCACCGATGGCCTGCTCTCATGTCTTCCAATCAGAGGAGAATCAGGGAAGGCTTCCTGGAGGAAGTGGTGTCTGAGTGGAGACTTGAAGAATGAAGGGGGTAGCCAGGTGCAGAAAGCTGAAAAGCACATTCCAGACTGAGGAAAGAGCCCACTGTGCTGACTGATGTCTCTTGCTTTCCCCAAGTGCCAGGATGTGGGAGGCGACTTTCTGTCTTCAGCTCGCTGGCCGGAGCACCCCTCCCTCCTCAGGTACCTGAAACACCCCATCGTTGGGGTCTCTCGGGACTCCAGATCAGCTTCCCTGTCTTCTATTTTCAAAAGGATACTTGTGATTCCTCGGCCAGAAAGGGTATACGTGGGGCAGGGGAGACCCCAGACCAAAGTTCCAACAGAGCCACCTTAGGAGTGATCACAGACAGAGTGAGGCGTGGCGGGGGGACGGACTTGCTGGGCATCTCGGGAAATGGAAGTGCGGCCCCCTTGGGCTGGGGTCCTGCAGGGCTGTCCTGCACTGAGGAGGGAAAGGAAGGAGCGAGGGTGTGGGAGGGCCCTGTCCGGTCACTGGCAGTCTGATAACTGGAGCACAATTACTCAGGGGAGCTGTCAGGACACAGTGCCCTCCCCACCCCTGCAAAGTCTCTGCAAGCCCAGCGGGCGCTCTGGAGCAACTTACGCATTGCAGGAGTTTTCTGTTGGGTAGAAATGGCTGGGCCGTGTACCACCTCCTTCCTCAGTGGTGGGCGAGGGGCCGCTCTGAGAACAGCATCACCTGTGATTCAAAGTTGTGGTGGATTTGCAAAACGAAGAGCTGCAGGCTGCTAGCTAACCATGTCCTTCACAGCCAAGCAAGTCCTTTCCTGAAGGGGATCTTAGCTGTGCATCTCCACGTCTGCCATGCTCGTCACACAAGATACTCCTCCTCATCCAGGCACAGGAACCTTGCAGAAAGGGGTGTGAAACAAGTCGAAACAAACAGATGGCAGGAAAGCTAAGTTGGTGCTTTAAAAGAATACCAGAAATTTTAAGAAGAAGAATATAAATTTTTATTCCAGAAAATTCTGTTGAGTATTGAATTTGGCTGAGGGCATTCTGGCAGCCAAGGTTTTTGCAGGGGAACTAGGTTATAAAGTCACTTTTTTTATTTCAATTTTTTCTCAGAGTCTATATTGGCATGGAGATTTTATAGTAGAAAATACGTATATCAAGGAGGAGAGAAATATTTTCTCACTCCAAAACTCTAGAATGATTTTATCCCATGGCTATTGCATTTTGAACTTTGAGGAAATAGTAGAAACACTGCAGTTTATTGATGACACAGAAACATTACTCACTCAGCTAATTCTCTCATTTACCTTTAACAAATGCTGGGAGAATCATTAAATCATTGCTCACAAGAGAGCTCCCAAGCAGTTCTTGTTACCCAGCTGGAAATGAAACTACAAAGCCTTCAATTTAGAGGACGCTTAACAGCTTTGGGGTTTTGTTCCTGCTTAGGAAGAGGATTTCGGCAGGCTTTCTGGTGCAGAGCCCTCTTTTTAAGGCTGCTGCCTGCTGGGTCTGGAATGGACTACCCAGAGGAGCCATTGCAATAGCCCCTTTCCCTGTAGGAGGAAGAAATATCAGAGCACTAAATATTTAAACCCAGGTTCTAAAAGCATATTCCATGGCCTGATTGTTATGATTTCAGGGATCTAATCCGTCAGCCCACCTTCAGGTATGCATCTGAGGGGGTTTGTGGTGAAAAATGGCAGGTTTTCTAAGGCTGGAAATTTGCAATGTTCAACATGAACGAAACATGATCATGAGAGGGAGTTTGAATCCTGGGAAAATTCATATTCATGCTAGTTTGTGTATTTTTCAGAGGGTCACCTGGAAAAGGACTTGAGGCCATTTAGTCCAATTTACTGAAGTGATGGAGTCAACTCTGGCATACTCTGGCCAAGTGACAATCTGATTTGTCCCCCATCAGGGCACTTGCACTGAGGATAAACTCACAGGGCCAGGAAAATAGGAGGCACTCAGTGAATGTTCATCAGAAGAGTGCTCAGGTTTGGGAAGCTCTGAGATCATGTATTTATTACAAGGCTGTGGAGGCGGGAATGATTACAGAAGACCATCCTATGGTAGAGATGGAGGTGAACCCTGGGCATGCTCTGCTTTGCTGTGGGGGCAGCCAAGAGACCCAGATTCTTTTTCAGCCAGCTGGGTGACCCTGGGCAAGTCATGGCATCTCTGTGGGCCTCTGTTTTCCTATTTTTTAAAAAAGGGCTTTGAGTAGGGTACATTGACACAGGACTGTAATCCCAGCACTTTCGAGGCCAAAGCAGGATTACTTGAAAACATGAGTTTGAGACCAGCCTGGGCAACATAGCAAGGCCTGGTTTCTACAAAAAAATTATAAAATTAGCCAGGCATGGTAGTAATTCCAGTTACTTGAAAGGCTGAGGCAGGAGCATTGCTTGAGCCTAGGAAGTTGAGGCTTCAGTAAGCCGTGATTGCACCTGCACTCCAGTCTAAGCTATGGAGACAGGTGCTGTCTCAAAAATAAAAAATGTGGGGCAGGCAGGGAGCTTTGGACTCCATGGTCTCAAAGGCCTCTGCCCATCTCCAGCCACTGACAAGGTTTGTAACTGGGAGGTGGGACCCATTCTTGTCAGCCCAGCGTTAGACACAGTGAACCCCTAACCCCTGCTGAAAGTCCATGCGTGTCCTGTTTGCAGCTTTCCAGACATTCTTGGGCAAAGCAGACGTCTCCCGAGAGGTGGAGGAGGTCCTGGCCGAGAGTCGTGTGCAGAGGAACATCCGCCTGGTGTCCGTCCTGGAGCTCCTGAGAGCCCCCTTCGTCCGCTGGCAGGTCATCACCGTGATCATCACCATGGCCTGCTACCAGCTCTGCGGCCTCAATGCGGTGAGTGCTGGGCACCAGCGGGCATCCCGCAGACCTGGAGCAACAGAAGGTGGGAGGGCTCAGGGCTTGGAGCTGGATGCCTAGGTTCAAATCCCTGCTCTGTCGTCTCCACATGGTCTGTGCCTTTGGGCAGCCGTGTAACTTGGCTAATCCTCAGTTTCCTCACCTGTGAAATGGGGTGGAAACAACACAACATGAAAAGAGTTATCCGGGAGAAGTGTTCAGGTCAGCCTCTAGCTCGAAGATGCCCCTTAAGAAATGCTGTCTACCACTACAGTTATTTAGCCCTAGAAATACCTAAAAGTCACATTTATTTTCAAAACATGAATATTGGTAAGTTAAAAGTAAGAGACATCGAGATGAGTCAAATAAAAGTTCTTTTGGCTGGGTTCTCTTCAACTTGCAATGTTGGCTTGAGAATACCTCAGGGTTTTAAGTAAAAAATGTCTTCAGGTCTGAGTAGATGTGGGCAGGGAAGTCTGAGGAGGTCTGTCTGCGAGGATTTCAGATGCTCTGATGGACATAGCAGGCTCTTCTCTCCTAAGGGTTTCCGAAGTTGGAACGTCTGGATTTGAGACGCAGGGAGGCATCTTTGTATTCGTCATTACTGTTGCTTCTAAAAACTATGTGGGTTGCCTCCCTCTTAGGGGTGGTGAGCTCCCCTTCTATGGAGATGTGCAAACAGGCTGGCCAACCACTCAGCAGGGTTGTGTAGAGGAGATTCTTGCAGGAGGACTTCAAACTGCCTCTGAGGTCGCTCGCTTGTGTCACTCTGGAGGAGTGTGGCTGAGGCCAGAGGGAGGGAGGGGATGGCTACCAAGGGCCCCTCCAGAGAGCCCCAGAAGGAGAGCCTGGCATTTATGCCAAGTGGGCATGAGCCCAGCACCCCTAAAAATCGGCAGAGAGGATGTTTGGGTGTGTCCAGGGCGGGCGAAGTGATAGGGAGTGGTTCCTGTCCTGAGAAGGGAAAGTGGCTGCACAGAAAGTTACAACCACAGGGCCCAGCCTGCCTCCCACAGCTCTCAAACCTGCTTACAGAAACGCTGGGATGACGTGGCATCGCCACGGTCCTTGTTTGTCTTTTCCCCTTTCCTTGGTCTGGCTAAAGTCAGCAGGTGATGAGGCACCTGGGTCCACTCTACCTACATGTGCAGAGTGGCTTTGGGCACGTCCTGCTGTCCCCCTCTTGGTAAGACCCACATCATGCCAGACGGCTAGTCTCAAGGTCACCCACCTTGTTCTGTGAGAGTGAAGAGGGGGACTGTCTGGCTTCTTAAAGCTCACACATGGCCTCCTAAAGCCCAAGTATCGAGTCTGTATTGAATGAGGGGTTTCGATAGAGAGCCATGACTTTTCTATACAGATCTCTCTCCTTCAAGGGGACATAATTTCCCATTTGCATACCCTGTATAACTTTATCAATTCCACTCGGGTGTATCTGCAAGCTCCACTACATAAATGTACGATGGGGGTGGGGGGAGCTTATCTCATCGGCTTCCAAAGCCAGCAAGAGTGAGGTTTCGGCCTCAGCGTGGCCTACCCTCCTCGAGTTGATCACCTTCTGTCTTTAAGTTGGAAATAATCCAATCAGCTGAGCGTACTTGACTAGACAATGCAGAGCTCTGGACCAGGAACTGGAGGCCTGGCTGCCCATCTCAGAGGGCCCCGAACCCACAGTGGGAAGCCTGAGTCAGCTGCTTCCCGCTCCCGTGGCCCAGCCTCGGCCCACTCGGCTGTAACGTCAGTCAAGGACAAGCTTGCACTGGGAGCTATCCCCACCACAGCCCTGTGCGCTAGGCCCCACTGTTAGGCACAGAGCAGTAGAGACACTCTTTCAAGGTCTCACAGTGAGAAATAGTAGAAAGGGGGTTTGAGCCCCAGCTGTCTGGCCCCAAGGTCCCCCTCAGAACACCCCCATGCATGTCTCTCAGGCTGTGTTCCGGGTTGCCCTAGGCAGCCACCCAGACAAGTCTTACGTCTTCTGTTTTATGTACAGAGGATTGCTGGTTGGTAGCAAACGTCAGCATCATAGCCTGACCGTCCCGTGCTTCAGTCCTTCCCTGTACCTGCTGCCTCACAATCCAAGTCCATAAGGCCAAGAAAGAGAGCTAACATGGGTCAAAAGCTAGCACTGCCCTTTAAAACTTGCTTGGGGCTGGGTGCAGTGGCTCATACCTGTAATTCCACACTTTGGGAGACTGAGGCAGGAGGATTTGAGGCCCAGAGTTCAAGACCAGCGTGAGCTACATAGTGAGACCCCCAACTCTACAAAAACAAAAAAAACAATTTTAAAAAAACTATCCTGGCATGGGGCCATGCACCTGCAGTTCCAGCTACTCAGGGGGCTGAGCCAAGAGGATCTCTTGAGACCAAGAGCTTGAGGGCAGCCTGGGCAACATAACAAGACCCAATCTCTACCAAAAAATAAAAAGATAGCCAGATGAGGTGGCATGCACCTGTACTCCCAGCTACTTGGGAGACTGAGGTGGGAGAATCCCTTGAGCCTAAGAGTTGGAGGCTGCAGTAAGCTATGATCACTGCACTCCAGTCTGGACAACAGAGTAAGACCCTGACTCAAAAAGAATTTTTTTCTTTGTCCTTTTAGTTTTACCAGATATTATATAGCAGACATGGTCTGCCACTTGAGACATTTGTAAATTCTGCCAGGCACCTCCCTAGAAGTCACTTAATTCAAGCCCCCTCATTTGGTACCGTCCTCATTTTCTAGATGGAAGAATCTGTGACTTGTATAGGGTCAAGGACTTGTTCAAGGCCCCAAAGGTGCCACCTGGGCTGGCATATCCTGGCAGTAGGTGCACTCCCTGGACGGCTCGCTCGGGACTTGGTAACCAGTGTTTCTTAGCCTCACAACTGTCCACGTTTTGAACTGGAAAGTCCGTTGTCCTGGGAAGGTGTGCTGTGCACTGTGGGGTGTTCAGCAGCCTCCCCCACAGGCTGTCAATAGTGCCTCCTGCCTCACGACATGACAACCAAAAATGACACCAGACTCTCCTAAGCATCCCTTCGAGAGGACAAGAGACAAGGAGTCCTTGGGCTGAAAATTGGACCAATGCCGATTGTCAAACCCAGGGCAGGAAAGCTTTAGTTTTCTTGGTCCTTCTGGGATCTTCCAGAATGCCAAGGGTATGGTTGTACTTTTATCTCCTTGGGTTGCCCTTCCTTCCCCGAGAACCACTGCATTAGGCAAACATCACAATCTGACCGTCCCGTGCTTCATTACTCAGCACATTTATGCTGAAGAATCAACGAATGGTTTTCACAAACTTTAGAAATCAGCCAAAGTTGCATTGAACAACTTTTATTTATTTATTTCTGAATTACCTTTCAGTGTCAGATTTTATTTTCCTCCTGTCTCTCTCACAATAATTTTCAAATTCTCTTCTCTAAAATTAGACCTGTCCCTTAAAATTACTTATTTTAGGCAGCTGCCTTCCTCACAGGCGGTTTGTCCTCGGCATGAAAACCAGGCTTTGGTGCTCAGTCTCCCACCAGTGGGCAGGAACCTCTTGGTTGCTGGGCTCATCCCTGGGGCGGTCACTGCGCCTCCGACCCTCACGCTGTGCTCCCCTCACCCTGGTGAGAGTCATTAACTGGTCTCTGTCTTCAAGGATGAAGGCCCCACCTCATTGTCCTTGTGCCTCCGGGACCCAGAGCAGCCCGTGACACATGGCAGGCATCCTGGTGTCTGGAAAAGAGAAGGAATAGGTGACAAGGACAGGAGACAGGGAATCCTTGGGTTGAAAATTGGATCAATACCAATAGTCACACCCAGTGTGGGAAGGCTTAGTTTTCCAGAACCTTCTGAATCTTCTGGAATGCCAAGAGCTATGGTGATATTCTTATCTACTTGGCTTGCCTTTCCTTCCTCTGGATTCCTCCTGTCTTAAACACAGGCAGCCCATCAGAGTTTTCTTCCCTGGGCCTCAGTTTCTTACTGTGAGGAATGAGGACGATGACACCCAGCTTGCACAACTGCTTTGAGGATTGTGTGAAATTATATTTAATATCTCACATTCGGCAGCTGCTCAGCTTGTGTGAATCTCCCCCACCTTGTTGTTACCAGCAAGTCGGCTTCTAGCATTGTCTTCTCTTTCAATTTTTTAAAATGTGCTACTTCCAATATGCAGTCCGGGTTGGGAGACAAGACCCTCAAACTTGTTAGAGACATATGTAAGACAAGAGCAGAGAGGCTCAGAGCACAGGTGAGAGCAGGCCCTGTGGGCCGGTGACATTTTTCCTGGGTGGTCAGAGACGTCAGCCTGCTGCTTGGAGTTGCAAGTATTAGGGTTCCTGGTGTGCTGCTTGAGTCCCTTACTTGGGAAATGCTGTGTGTCTCCTCCCTTTCCTGCCACCCAGAAAGTCATCTGGGCCAGATGACAGCCTGTCTTGGTCCCCACTGTAGCCCTAGCACCTAGAAGAGTCCCAGACATGCTGCACTCCTAGTGAATGATAGAGAGGACAGGCTGGAGGGCTGGGAGGGAGGAAGGAAGGAGAGGAGGGAGAGGAGGGAGGGTGGAAAGGAGGGAGGGAGGGAGACAAGAGAACCCTAGGTTCATCTATAGCAAAACGTGGTACTTTCCCCTTTTCTGGTCTGAAACCCTATACACGTTCATCTGATTTGCCGAACCATCGTTAGGGGTTCTGGAGCCTGAGTCATGCTTTGCCTGAAACCTCTAACCACAATTTCAGAAGCATTTATCGATAGCTCCTGTTTTGAAAAGTGTATTAGTCTGTTTTGTGTTGCTGTGGAAGATTACCTAAGACTGGGCTGTTGATAAAGAAAAGAGGTTCATTTGGCTAGAGGTTCTGCAGACTGTGCAGGAAGCCTGGCGCCAGCATCTGCTTCTGGGGAGGGCTTCAGGAAGTTTCCAAACATGGTGGAAGACAGAGGGGGAGCAGATGTGCCGCATGGGGAAAGGAGGAGGTGAGAGAGAGGGGGGTGCCAGTCTCTTGCAAGCAACCAATTCTCACGTGAACGACGGAGCAAGAACTCACTCATGACCATGGGGACAGCACCAAGCCATTCATGAGGGATCTGTCCATGGCCCAAACACCTCCCACAGGGCCCCACCTCCGACTGCAGGGCTCACATTTCAGCATGAGGTTGGGAGGGGACAGGTATCCAAACTATGTCTAAAGGAGTCTTCTGAACTCACTTCCTAACTCAAATTAGAAGAAGTAAAAGTGCTGCTACCCTGACAACTGAGGCCATCTCCCTGAAGCAATGTGCATGTCCTGCTGGACGGGGACCAGAGACCCTCCGTGGCACTGCCCTAAGACAGTGGTCAAGAGCACGAGTCCAGGGGTCAGCCGCCTGCATGCAGCTTGCAGCATTGACCTTTTGAGTTATGGGACCTTGGAAAAGTTGCCATAACTGCCCCATGCCTCAGTTTACCCAGCTGTAAAGTGGTTGTAAAGATAAAGGAAAAGATGCTTTAAAAGTTCAGGACCTGAGCTGGGCTCAGTGGCTCAGCCTGTAATCCCGCGCCTTTGGGAGGCTGAGGTGAGTGGATTGGCTGAGCCCGTGGGTTCCAGACCCACCTGGGCAGCGAGACCTCATCTCTACAATAAATCAAAAAATCAGCCGGGTTTGGTAGCGCATGCCTGTAATTTTGGCTACTCGGAAGGCTGAGATGGAAGGATCGGCAGAGCCCAGCAGGTCGAGGCTGCGGTGGCTGGGAGCGGCCACTGCCCTCCAGTCTGGGCGACCGAGTGAGACTCCAACTCAAAAAAAAAAAAATTCAGGACCTGGTTAGATATGGTGGCTCATGCCTGTAATCACAGTATTTTGGGAGGCTGAGGTGGGAGAATTGCTTGAGGCCAGCAGTTTGAGACCAGCCTGGGCAACATACTAAGGTCCTCTCTCTACAAAAAATAAAATAAAATAAAATAAAGTTAGGCATGGTGGTGTGTGACTGCCATCCCAGCTACTTGGGAGGCTAACACTGGAGAATAGCTTGATCCCAGGAGTTTGAGGCTGCAGGGAGCTATGATCACGCCACTGCACCTCAGCCTGGGCAACAGAGCGAGACCATGTCTCCAAGAAAATAAAAATAAAATAAAGCTCAGCACAGGATCAACCACGTAGGTGGGGTGCTATCATCTTAACTGTTACCTTGTAGAAAGAGCCCTGCCCTGAGACCACCAGGGTGGCCCAAGACCCACCCACATCCTCCCACTCCTCAGCTGTAGATCCCTGGGAGAGCCTCAGTCACTCAGAGGCCTGGCCAGAAAGGTGGGCTCTGTGGCTAAGGGCTGGGTCAGCGTGAGTCTCTGTCTTTATCTGGAAGATGAGGAGTGAGACTGGGTGGTTAGAACAACTCTTAAAATTAGCAAATCTTTTCTGGCCACTCTTGCCATCTGGGTCCTTTTTATCTCTCTGGATTTTCATGACGAAAGGCAGCAGAGGGAGAGAAGAGAGGGCCCTTTCCTGAGCACCAGCCGGGGCTGCTTTCAGGATGTGGAGAAAGGCCAGGGTGGCTGAGGCCACGTTGAAGTCCTCACGGCCACACTTATTACATGGAGGAGTCAGACCCCTCTGTCCAGCCCCACACCCTCCGTGTCTACAAAGGATGGCAGCTCCAGAGAGGGGGCTTTAGCTTCTCAGTAGTCCTGACCGGGAAGTAGGCCAGCAGGGGCTGAGCCTCCAGGTGGCTAGCCCTGGAGACAGTCAGTGAGAGATCTCCTATCCTGCTTTGTGAAGCATAAGGCCTGCAGCCGTAGCCAGGGTCACAGCTGGTCCCACTGATAGAGGCGGGACCGTCAGCGTGTTCCTCCGCCTCTGTCCTCTGCTGTCATGCTGAGGCAAGGTCTGATGAGAATGAGGGATGACACTTGCTTGGGGGCGTGGACGAAGCCACTCTGAGGAGAAATGCGGGGACCTCAGGCACCGTCAGACCTTCCCGGTGGAGAAGGTCTCTCTTGGCTTCACAACGGCTCCGTGTCCTTCTCTCCCACGTGCCCTCTGCTCCCCCCAACGGGCTGATCTCCGTCCCCTCCATACCATCTCCAGAGAAGAATCGGCACCTGCTCACCCGGAGGCAACCGAGGGTGACAGGAAGGTTTGCGAGGTCCTGGGCTCAAATTCCTACTCTGCGCCTCGTAGCTGCATGGCCCTTACCTGTCTGAGCCTGTTTCCTCACCTGTTTATTATTATTGCTATTATTGCTGTCGTTGTTGTTGACCGAGTCGTGCTCTGTCACCCAGGCTGAAGAGCAGTGATGCAATCGTAGCCCACTGCAGTTTTGAACTCCTCGGCTCAAGTCATCTTCCCACCCAGCCTTTAGCTGGGACGATATCAGACTAATTTTTAAACTTTTTGTTGCAACAGGGTCTTGCTTTGTTGCCTAGGCGTGTCCCCGACTCCTGGCCTCAAGCAATCCTCCCACCTCGGCCTCCCAAAGCACTGGGATTGCAGGTGTGAGCCTCCGTATTCCACCTCCTTCTCTGTTAAATGGGGCAATGATATCTACCTCATTGGGTTGTGGCAAGGATGCAGTTAAGTCATGTAGGTGGTAGGCTTGGGGGGGGCACCATAAATAAGTTCCCTTTCTTCCCCTCTGAAGTTCAGAGCTGCTTAGAGAGAGAGGAGCACAGGACTCAGACAGCTGGAGATGAGAATGTCAGCTGTATCCCGCGTGGAGCGGGATCAGATGGTGTGACTCCAGAAGCAGCAGTTAGTTCAGCACCTCCAGCTTTAAGGTGCTGACCCAGCTGCCTGGCAGGAGGAATGACCACAGGGAGACAGCAGAGAGGTCACAAGAGCCCGGAGGGGGCACATGTGAGCACCCACTCCTTGTCCCTCAGGCAGAGAGAGAGGCCAGATGGGATCAGGACATCGCAGGGAAAGGCTCTGTTCAACAGTAGTCAAAGCATGGGCACAGTTCCTGGAGCATAGTGTTTCGTAAGTGAGCTGGGTCTCCTTTGCCTTCTGTATCTCCAAATAGATCCTGAATGTCACCATTTGTTTCTGGAGACCACCTTAGCATTTGTAACTTTCTCTCTCTCTCTCTCTCTGCCCCTCCTTCCCTTTCTGTTCTCTCTTTCTGCCTCCCACACACACACACAGGAAATGCATACTATAAATGAATTGTGTCTTTACCTAGTATATTAGTTTTCTGTTGCTGCTGTCATAAGTTACTACAACCTTAATTACTTAAAACCATACCCATTTATTATCTTGCAGTTCTGGTGGTCAGAAGTCCTAAGTTCAAAGTGTCAGCAGGGTCATATTCCTTCTGGAGAATCTAGGGGGATGATCCCTGCCCTTGACTTTTTCAAGTTCTAGAATCTGTCTGCATTTTGGGCTTGCCGTCCCTTCCTCCATCTTCAAAGTCAGCAGCATAGCTGTCTTCAATCTCTCTTCCTCTCTCTGTCCTTCCATCTTCTCTCTCCAACTCTGCTCCTCCTACCTCCCACTTGTAAGGACCCTGGGGATTACACTTACAGCGCACCCAGATGAGCCAGGGTAACTTCCCCCTTTCCGGATCCTGGACTTACCACATCTGCAAGATCCCTTTTGCCATAGAAACTAAGATACTCTTGGGTTCCTGGGCTTGGGATGTGGACATTTCGGGTGGACCATTGCTCCTCCCACCATATCCGGCAACCATAAGTGAAGCCATACTTGATGTCAGCCTTCCATTGCTCTAGGCAAAAGTAGAGTGAGTGTTTTCTCTTATGGAGTCTGAACTAGTCCTTAGACGTGTTGCCTACACAAGCTGCCAAGGGGGCAAAAATCATGGGGCGTGTTACACTTTGTCTCTAAAACACTACCTCATGAGTGAAGAATGAGGGATTCAGGGCCTAGAGGCAGGGGCCCAAGAAGACCTAAATCCTTCCCCTCTGCCCCCTCCCCCCAAGAGCTGCAAGACCCTTCAAAGTCCCATCCCACACGGAGGAGGCAGAAGGTCAGACACGGGGGGTGTTCCTCCCTGTGACACACTTCCAACTATCAGATGCTCTTTTTAACCAAGGAGCCGCTGCATCACAGCAGAGAGATGGAACCTTCTAGATGACACTACCACTTGTGAGACACCACTTATACAAAAGGCATGGTCCTGGGTTTTTTTTAGCGTTTTAATTTTTTTCAAAAACCCTGAATGTCTGAGCATTATTACCTTTCTTTGGAGAACGGAGATTCAGAGACGTGAGCCCACTTGCCTGCGGCCACACAGATCATAAGTGCTGGGCTTGGAATCTGGCCCACAAACCCCCAGAGCTGCTGCTCCTTCCACTCCGTCACCTGCCGTGCCAGGGAAGACTGGGGCGACCCAGAAGAGCAGAGTTTCATGGTGAACGAGGTCAGCACACGTACACTCCAGGGGAGGGTCCAGGGAAGGACACTCTCTGAGTTTCCTGGGCACGTCCTTATTCCACAGTGACCTCAAACTGTCAGTCTGATAACCCTCAGAGTGAGCAGAGGTGAAGCCAACGGCAGTCACCTTCCTCCCCCATCAAATGATACAGGGGAAGGTAGTGCCTTCATGGAGCAAACAGAATGAGGCTGGCAGTTTGTGTGATGTCCCAGCCTTCCCTCTGGGGACAGGGCCAGCCGACAGACCCTCCCTCACAGGCCCTGGGCTGGGCGAGAGGGTCTGAGGGCCGATTTCTGAGTTTTGATGCATAAATGGAGAATGAGAGGACTGTTTTCATCGTTTTTATAATTGCCTCTCGATGAACATAGAACTTAACAACAACCCTCTCCACTCACATTTAAACCTGTCAAGGGACGTCCATGGCAGTGGGTTGAAGCCAGGGAGGAGGGGACTGCGCGGGGTGCGAGGGGTCGGGGGGAGGGGCTGGGCACGTCTGGGGAGCTTCACTCAGAGGAATCCGAGGCTGGGCCCTCGGGAACAGGAACGAGCAGGTCCGGGTGTGGGGCTCAGAGCCAAGGCCGCGAAGGACACACGTGCTGGAGGCCACTTTGACAAGGGGGGCGGCGGGGGGAGCCAGAGGGGTCCCAAGAGAGCTTTGGCCTTTGAAAGCCAGTGAATGTGGGTGATGATTAAGAAAGGGTCTTGCACTTCTGGATTCCAGTCTTGCCCTGAAGGCACACTGGGTATCTTGCAGATGTGGTCAGTCCAGGACCCGGAGATGGGGAGCTTACCCTGGCTCATCTGGGTGCCCTGCAAGTGTAATCCCCAGGGTCCTTGCAAGTGGCGGTAGGAGCATCAGAGGCGGAGAGCGAAGAGGCAAGGATGGAAGCAGAGGCCAGAGACAGGAGGAGAGGTTGAAGACGCCGGTGCTGCTGACTTTGACGATGAGGGAAAGGGCCATGAGAGGAGGCGCTTACGTAACAAATTCCACGGACTGGGGGTTTGGGGGCTAATGGGAGCTTCTGCCACAGCCTCGACAGCTACAGGAATGAATGTGGCAGCAGCCACTTCTGTGCATCGTGGATGTACAGAGCAGAGGCTCAGGCTCGAGGCGCAGTCCCATGGTCATGCGCGTGCACGGCGGATGCGGAACAGGAGGCCTCTGGTTCACCCGAACATTCAAGCCCATTTGCCAACAGGGACATCAGTGCCCACAAGCTCCAAGAAGAGTGTGAGTAGTTCTGGGGGCTTCTCCAGGTGTGCCTGCAACTTTATGAAGAATTGCCTTCTCCGTGGCCAGACCCTCGCCACCGCTGCCCTGCTAGACTCGGGGTGGCTGTGTGCTTTCTGAGCGATGGTTGTCGCCGTGTGTCCTGGCTGTGGCCCCCCTCCCTGCCCTGGAGAGGTGAATCTCCTCTTCCGCTCTCTCTCTCTAATTTACTTTTTAAATAGACGATATTTTCTAATATAAAAAAGAGAATTACCTTCTTCACTAAAACATTAACCATCCGTAGGTATAAGCAGGCCGTAACTCTTCCCCTCACCTAATGCATGAACCACTTTTGCGGAACAAATGCTGTCGAGAAGACAAATCTGGGGAAACGAGCTTTATCCAGAAGCAAAGCGCCCAATGTAAGAGCAAGCCCAGCTAACGGCAGACCTGGTTATAAATGTGTCTAAGGCCCATAGCAGCGGGTTTTCCCGTCGGAATTCATGTTGTTAGATCAGTGTCGTTTCCGCCATCCTGAACACTCATGGTTGGAAGGAAACGACTGGGACAGTGAGAATGCAGACCTCACTTGTGTCCAGTCTGCTAGACCAAAACCTCAAAGGAAACACTGAAGAGTGACAGCTCTCTCCCAAGTCCCAGCACCTCACGGGACGGGAGGGGTAGACTCGGCTGGGTTCTTTCTCCCCGGAGGAGACCAGTCCCAGCAGGGCACAGAGAACTGCCTGAGGTCACACAGCTACTTCAAGCTGGAGCTGGGTCTCCAAACTCCTAACCAGTGATTGTCTGGTGCCCCGCCAGTGTCAGTGGGATTAGGTTTGACCTCATGGGGCAGAAGACCCAAGAGTCACCTCAACAAGATGGATGGTTTTCTCACTCACATGAAGTGAGCTGGGAGAGCTGGTGCAGCAAGTCTGGGACCACATGTCCTGGTTTGCCCAGGACAGCCTAAGCGCATCCCGCTGTCCTGGCACAATTATTAATATTCTCAAAAGTGCCCACATTTGGATAATAAATTATGGAATTGCTCTAGTCAGAGAGGACACAGGCCAACTCCTTCCAACTTCCTGTTCCAGCATCTGAGCAGGTGACTTACCACCCCAAGGCAGGAGCTCTATGTGCAACTGTGCAGGCTGTGCATCGCACAACTCTTGGAGCATAATTCATATTGTACCTGTTGTAGATTTGTTATAACAAATTTTCAGCGGATGACAGTAAAGTGTCTTGTGGGGCAGGGATCTTTTCTGAATCTCACAAAGTTCCCATGGGAGTTCATGGCAGTTCTGAATTGAGGTCACTTAGTGACCCAAGATGACTGCTGAAGGGCCAGACATCACATCCACCATCCTGACAGCAGAAAGGAGGAAGGGGGAATAAATGGAACACACTTTTTTGGTGAAAAGCTCCTTTCAAAAAAGGAGTCTTCCTGAAAGATGCACCAACATTACTGTTTTAATCTTATTGCCACACCCAGCTGCAAGGAAGACTGGGAGGTATAGTCTTTTAGCTGGGCTTGTGTCACCCACAGTAGTGAAGTAGTTCTGTTTGTAACAAAGAAAGGAAAAAGGTGGGATGAGGGCAAAGCATGAGCATCCACACCACACAGCTCCTCCTTAGAATAGAGAGTCAGCAACAAAGCTCAGAGACCACTTCAGACTTGACTTGGATTCAGAGACTAGATCGAGGTGTTCCACTGACTTTCTCTCTTCTGCATTACAGATTTGGTTCTACACCAACAGCATCTTTGGAAAAGCTGGGATCCTTCCGGCAAAGATCCCGTACATCACCTTGAGCACAGGAGGCATCGAGACTTTGGCCGCCGTCTTCTCTGTAAGTCAGCTCGGGCTACTCCTGAGGATGCCGCAGGGGGTGGACAGCACCACGAGGGTCCTAGGTGACACATGGACACAGCTGTCATGGAGCAAGCCCTTTGCCATGCCAAGGAGCCTGGATCTCAGGAGTTCATTACGCAGGTCTTCACTGCCATTTCACTCGTGTGGAGAGTGTTCCTTCCACATTTTGCCTCCCTGCCACATTCCTTGTAGTAAGCAGCTCCCTTCCTTTGACGCATCTAGTCACGAATGTGCAATCTGAACACCCGGTGAAAAAGGGCTGTGTCGTCCCTGGGAATTCAGATCAGAAGGTCCATGCGAGTATCCAATCTCTTGTCACGACTTTAAAAATGTTTCCGAGCCATCAGCTGTCGTCTCATCACCCCAAACGTGCAGGAATTTGTAAGGCAGAGAAAAGGAGAAAGGCACCCATCATGGCGGCTCATTCCTATAATCACTGGGCTTTAGGAGTCTGAGGTGGGAGGATCACTTGAACTTAGGAGCTTGATACCAGCCTGGGTAGCATAGCAACCCCATCTCTACAAAAAAAATTGAAAAATTAGCTGGGCACGATTGTGCACACCTGTAGTCCCAGTTACTCAGAAGGCTGAGGCAGGAGGATCATTTGGGCCCAGAAACTCCAGCCTTCAGTGAGCTATGATTGGGCCACTGTCCTTCAGCCTGTGTGGCAGAGTGAGACCCTGTCTTCAAAACAAAAGGAAAAAGAAAACGAAAAGAAACGAAAAGGCCAAGCTAGTATCTCAGTATTCTAGAAAGGGTGACCTCAATAATAAGCAAAAATGATCGAAAGGAGGCATGGAGCCCATCACTCTTTCTCAGCCTCCAATATGCAAAATAGACATGGAGGGTGGGGATTGGGTGACTTCTGAAATTTTCCAGATTTTGGAATCAGACCAAACTGGATTGGAATCCTGATTCTGGCACTCCTTGGCTGCGTGGTGTCGGGCAATGCACTCAACCCCTTTGAACTTCAGTTTCTCTCTTTATGAGATGGTTGTGTCCCTTTTATCTTGTTGGAGTTATAGTCTGCGCCTTGGGTTTGCCCTCAAAAGAAAAGAGGGAGGGCTGACATCAGAGCATTATAGGCTAACCTCAGAGTGTTGCATTCTCTGACCTTGAAGGAGAGGTCATTTATTTTCACTCCTGCCAGTGGATTCGCATTGACAAGACTGATGCCCCTGCAGCCAGACGGCAGCCTCCTGTTGCATCTGCGAGTTGTTGACAGAACATTTTACTTGGCTCCTCACTCTTTTTTTTTTTTTTGAGTTGGAGTCTCACTCTGTCGCCCAGACTGGAGTGCAGTGACCACTCCCGGCCACTGCAGCCTCGACCTGCTGGGCTCCGGCGATCCTTCCGCCTCAGCCTTCCAAGTAGCCGGAATTACAGACATGCACTACCACGCCCGGCTGATTTTTTTATTTATTGTAGAGATGAGGTCTTGCTGCCCAGGCGGGTCTCAAACCCACGGGCTCAGGCAATCCACTCACCTCAGCCTCCCAAAGGCGCAGGATTATAAGCTGAGCCACCGAGCCTGGCTGGCTCCTCACTCTTGATGGGTTGCTCTAACAAGATGCTTTTAAAAATAAATATCAGGAAAAAATGTGAAGGAATGCCGTTTGACCTCCTTCCCTTCCTCTTCACAGCCTTTTGGTTAGAGGGAAAACATTTCCGTGTTTCACAGGCTGGACGTTCCAAAAATTCCTATCGTTCTCAAGGTGTTGACTACACTCGTTTCCATGATTGATTTTTACTTTCGTCAGCAGAAGAATGTAGTCATTCTGGGATGAAAATAATGGAACAAATACAGGAAGTTTCTCTTATTGTTTTTGGTTTTGGTGTAGTAATTCATTGTTATAAAAAATCAATACCCAACTCATTAGGACAAATTTGAAAAATTCAGAAAAATAGAGACGAACAAAGAAGCAACTCTCTGCCATTATTCTACCCAAGGAAATTTGGCTGGTCCTTGCCTTGTCTTTCTCCACATAGATGTGTGTTTCTTACACAGTAGTACAGCATCCCTATTGTACCAGATACTCTAATTCTTCTTTTGTTCACGCGATCTTATGTCAGAATGATATTCCATTTTCTTGTTTATTAAGTAATTTTTCATTGACGTATACCATGCATACAGAGAAGTATGAAGGCCATCGCCCCTTCTGAATTAACACTAGTGGGGAAAGCTGTATCATCTTCCAAGCATGTGCTAGATGGCAATTTTCTTAACCACCACGAGGCTGGTGAACATCGCTACTCAGAGTCTGGACAGCAGAGCCTCACTGCCTGGGTTCCAAACCTAGCTCCGTTCCTTTTCCAGCTGCGTGGTCCCAAATAAGGTATTCAAAGCTCTGTGACTCAGTTTTCCCACTTCTAAAGTCATCATACTTGCCTCAGAGGGATGGGCTGAGGATTATGCGAATAAATGCGCACAGAGACTCAAGCAGTGACTGGCAAATGACGTGTACTCAGTACGTGCTAACTATCCTTGTCCTCTTTAGGAGGGTTCCCATGATTTGTCATTCTTAATGTCTGGGATGAACATCCTTGCAGAGATGAAGATTTCTCAACCACTCTTCTTTGACTTTACTGAGCAAAAGGGCTCACCAGAGGCCAATATTATGACTCTGAATTTTTTTTTTACGTTTAGCATTATGGGTTCAAGTAATTTACCATATTAGTAAGTTGCCTGCAGGTGAAGTTTGGGCTTCTAGCTGGTTCTTTCTCCCCTGATAATGGCCCAGGTACCCAGCATGTTGCCATGTGCCCTTCCACCCTCCTTCCTCCCCTAGCCATGCTCAGCATCTGCTGATCCCACCTTTGTGCTTGTGTGACCATGATCAGAGCCCACTTATGAGTGAGAAATGGTATTCAGGTCTTGGTTTCTGTGATCATTCCCCTAGTACGATGGTCTCCATCTGTATCCAACACTGGGTTTTTTGAGGAAAGAAAATATTTTATTGCACATCAACTAACAAGGAGACAGAAGTCAAATTCAAACCCATCTCCCTGTGTTGGCTTCAAGGCAGTCAGTTTATTAGAAAAGGTTCAGGGCTGGATTCTGGGGTTAGTAGGCGATTGGCAGAAGGAAAGTGGAGGGAAGGGCTGGACGGTCCTCAGGCACGCAGTTATCTCTTCGGTCTCCTCATCGGTCTCGTGTGCAATTCAGAGAAGTTATTGTGAAAACTGCAGTGAAAATTCAGGCTGTGGTATGAGTCAGTTCATTCTGCACAGACTCCATTCAGCCATGTTGGTTCCAATGAACTTCAGCCAGTTTTCTGATCTCACAAGCAGAGGGAGTTGCAGTGATTCAGCAAGCTGTTTCTCTCTCTCTCTTTCTTTCTTGCTTGCTTTTAACTTTCTATCCTGTAAACTCAAGAGTTTCTACTAGTCGTAGGTTTCTTTGATGCTTTGGGGGTTGGTTTCACTTGCAATCTTGACAGTTGAGGAAACCAACTGTGACTTACAACCAAAGGAATGACTGACGCAGGGTCCCATGGCAAGTTAGGTCAGAACCTGAGGGAGCAGGGAAAGAGAACATCGTGGGCTCCCTGCTGCCCCCCAGACCCTGAAGCGCTCTACATGGACCTCTGGAATGCCCACATCGCTCCTGAAAGTTCAGCTATTACCCTTGCTTGACCAAGCAGCAACATAGGGGCGTGGTGACATGTCTGCCCTTGGTCTCCCCAGATCCAGAAGCCACTTCCTCCAGCCCCCACTGTCTGGCTGGCAGATCTTCTTCGTTAAAAGTGGACCGTAGCCAGGCTCGGTGGCTCAGCCTGTAATCCCGCGCCTTTGGGAGGCTGAGGTGAGTGGATTGCCTGAGCCCGCGGGTTCGAGACCCGCCTGGGCAGCGAGACCTCATCTCTACAATAAATCAAAAAAATCAGCTGGGCATGGTAGTGCGCACCTGTAATTCCGGCTACTCGGAAGGCTGAGGCGGAAGGATTGCGGGAGCCCAGCAGGTCGAGGCTGCGGTGGCCGGGAGCGGCCACTGCACTCCAGTCTGGGTGACAGAGTGAGACTCCAACTCAAAAAAAAAAAAAAAAAGTGGACCGTATTTGGCAAAATATTCCTTGAAAGTGCTAATCCTAGAAAGAAGGAAAGATGACTTCTCCCTCCTGGGAGGTGAGGGAGCCTTTCTGAAATCAGGGATTTGGAGGTGCAGCCACTGGAGAGTTCCCGCTGCTGTTGCTGTTTACGTATGGATCGCGGCAGGTTGTAGTCACCTGGACCATGGCCTGCTTGGTGTCCCGCCCTTTGGCGAGCTCTTGCCAGCTCCTCCTGTAGTCTGGCTGTGGCCCCAGTCTGACAGAGGGTCATTGCCATGTGCCTGCCTGCAGGAGCTCACAGCCCAGTGGAGGGGGCTGACCCCAGTGGAGGGGGCTCCACAGCCCAGTGGAGGTGGCCCAAGGCAGAAGGATGTCTGGTTGCTCTAGAGGAAGCTCTGAGGGGGCCCTGAGCAGGAGGTGATGGCTTCATAGTTCTAGTAGTAGAGTCACTCATTCGTGTGTCCATCCACTCCCCCACACACCTAAAGCATACCCGTGCAGCGCCAGTAGACACTGGTGAAGTTATCATGAGGCAGAGAGATCAACAGACCTGAAAACAGAGGTTACCACATGGAACACTGAGATAAGCTTTCCTCTGAGGGGTTCCAGGAGGACTTCCTGGAGGAGGGGACCGGGAAGCTATGTGGTGAGGGATCAGCAGGAATTAGATGATGGGATGAGAAATGCAGTGGGTGGTCAGTCCCCCTTTTATCTTCTCAAAGAGCTGGAGACTCGAGGACAGATGCAGAATAGTCCCTTGGAAACAGTTTCCCTAATTTCTGGAAAACTACAATATTAAATTCAGTGTGAGGCTGGGAGGGTGGGATGGAATAATGGGCTGGAAGAGAAAGAACATTGACCTTAGAACCAGGAAGCTCTGAATTCAAGTCCTGATCATCCGCCTATCTGCTGAGTGGTGTTGGAACATTGCCCAATACCTCTGAATCTATTTGCTCATCTGTACAATGGACATAACCATGCCCACCTGTAGCAAGTAAAATAATGGCTACTCAAAATGTTCACATTTTAATTCCTGGAAGCTGTAAAAGTGTCACCTTACAGAGCACAAAGGAACTTTGCAGATGTAACTCATCTTGAGACAGGGAGATGGCCCAGGTGGGCCGGTGTCACCACAGGTCCTTATCAAAGGGAGACAGGAGGACCAAAGTCAGAGGAGGAGAGGTGCCATCGCTGGTGTTGATGACAAGGAAGGGGCCACCAGCCAAGGAATACTGACGGCCTCTTGAAACTGGAGAAGACAAGGAAGCATCCTCCCCGGAGCCTCCAGAAGGAGTGCAGCGCTGCTGATGATCGTTTTTGCACAATGAGGCCCCGTTGAGACTTCCAGTCTCCAAAGCTGTCACATAATACCTCTGTGTTGTTTCAAGTCAATGAGTCTGTGGTAACTTGCTATAGCAGCAACAGGAATGCAGCACTCTACAGAGCTGTCATGGAAACAGCATTCACAGTGTGGGAAGGCCACTTCCAAATTCCTGACAGAGTCAAGAGTCAGTAAATCCCTTTCCCTTTCCAAAGTTTTGTTGCCTTGTTCCCAAATATATATATATACATTTTAAATATACATATATATATATGTATATATATAACATAAAATTTAATCCAGCCCTGTGAAATAATTGCTTATCAAAAAGGACTCTCCAAAATTACTTTTATTCTTCTCATGAGATTTTGACAGTCTATTAAAATGACTCTGGGGCTTAATAGGGTTGAGAAGGGAAAGACGTTTTTGCTCATTTGATCTGCAATTAATTTTGGCTCAGAGCATCAGTCATCAGCCTGGGTGGCTGTAAGTAATTGCTGTCTTGCAGAAACGGCTGGTTTTCCAAATTGATTTTCCTGGTGCGTTACAAGCCTTCTGATGAGTGAACCTCCAGTGAGTGTCATTCAGGCCACACGCGGCAAAGCGTCCACCACAGTGTGAGGCAGGGGCTCTTTGGGGCGGGGGCTCCTTCGGTTGAGTAGAAGAGACTCTGGTTTTTCAAATCGGGAGTAGAATTCACAGTACGACATTCTTATTCATTGCAGTACATTTTTTTCATTCTTAGAAATGGACTAGGCTATAAGGCTGAAGTGCCAAAAAAGAAAATTCTTACTGGTTTCTGCTGCCTAAAGTTTCCCCTGCCTCCCTACAAATTCAAAACTGATGCCTTTAAAGTTTACTGCTGAATCTTGAGACAATGGCTTCAGCACGTGTGAGATGAGAAAATGACAGAAGAGACAAAGCAGATGATGGTCCATTTGGGCTCTGTGGTCCTCTAGCCCTGCACCTGCTAGCTGGGTAACCTTGGGCCAGTCACTTACCTGCTCTGATCCCCGTTTTTCTCTGAGGTCAGAGGACAGGGAGCCTGTTGGTTGAGTCTCATTACTCTCCCCCAGGGCATGGAGCAGGACACAGAGTGAATCTGAGATGTAGCAGGGATGTCCAGGGCAGGCCAAGGCAGCAGCGGGAGTGTGTCTCCCCACTTGAGGGGCCAGAGGGCCTGCAGGGCTGTGGGGGGGCAGCTATGGTTTGCAGATATTCTCACCCCTTTTCTAGGTTGTCTCCTCACCCTGTTGGTTATTTTCTTTACTGTTTACAAGCCCTTCAGTGGTCAGGAGTGTTGAAAGTAGAATGCCGGGTTGCGCTTTAAACAGATCCCTCTGGCTGCTGTAAGGAAAATAGACAAAGGCAGAGGGCGGTGAGGGGAGAAAGCGAGTTGTCAGGAGGCTTGGAGAGAAGCTGGTTTTCCCGCTGAGTCTTCAGACTGAAATGTGCTCACTGGATCTACTGGCTGGGATGAAAGAATCAAAAAGAGAAAAAATAAAACAAAACTTCCATCAAAAGGACTGAGTTCAGTTAATTATCCTCAATGGACATTTCACTTTCGTTGATAAATAACGATTCTGAGTTGGGCGCAGTGGCTCCTACCTATAATCCCAGCATTTTGGGAGGCTAAGGCAGGAGGGTGCATTGAGGCCAGTAGGTTGGGACCTGCCTGGGTAACATAGCAAGGCTGGTCTCCACAAAAATTATTTTAAAACTTAGCCAGGAATGGTGCTGTGTACCTCTAGTTCCAGCTGCTTGGGAGACTGAGGTGGGAGGATCACTTGAGCTCAGGAATTTGAGGCTGCGGTGAGCTGTGATTGCACCATGAACTCCATTGTGGGTGACAGAGTGAGAGTACAGCTCTAAGAATAAGAAAAGCTTCTGTGACAGAAACTATCCCCTCACACAGTCACACATATATCCACTAAGATGCTAGATGAAGTTTCCAGTTCATTTTGCAAAGGTTACAGGCGCGTGGCCGAAGGGAGGGGCCACCTCAAGCAAACAGAAGCAGGCTTCTCCCTTGGCCTCCAACCCCCAACTCCCTGGGGGAAGGAGCAGCACCCACCACATCTGAGAAGTTAAAATCCAGGTTCCCTACATCATCATTCCAGATGCACTGATGTAGCCTGTGACGGAGTAGGAAGCTTGGGGTAGACTGGGGACTCTCCTGGTTCTGATGGCTCATTCTCACCAGGGCAGGGATTGGGAGGAGACCAGGAAGAGAAGAAGCTGTGTCAGAGCCCGGCACCCAGATAGGGACATGTGCAGTTTTGTCCTGGAAGCCCCTTTGCCTGCAGTCCCCTCATACCCCAGCTCTGAGGAGCACCTTGTCATCAGATGATCCTGTCTCTGAGCTTGGCCAAAGACATGCGCACAAGTACACTCCCTGTCACTCACCCTGTGACTCCTGGGGTGTGCGCCTGCTTCTTTATTTCCCATGAAATGTCTCCTGATTTCCTCCGTGTCTCTCTGACAACATTCTTTAGCTCCCCTGTGTCAGGGCTGGTCTAACTGTCTTCTCCCATGGGAAGAAAGTGAGACTGTCACAGCCTGACTGTATTTGCCTGCCATCTGCACAGAAAAGCCAATTCACGGAGACAGCAGTCTTTGCAGGAAAGGAAGAGTCCATCATGGGCAGCCAAGTGGGAAATGGGAGATATTTCTCAAGCCCGCTTCCCAAGAATTGTTAAGCTTGGGCTTGTAAGGGTCATTTGGCAGGCAGGGGGCTAGGCGTGGGTACTGCCGGTTGGCTGGGGATGAAGTTATAGAGGTGTCAAGACCATCTTCATGTGCAGGACCTGTCAAGTCAGCCCTTAGTGTGGGGGTTCACAGATCTGAACGCCAGTTGGTCTGCCTAAACGCAGTCTGAGAAGCATCTTGAAGATCAGTTAATAGCAACTGGGGAACGTCACATATCTTGTGACCACCAGCGACCTGACTCCTGGACCGAAAGCCATTACAGTGAAGCAGAGTAGGGGACGATGGCTGGCTGCCATTCATCTCTGCCTGTAGCTTAACAGAAAGGCATGCAGGAGGTCAATGTACCTCCTGGATGCCATCAGGAAGGTCTGCAGGACTGAAGGCTCCCTGACTAAGGGGAAATAATTTAATCACTCTCATGAGCATCATTCCCTGGGGGTCAGAGCATGAGCATAATTGATTATTAGTGACTGTTCTCTGTGGAAGCAGCTATGTGCAAGCAATTATGCAAGGAGGAAAGCAAGCTTAAAAACAAGGCTTAGACACAACAGGTTTGTTAACTTTTCACTTATGCCTAATACTTTGCAGGACTTGGGACTTTTCCACAGCTGTGACCCTGCAGCCCTATGTTAATTGTATATAAGGGACTTCAGGACGTGGCTCACTGGATGTGGTGGGTAGAGAGCAGTGTGGAGACTGCACACTGCATTCCCATGTGCCAGCTACGAGTGACAGTTGTTCCACCACCCACTGCCTTCCGCTGACCACCCTCTCTTGCTTACTGTTCCTGACATGAGATCTTTGACCCTAAGTCGGCTGGACTTACAGTGTCTCTTCCTCTGCTCCTTTTCCTTAAGGACTGTTTTTTCCACCTGCCCTAATTTGAGAGCAGCATACATGTATGCTCGTACATCTCTTAAAAACCACCTTTCCCCTTTTCTGAGGGGAGCAGGTACTCCACTTAGAATCTGCAGGAGCTATGGCCTCAAGTCAAGACTGCAAAGTGAGCCAAAAGGGAAACACATCTTCAGGATGTGAGAAATTGGAAAGCCTGTCTGCTCCTTGCCCTTTCTTAATCCCAGCTGACCCTGATCCATGTCTGATTTGCACTTTTCTTGAAATATCTCAAGACCTTTTCAATTTATTATATGAGGGGGGACCCATAAAAATAGATTTCGTTTTTGGAGGATAGGCCCCTTATAATACTATCTTCCTCCACTAGGTGAGTATTCTAGAAACCCATCAGCATCAGCGTACTGACTAGCATCAGCTTCAGTGAATTTTTTATTTTATTTTTGGAGCGTCTTTTAGTAAGTTTGCTCATTTCATAATGGGTGATTTACGAGTGCACCTGCCTGCACTGTATTGACTGTTCTGCAATTTTTTTATTAAAAAAATGGCATGACCCCTGTGCCCCACCCTTCCTGTTCACACAGAGTAGATTTTTTTTGGTTTGCTTCTTTGAATGAAAAAAAGTCTTCAACAGGAAACATTTTGCTGATGTGGAAGAGGTAAAACAAAAAACAGCAGAAGCACTAAAAGGCATCAAAATTGATGAGTTCAAAACAGTTCTGAGCAGTGGGAAAACCCATCTCAATAAGTGTATTACATCAAGCAGAGAGTACTTTGAAGGTGACTGAAGTTTATTTTGTATAAATAAATTATGGTGTTTTGGGGGTCCTTGTACTTAGAGATAATGGACCAATCTGGAATGAAAATTATTGAAAAGATAACTCATTTTCATTTCTTTTTTTTTTGACCTGACAATAAAATTGAGTAACTGAGGCATATATCTCAAATCACCCAGGTTTGTTGAGTCAGCTGGAGGAGTAATGTGAGTCACAGATGCTTCTGTGGCTGTTTTCCCCAAAGAAGTTCAGTATTCACACAGTTTCCTTACGGAAATGGAGGCCAAGTGTGTTGGCTCATGCCTGTAATCCCAGCACTTTGGGGGGCAGAGAGAGGAGAACCACTCGAGCCCAGGAGTCTGAGATCAGCCGTTGCAACAGAGCGAGATCTCGTCTGTAAAAAATTAAAAAATAAAAAGAGGGGTGTCAGTGAGACAAACTGCTACATACTTGTGCTACTTCAGTTGGTGCCCACTAAATATATATTTTACATAGGATAACATAAAAACTTGAAGAAAAAGGGTACAGAGGAAGCAGAAGTCTCAGGGAGGGGTGAAGAAATGATTAATCTCATCTCGTCTTTGTTCAGTACCTGGGAAGACGAGCTAGGAATCAGCATCATCAGTGTGGAGTCTTTGGACGGGCTGTTTCGTCCTTGGAAAGAGAACCTAATGGTGGTTAGGGAGGGAGGGGGGATAGTGAGGCGTTTCCAGACAAGCATCAGTCTAGGCCATGAACTTTCGAGGTTTCTCTGAGGTTCCCTCAGCCAAGAGGAGATTTGTTCAGTCAGTTGGAGGCTTAGAATTTTATTTTTATTTCTCAGACACAAACAGATATGCAGAGATCTCTTCTACATGTTCATCATTTAAGCAGACATTTACAAAGTTTATGTTTCAATGGATTATTTTTAATTTTTAATTTAGAGACAGCCTGTCCCAAGTAGAAATTATTCCAGACACCGTGTTTTCTAGACATGGATTTCAAAATTCCACTGCCTTGAAGATAGCCACAGCTTTCCAAGGTCTCGACTTCCTTTCAGAGAGAGATTTGTGAAACTAAAAATTAACACTTGGGTGTTTAAAACAGAATTACTAGCAGCTAAAAGTAGTACTGGAAGGTGAAATTTCTTTTCATGCAATCTACCTTGGCCTTCTTTTCTCTGCCGTGAGTGCCAAGTCAGTGATAATCACACCATTTCCCATTTCCTTCTCCCATCCTTTTATAGCTAATCTTTGACAATAAGTCAGTTTCTGCCTACAATCACCAATGGCTGTTGTGGCAAGGGCTCCTCAGAAACCTCTGCATCCCCAAAGTGTCAGCACAGAGGAACGGCGGGAATGGCGGTTTGGGATGCCTAAGGCTTCCCCTCATCTGGGCCACATATCACTCTAGTGTTGAAATTTCTTCGGTACGCTCCCAGTTGTTGCCATCAGTTTGGCCAGTGCTGTTGGGGACAACCTCATAGGGCTGTTTTACAATGTAGACTTTAAAGTGCGTGTGTTGCACATGGTAGGTTTAAGGAAATGGCGATGGTAGTTACATTGTATCACCGCAGTCCTGGATCTCCCTGGGCTCCACCCGGCTGGGCACAGGCAACATGCAGTACACAGTCGCTTAGTGGACTAGTGCTGGTTAAAACCGATTGAGGAAGTCGCACTGCCCAACTAAAGAAGGATCGCATTGCCTTTGTCTGGGATCCATGCATGGGAGCAGACAGGGTGCCCTGAAGAAGGTGGGGCCCCATCCACCCGGCTTCCTGGGGAGGCTGCTGGGGCTTCTGCTATCAGTCAGTCCATGTGGCCCATGGAAGTCCATGTGGCCAGGCAAGGACAGAGCTTATGCAAATCAGCAGAATCAGAAAAGGCCCTGACCTGGAGTTGGACAGAGAGAAGAGAGCATCTTATCTGATCACAAGTCTCCCCCCTGGTATAGGAATGAACTCTGGCAGGACTCTAGTCCCTGGAAAAGTCAGGAACTCCTGCCAACCACAACCACTGAGTACAGCATGGTGTGTGTGTGTGTGTATTGACATATATATCAATTATAGATACTGATATTAGTTCAGTTATATCTGTTCAAATATATATACTGGCATCTATTCAATTATGTCTATTCAAATACACATTTTGATTTCTATTCAGTTATATATCAATTATACATATTAATATCAATATCAATTATAGATATTGAGATCAGCATATATTAATATAGGAATCATATAAACTAATATATGTGCAACCATATAAAGGTACATTAAGTCCAATCAGGAAACTTTGAGCCAAATTTGAAATAAACAAAATTTTTAGCTATATTTTTTCCCTCCGTATATGTATATATACACACACACATACATACATACACACATATATATGTAACTGTGTAATATATAAATACAATATAAACAAAGATTGATACAGAAAATACATATAAAGTAATATATGTAAAATCGTATAAAGGCACATTAAGTCCAATTTGGAAACGTTGAGCCAAATTTGAAAAAAATGAGACTTTAAGCTATGTTTTTCTTCCTTGCAGCCCTCCCGTTTAAAGATATGTTTCTTATATATAATAGTTGTACATATTTCAGGGTTACTTTCCTTCTTTTTTCATGCATTTGATCATTTAGACAACATAACAAGCCCTGCCCTACATCAGAGATTAGTTCCTAGTATTGGTTTCCTGGGGCTGCTGTAACAAAGTTCCACATACTATGGCTTAAACAACAGAAATTCATTGTCTCACAGTTCCAAAGGCCAGAAGCCCGAGGTTCAAGTGTTGGCAGGGCTCCTTTCTTCTGAGGGCTGGCAGAGAGACTGTTCCGTGC
Source organism: Cephalopachus bancanus (assembly GCA_027257055.1). Classification (NCBI taxonomy): domain Eukaryota; kingdom Metazoa; phylum Chordata; class Mammalia; order Primates; family Tarsiidae; genus Cephalopachus; species Cephalopachus bancanus. Next base: position 143,219 of record JAPVLO010000800.1, on the reverse strand, counting down.
CTCTCTCCTGGTTTCTGGGGATTTGCTGGCAATCTTTGGGGTTCCTGGCTTGTAGAGCTATCACTCCATCTCTCCCTTCATCTTCACGGGGCTTCTGTCTGTGCATGTCTGTCTCTGCGTCCACATTTTCCCTTTTAGGAGGACGCCAGTCATCATGGGTCAGGGCCCATTCTGATGATGTCATTTTTACCTTGATAACCTAGAAATAAAGACACTGATTCCAAATAAGGTCATGTTCTTAGGTACTGGGGGTTAGGGTTCAGTATTTACTTGTTTGGGAGGATGCATTCAAACCACTCAACATTCTCCAAGGGCAGGGAGTCCTGTCTTATGTGTGCTCCAGTGCCAGGGCCTGGCCCATTGGAGGCTCTCAGTGACCAAGAGCAGCTCACACAAATGAAAGAAGAAAAGCATCAAGAGTACGAGCAGATTCTTTTGATAAATGTGTGCATTTGTCTCAGTGACATGGAGAGAGGTAGTAGAGCACAGGGGTTAAGAACAAGACTTTGAAACCAGACTACCTGACCTTGAATTTTGACTCTGCCACTGTGCAACCTTAGCCAGGTTGCTAAACGTCTCTGAGTTTCAAGTTCTAGATACAACAATGGATGGCAATAGCGCCTACTGCCTGTAAATGTCAGGATTAAAGTATATGTAAAGCATTGGAACTGTGCCTGGGGCATACTAAGTGCTATAATAATGTCCAACACACAGTAATCAAGACAGTGTGAAACTGGCAAAAGGGTAGCCATATAAATTAATAGAATAGAATAGAGTTCAGAAAATAACAGTTGCCAAAGTAATTCAATGGAGGAGAGGATAATCTTTTCAAAAAGTGTGTCATAAAAAGTAGACATTCTTATGGGAAAAAAAGAATGTCAAATCTTATCACACCATACAAAAAGATGAACTCCAATAGACCATATATATAAATAGAATTACAAAAATGCCAGAAGAGAACAAAAGAGAAAGTTTTGCGAGATGGGATGCAAAATCATAAATGATTTTTTAAAATGCTAAGTTGTATTTCATCAATATTGAAGTGTGGCTATTTAAAAGACATTGTCAAGGAAATGAAAAAACAGGTCACAGACTGGGAGAACACACTTCTAAAACACACATTTGACAGGAGACTTGAATTTAAAAATATATAAAGAACTCTTAGAACTCAACATTAAGAAAGCCAACTATCCACTTGAAAATAATGAAAATGTTTGAACAGATGCTTTACCAAAGAAGACATCCAAAGGTAAAACAAAACAAATCAAACAAACAAAAACATACACTTGAAAGACATTCAATGTCATCAGTCATCAAGAAAGTTAAAATTAAAACCTGCAAGGAAGCCGGGCTTGGTGGCTCAGCCTGTGATCTCGCGCTTTGGGAGGCTGAGGTGAGTGGATTGCTTGAGCCCGTGGGTTCGAGACCCGCATGGGCAACTTGGTGAGACCTCATCTCTACAATAAACCAAAAAATTATCCGGGTGTGGTAGCGCATGCCTGTAATTCCAGGAACTTGGAAGACTGAGGTGGAAGGATCGCTGGAGCCCAGCAGGTCGAGGCTGCGATGGCCGGGAGCGGCCACTGCACTCCAGTCTGGGCGACAGAGTGAGACTCCAACTCAAAAAAAAAAAAAAACCCTGCAAGGAGACAACATCATTCACCACAATGTAAATGGTTGACATAATACCACATGTTGCCAGGGACATGAAGCAATGGGAACGCTCATACACTGCGGCAACTTAAAATGGTACAACCCCTTTGGAGCACAGTTTGACAGCTTCTTATAACATTTTTACTCATACAACCCAGTTATTCCACTCATAAGTACTTTTCAAGGGAAATCAAAACACTTGTCTACCTACTAGAGTCTTATTCAGATATTCACAACAGCTTTATTTATTAGAGCCATAAACTGGAAACAACCCAATGCCCATCAACAAGTAAAGAGAAAAACACACTGTGGCATATCCATGCAATGAAATACTGCTCAGCAAAAAAGAAAATTGCTGATAGATACAATAGCATGGTTGAATCTCAAAAATACTATAATGAGCAATATGAAACTCTAGAAATGACAAATTCAATCCTTCTGCTGGAAAACAGATCAGTGACTGCCTGGGACTATGGAGAAGGACACAAGATAATTTTTTGGAGGGATAGAAATGTTCAATATCTTAATTATAGTTATGATAGGGTATACAGATTTGTCTGAATATATCAAACAGCACAATTAAAGGAGTTCTTTTCATTGAACAAAAACTGTACCTTAATAAAGTTGAATTTTACAATTCTAACCAGAAGAAAAGGTTCACATTATCATTCTACCAGGGGACTTAGCACTGTGGGGAAGGACACTGGGTGCTGGGTGAATGACTGCTGGGTCAATAAACGACCCTGATTCAAACACCCGGATCAGTGTCTGACCCTCTCTCATATACTGGCTGTGTGACGTTTGCTGAGTTACTTCACCTGTCTGGTCCTCAGGGTTTTCTTTCTGTGAAATGGAGGGGGATGGGGAGGCACCTGACATAATTAGAGTGCCTAACGTGTGTGTTGCGTGCAGTCTCTGATTTAACCTGCTTGCCCCTCCGGACGCCCTTGTTAGGGCATAGTTTGGTTATCTTGCCACAGGTAAAGGCCCTGTGGCTTCAGGAGGCAAAGTCTCACACTAAAGTTTGAACACCTGGAAAGTCTGCTGCCTGGAAAGTAGCAGAGCTGAGGTGTAAACCCAGGTCTGCCTGTCTGACTGGCTGAAATCACTATCTTTCAGGGCCTTTGTCATTTGCAGGAGCTCAGTCAGGATCTGGTCCCTACTCAACCAAGGTGGACAAAAGGGTAGCTGATGGAGGCTGATGACCACCCGGGACTGAGGGAGGCTGGGTGGGAGAAGGCAGCCTCAGAGCCTGCATCAAGTTGACCTCCCTATATCACACACTCCGGGACAAAACTGACCCCTCTAGACACAGACAGAGTGGAAAACAGCAGCGCCTTCTCTATGCCCTGTGTCCTGCAATGGGTGCCTGCCCATGGAAAATCCGTGACACAGAAGTTGAGGGCTTGCCTTCCATGGCAGGCTGGCTCTGAAGGAGGGAAAAGGGCTGTGGTGACCACGTCCATCCAGCTTCTTCTGCCGAACTCCCTGGCAGAGGGGTCCAGCCCCAGGAGGAAGAGGAGGAGGAAAGGTGAATGCACTGATGCTACAGGTGCTCGAGACTTGCTGCTTTCTTTCCCTCCTTTTCTTCTTTCTCACAGAGGTCATTGCTTCTCAGGCTGTGGCTGTGAAGAAAGCATCCTAGCTGCCTCAGAGTTAAAGCCAACCTTGAACCTTGAACCCATGGCTGGCCTCTAGCTCCACGCTTCCTTCCACTTTCTGCTAGAAGTATAATGATTGCTCTCTCTCTCTCTCTCTTTTTCACCCTGGACTAGGGCCTGGTCATTGAGCGCCTGGGACGGAGACCCCTCCTCATTGGTGGCTTTGGGCTGATGTCCATCTTCTTTGGGATCCTCACCATCACGCTGACCCTACAGGTGAGAGGATGCTCTTGTCACACTTGAGGGAGGTCAACATGGAGCGGGATTCTGGCTTCAGCACTTTGGGGCCTTTGGTTTGTGGATTTGTACCTGATCCAGACAACTCTTGTGACACAGCTGTCCCCTGGGGCGTCTCAGCTCTGGAGCTGCTGGGAGCCCTCGGGGAAGAGACTTTGGTGATGAGACCTTGGACTGGAAAGCGAGAGACCTGACTTCTGGTCCTGTCATTGCCACTGATGAGCTGTGTGATCTTGAGCAAGATGCATCCTCTCTCTGAGCCTCAGTTTACCCATCTATGTAATAGAGGAGCTTGCATTAGGTGGCCCTAAGAGACACCATCCAGCTCTCACATCCCAGTATGGGAGCCGGGCACTGCGTACCAGGCCACTTCTAATTGTCCTATTTTTACCAGCAGGGGTCCTAGAGCCAGGCTGCTTGTTAGAGTGCTGACTTTTCCTTACTTGCCACGAACATTTGCAAGTCACCCACCCTTTCAGCTCCTTTCAGGGCCCCATCTCAAAGATGGGCCAGTCATTCCTCATCCAGGGGGCTGTGAGGATTAAATGAAAAAAATACATGGGAAATACTTAGAATGGGCACTCGGTGCACATGTGCCTAGGAGAAGAGATGCCAGTGTACTTCATCCTTGCCCAATTGGCATTTTTTCCTTTTGTGGAGATGAGGAAACTGAGGCATAATTACAAATAAATAAGCTGCCCAAGGTCACACACCTAGAAGATGGTAAAGCTGGGACCGATTCCAGGACTTGGACTTCTGCCCTGGCTGGCTCAGAGCAACCTGCATTCACTGAGCACTTCTGTGTCTCTCATCTGTCCTGGCGCTGTGGGAAGCATGAAGTAAGCTTGCAGCAATTGATTGTCTTTGTATTTTTCAAAAACGAATCTTGAAACTAATAGTTGCATAGGTCAATCACCTGCCAATGTCTTAATGTCCCAAACACTTCTAGCAAAAGGCAACATTAGTACAGTGGTGTCTAGTGGGCAATAGCTCATCCTTCAAAGAGGTGGTGCTGGCCAGCTGACCAGCAGGAGGCGGAAACATGAGCCTCAGGGACAGAGTGCTGGCAGACGCGGCTCTCTGATATGGCCAGGCATAAGACAGTCCCCAGCAGGGGTGACTTTGCAGTCCCCTGGGTGCCTCTGAGGTCTGGGGAAGCTGGTTAGGGGATGTTCTGGGTCTTGTCTTTCTGTACCTTGAGTCAGATGTTCGAAAGGCCTGTCTGGAGTTCACAGTCCCCATCTAAGCCTCACTCCACAGGGTTTTGGAGTTCTTCCTGGCATGGCCCTCTCTTGTCTCTCCCAGTGCCCTACACCTTCCCCTGGCAGCTCCCCATTCACGTAGCCATTTCCCCTTATGCTTGAATAGCTTCTCCTTGCTTTCTGGACTTGAAGCCTTGGATACACTTGGATGCCTCTTCCTCCAGGAAGCCTCCCCTTGCTGAGTGAGGTGGCCTCTTCTCTGTTCTTAGAAGCCCTGTGAGGTCACTTATCACAGAGCATTGACATTCACTGTCGACGCATCTCTTTCTCCCAAGAGACCGAGCTGTGGGTGTCACAGACCATGCCCATGTCCATTCTGCATTCCAGCCTCCCTACCCAGTACACAGCACCCAGGGGGGGCTCCAATCAGTCAGCCACACGAATGAGTGGGTGACTGACTTGGTGTGGAAGTGGCCACTTGATGTATGACCAGCAACAAAATCCCCCCAAACCCTGACAGCTTCCTCCTGAAGCGAGATCTGATGGGCTTGGGTATAGAAGGAAGGGAAGGAGCTCCCATTTCTCCCTCTCCACTGCCTGCCTCTCACCTTCCATGCTGAGCTGCTCACAGTTCATGAGCTGTGCCCTCCATGCCTCTGTGCTCTTGTCCACACTGAACCTTTCCTGGAACCCTCCCCTCCCCTCCCTTCCCATTTCTTCCCTTCTCTCCCCTCCTGTTCCCTTTCTTTCTCTTCCCTTCCCTTCCCCCTGGGCTGACCCCAGCCCAGCCTGCAAAGCTGGGCAGATTCTTTCCTTCCCCGCATCTCTCCAGATGAGGTCATGTGGCCCCTCCTGGGGCAGCTGCAGCATCTCCACATGTATTCACTGCATCTCAGAACCAGTGAGACCATGTTCTGGTGATCAGCTGTTCAGTCAGCTGGAGCAGGAGTGATCCCCAAACATCCTTTGGCACCCAGCACTCAGCACCCAGCACCCAGATGAGTGCAAGTCCCTCCAGACACACTCTGTGAAATTAATTAACTCACCACATACTGACAGGATGGCAGGGGTACAAATATGGTGCTTTAGATAAGAATACTGATATCATACATATAAAGATACTGATACTCATAATCATATTATATATAAAAATATTCATAGTACTAATAACTAAAAGAAATTTTTAAACATTTTTATACCTGTGAAAACTTCTCATACTGCCTGCTTCCAATTCAGCATGCAATCTGCGTGACTTGTTCATTTATTTACCACTTCCTGTATGCCGGGACTATGCCAAACTCTTAGCGGGCATCTTCTGATTTCCTCCTCATTTATGTGAAATAGGTAGATAGACTGACTCAGGAGTTATCATTGTTTCCATCAGGGATGCTGAAACTGGGGCTCAGGGACATAAAGCGACTTGTGCAAGGTCACACAGGTGGATGGGGGAGGAGCTGGGGCAGGGACCCAAGTCTTCCAGGTACACTGTCACCACCTCACCTGCCCACATCCCCGTGCTCTTGCAGGATCGTGCCCCTTGGGTCCCTTACCTGAGTATCGTGTGCATCCTGGCCATCATTGCCTCCTTCTGCAGTGGCCCAGGTAAGGTGCCCCTGTTCATCACCTGCACCTTCAGAGAAGCTGCAGGCTAGTGTGAAAGATATCATAATCATTGAGGTCATGTCTAATATGTATTGATCATTGATTTCATATTATATTTGGCTAAGAACTTGACTAATATGAGCTCATTTAAGGCTCATGACAGTTCTAGGGAAGGCAGAGATAGAAGGTGAACTTGAGGTGTGACTAGGGTATGCACCTAGGGGCTCATGGCACCCCCTTGTACAGATGGGAGCCCAGAGCCCAGAAAGAAGCAAAGGCTGATGGGGGAGGGGTGTGTCCTTTTCCATCTCTTTGGTCCTATTCAAATGCAGCTGAATGTCTTCATTCTGTCCCACAGATGGTAGGTAATGCATTCACCCGAATATGAGTGGATGATGACAAACAACAGCACAACAATAACAATTCACACTTTTGGGGAGGGTGCACAAATCATGCCTGCAAACCTAGCAATTTGTGAGGCTGAGGTGGGAGAATTGCTTGAGACCAAGGGTTTGAGACCAGTCATGGTAACATAGTGAGATCCCATGTCTACAAAAAGTAAAAAAAAAAAAGATAATCAGCCAAGCATGGTAGTGCATGACTGCAGTCCCAGCTACCCAGTAGGCTGAGGCAGGAGGATTGCTTGAGCCCAGGAGTTTGAGGCTGCAGTGAGCTATGGTCACAACACTGCACTCCAGCCTGGGTGACAGAGCGTGACTCTGTCTCTGGGGGGAAAAATTCACACTGGTGAGAGCTATGAGTTAGATGCGAGACTGTTTGGTGATGGATCAAAGATAATCAGGTTAATGTCTGTGCCTATAAAAAAGTTACAGGCTAGAGTGAAATATATAATAAACATTATGGTCATGTCTAAGATTTATTTATTTATTTATTTATTTATTTTTAATTTTTTTGAGTTGGAGTCTCTCTCTGTCGCGCAGGCTGGAGTGCAGTGGCCGCTCCCGGCCACCGCAGCCTCGACCTGCTGGGCTCCAGCGATCCTTCCGCCTCAGCCTTCCAAGTAGCTGGAACTACAGGAGCGCACTACCACGCCCGGGTAATTTTTTATTTATTGTAGAGATGAGGTCTCGCCAAGTTGCCCAGGCGGGTTTCAAACCCGCGGGCTCAGGCAATCCACTCACCTCAGCCTCCGAAAGGCACGGGATTACAGGCTGAGCCACCAAGCCCGACTCTAAGATTTATTAATCATTGATTTTTTGTTATACTTGGCGAAGAACTTGACTTATGTGAACTCATTTAAGGCTCATGACAGTTATACAGATGGCAGACATGGAAGGTAACTTGCATGTGTGAGTAGGTGATAGGGTTGCCTGACTCCCAGGCCCAGGCCCCTAATGACCACTTGACACAATACCTGAGAGTGTGATGCCTGGAGTGTTCTGAGCCTCAGTTTACCCGGGGCTCTATTCTAACCCTAGTCCTGACATTTCTCGGCCATGGGTTAGTGAGAAAGGCCTCTCCTCTCTGTGGAGCTCAGCTTCCCCGTCTACAAAATGGTGAGGGTGAAATGAAACCGAGGGCCCTGCCATTCCCTGGCCCTGTGTTTGCATCCAGCCTCCACCAGGGGCCAAAGTGGGACTGAGAAGGTGCATTGAGGGCAGGGTCTGACCTGGTCATGTGCTCTCTCCATGACATGATGTCCATGGCTCTTCTCTGGTTGTGGTTTCTGTGCTGATGAAAATAACACTAAGTTTCTATCAGAACAAATGAAATTGAACATCTGTTTCTCCCTTTGTGTTGTGAGTTCTCATGGGCCATCATATTCTAGCACATGTGTGATGGATGAAAAGCATTTGTCTGTCCAGGACATCAGGGTATTGTAATGAGAGGGCCTTGGAATGATCAGGGAGAGCTTCAGACACACACACGTGCATGCGCGCTTGCACACGCGCGCACACACACACACACACACACAAACACACACTGCATGGATGGTCAAGACAGTTACAGGAAGAAGGAGGCACCACCCAGGCAGGTGCCTGAGTGAACAAGCAACATGTGTTGCAGTTAACAGTGGGCACAAGGAGTAGAAGTATCTGGTCCTACAGGGCAGCCACATCACCAGCTCACATTCACATCTTCCCATCTGTGCCCACGGAGGTGTTCAGCCATGGTCCTTTGCTCGTCTGGGGATGCTGGTGAACAAGCCCAGATGGAGGCAGTCTCTGCTCTCACAGGACTCGCCGCCGGTGTGGAAGTGCCTTCTGAGATGGCCCTGCTCAGTGAGACCTTCTCTGACCACCACATCTAAAATCAGCACACACATGTATACACACAAACTTGGGCACACACACATGCGCTCATACATACCTGCACATGCACATGCATACACACACAAATAAACACACGCACACATGTATACACATGCATGTAAAACACACACATACACATGAATACATATACACCTATACAAATGCACACACGTATACACATATACATATGTATACATGCACATACACATATACACATATGCACACACTTGCATATACCCATGTATATACATAAACAGACATATATGAGTACACACGTGCAAACATACACATGAACGCATGCACATGCATGTATAGCATACACATATACACATGTATACACATATGCATGCACACAATACACACATATACACACACCCCATGTATATACCTGCAAATACACATACATGCTTATGCACATACATGCATACACATGTATTCCCACACATTCACACACACATACACATGCACACGTGTGCACATGTATGTATATATACACACATGCACATGTATACTCATGCACACACATAAACATGTGGAGAGATACACACTTATATATACATGCATGCACATACATACCCACATACTTTCTGACCTATCACTTCTCATAGCACTGTTCCCTGGCATATCTATTTCCTGCATACTCATTTGTTTAATACACACTTGGAAAGGCTTTTTCTAAAAAGGGCCAGGTGAAAATATTTTTTGCCTTACAGGCTACACATTCTCTGTTGTAACTACTTTTCCTTACTGTGATCGTGCACAACCCAACCATAGACAATGAGTAAGTGAATAGATGGCGTGGCTGTGTTCCAATAAAACTTTATTTACAAAAGCAGACAATGGGACTTACGTGGCCTGTGGGCTGCTGTCTGTGTGTCTCTCCCCAGTTAGAAAATCACCTCCATGAAGGGACCTGGTGTGTAGTTCATGGTCTCATCCTGAGAACTTAGAACTGTGCTGAGGATATAGTAAGGGCTCCATGAGGGCTTGCTAAAGAATGAATGAAGTAACTGAGGGAAGGATGGAATCTGCCTTTCTAACTGAAGGCTTGGGGGTGAGACAAAGTGGAGACACAGGGTCTCCCGTCAGTCCCCCAGTATCCCCGAGCCCCTAGGAAGAGGCAGCTTGGATTTAATAGTACCAGCAACAATGTGGAGGCAGCATTAGCCAATTGCATGGAGTAAAAGGATTCTTCAATCAAATACCAAGATTCTTTTTAAGAGAGAGAATAGGAATAAGGTTCAATTCCATTCAGATTAATTTCTCCAGTTTTTACTGAGCACCTGTTCTGTGCCTAGCTGAGGGGAGGGGGAAAGCAAAGCAGAAGAAGGAGGGAGATAAAATAGAACCAGATTTTTAAAACCATAAAGTCAAAATTGAAGAGTGTATACTGCGGTCACATACATTCCCTCACACTCTCCTTCATGTAACAAATGTGCTGGGAAAACATGGCCAACAGCTTCTTAATCACCAGCACAAAAAATAGTCTCATAGCTTCTAACCCAACCTTGCTAACTTAAAAGCGATTCTAAGGCCACTGCCCATGAGAGATAATACTTAATGACATGCCATGAGTAGGTACCTCAAACGTTTCATATATGCAATCTGAATTCTGCATCACTTCAACAGCACCTACCAGTCAGTGTAATGCCAGCTGCCTAACAAACACGTCCTTGAACACCAGCAGGTGTACACAATAGAAATTCCGTTCTCACTTGTGGCACCATTCATGGCTGGTGTCCCAGGTAGATGGGTTCTTGGATCCAGGCTCCTTCTGTGTTTTGTCTCTGCCAGCCTGTGGGGCCTCATGGTTGACTACATCCAGTGGGCGGTTGAGAAAAAGACTATGGAGAGAGCTTCTTAAGAGCCTTGGCCCAAAGTAACTCCCTCTCCCCCACTCACATTCTGGTGGTGAGGGCAAGCACCGGGGCCAGGGACAAGTACCTAGATGCAGTCTGTGCTTTAACATCACTTCCTTTACTGCCCAGTCTTGCCCTGAGATCTAGATGGCTCTGAGCCAGGACCTGTGGATTGCTTAATTATGGCCAGGGAACTCAAATAGAAGGGGCCATGGCAGGCGCTAAGCTCTAAGGTGTGGACAAGGAGGTGCTGAACCCACAGGACATGTCCAAAGGACAGAGGTAGTGGCTTAGGTCTTCTCTGACCCCATTCCTCTCTTTGCCCAGTCCTCACCCCACCGACTCAGTCCATTCATAACGGAGTTCAAACATCAGCCTTCCTCAAGCACAGACTTTGACCTAAACACCGTGCAGGATGCCCTACATGCATCACCTCCTGCTCTGCATGGCAGCCTTGCGAATTAGGACTAAGCACTCCCATTTACAAATGAGGAAACTGAAGTCCAGAGAGGTTAGGAGCCCCCTAATATGAAACAGCTAGTAAATGCTGCAGCAAAGAGTTGAACTCAGATCTGTAAAGATCTGCACTGTTTTTATCCCTTTATACTAGAAGGTATAAGAATTCACATCAGTGCACCACTCTGAGCTTTCCATAGCATTGTCACATCTGTGTCCTAATCCAGCCTCTGATAATTACTCACATTTACTGAGCACTTATTATGCACAAGGCCCAGTTCTAGCTAATTTCATTGTCACAAAAATACTGTGAGGATATAAGATAACACAGAGTCAGGTTAGCATGTTAAAATCATAAGCATCTGCCAGGTGTGGTGGCTCAGCCTATAATCCCAGCACTTTGGGAGGTCAAAACTAGAGGATTACCTGAGCCCAGGGGTTCGAGACTAGCCTGGGCAACTTGCTGAGACCTCGTCTCCACAGCAAATCACAAAAGCTGGGCATGGTGGCATGTATCTGTAGTTCCAGCTACTTGGAAGACTGAGTTGGAAGGGTTGCCTACCAGCAGATCAAGGCTGCAGTGACCATGAGCATGCCGCTGCACTCCAATGTGGGTGACAAGAGTGAGATCCAACTCAAGAAAACAAACAAATAAACAACACAAGCGTCCAAGATCTTATCCAGAATCAAATTTTATTAATCATCACAGAATGCAGGTTGTCACAAGACAGAGGCAAAGTGTGAAGCCATCAAGACAGTCCTGGTTCTTCTTTGACACATTAGGGTGCTCAGATTTAAAAAAGAGGGCTCTGGAATGAAGCACCTTGCTTCTGTAGAAGAAGATATTTTCCTCATTTTATACTCAGATAATAACATGGCTGTCATGGAGAGTTTCCAACAGACTAGCCTCATAGTTTTACATCCCAACCTGAACAGATCAGGTACAGCCCACAGAAAGCGTTGTATACATAAGGAATCTGCTGCTGGTAAGGCCGTCATGAGGTTGGAATAACAAGTTTAATTGGAGAACAGACAAGGTCATTATTTTCTTTGATTCCACTCTCCCTGTCCTTTAGAAGATGGCTTATGGGTCGGTTGCGAAATCCTTCCTTCCTAAACTAATTGTATTTCCATTTTTTAAATGAAAAATGTTAAAATTGATTAAATAATTTTCCCCAAGTAACACTGCTAAGAGGCAAATGCTGGATTTGATCTTCTCCATCTTGTTCTAGCACCTATGATCTCAACTCTCATATACGCACTTGGTCAAGGCTCCTTAGCTGGCCACTAAAAACTGAGTAAAATTAGACCAATTTTGAAACTGACTTGCAAGGCTAGAAGTAATTCAGAGGGAAAATAGCCTAAACAGAGGATTCAGGATAAGAGGAGGAAGCATGTATTTTATTCTGTCAGAACAGGGTTACTCTCAATCATCGAAAATCAGTCCCGTTTGTGTCTACATGAAAAATATATTATTTTGTCATTTGTAGCTCCTCGGCTGGAGGCGAAATGAAAGCATTTTTGTTTTCATGGTTTCTAGTCATTTCTGCTTCAGGTATTCTCTAAACACAGAAGAAAGGAACAGTCTTTGTTCTTTGTCTCTTATGTTCACAGACACTTAGATCATAGAATTTAGTGTTGAGACCAAGTCTGCTGACACACGCAGAGTTTCACAGTGAACTGAGGCAGAAGAGAACATGGGAACAATTTGTGAGCTGGTTGGAAATTTGATCAGAGATCAAATGATAAGGCAGATGAGGAAGTATTCCAGGGTGCTGGGATAAACTAGAATCAAAGCATCCCAAGTTTGGAAAAGACCATAAAAGTCCTCTATTCTATCAGGAACTTAAGACCCAGCCATGGCATCCCTGTCAGGAACTCCTCCAGACATGGCTTGATTGTTTCTGTTGATGAGGAACTCACTGTCTCAAAACAGACAGTTCTATAGTCCACTGGTCAGGTATGGCTCATGGCCTGTTTTGAATGACCCATGAGCAAATAATGACTTTTACATTTTAAAAGGTTTCAAAAAAGAATGTGTCACAGAGACCATATGTATTCTGAAAGCCTGATATATCTTCTACCTAATGTTTTACCAAAAAAAAAAAAATGCCAACCCCTGCTATCATCCTTCAGCTCTGAAAATTGGAAGAAGGAAGTAGGAGCTGACTTATGAGGTAGGGAAGGAGAGATTTTAAGGCAACGAGAGCAGTCAGTAACACTGCTAGAGTGTAAGAAGAAATGAATGTCAAAGGAACCGCAAATAAACCACCATGCTAGAGCAGTGGCACTCAAACATTGCTCAATCACCAGGGAAGCTTTTAAAAGCCCAAATGTCCAGGGTGCACTGAAGGCCATTCAAGCCATAATCACCAGGGTAGGTGCCAGATTTCGTATTTTCTAACATGATTCCAACGTGCGGCCAAGTTTGAGAACCACTGGGCTAGAGACATGCTTCAACCCTGGTTGAATAAAGGACAACCACCTGGTGGCTTGAAAAACTACAGCGAACATTGGTCTTCAGGCCTCATCTGATACCAACTAAGTTGGGATCTCTGTGTGGCACCGAACAAGAACCACTGTCAGAGAACAGGATAAGACGTAGAGGAAGAGTTGAGAGAGGAGCTAGACATGGCTCTCAGGGGATCGTGAATGTCATTATGGATTTGCAACTTCATCCTGAGCTCCAGAGAGCTCTCTCAGGAAATCTGTAAGCATGACTTTCACGGCGCAGATCTGCAGTAAGAAAAATCCAACTTGGAAGTGACTGGGAGGAAACAAACCAAAGGCAGAGATACCAGCCAGAGGCCTGGAGGATCCTGCAAGGACGATTTGCCAGGGCTGTGCCACCCTGCAAAGGACCCTGTAGACATTGTTCCTGTGGCAAGTGCAGGTCATCAGCTCAAGGGAGCTCTGTGTTTTGTGGCATGATTTTAGTGCTTCTTGGGTCATCTTTTTCTGCAACAGCTATTTTCCCAGAGAGAACAATACACGTCAGCCCTGGATCTCATTGGATCGCACCCATTTTCAAAATAAGCCAAACTGGACTCAGCCACAACCTGCCTGAATTGCTTTGCTGACCCAAACCACAAAGCTTTGTGTTCTGTGCTTTTTTTCCCAAGCCAATGCCCATCTTGAGATATTATTGATTCTATTACCAGTGTTTGCAGACTTGACTTTCTTGTGACTGTAGAGTGTGCTACACTGTGAGCTTTCAGTGCTGGATGGAGCAGTGTCTGGCAGACTCCCTTTGGGAAAAGCCACCTGCACCTCCCAATTCCAGATCAACTGTCAGCCCCCACCCTGTACTTCCCAATCCCAAGTTCACCCAGCAGCAGTGCCTTGCTGGCTAGCAATGACTTTAGTTTCAAAATTGACCAGGGTTTAGAAGTTTCACTGAAACTCACATTAAAGTTCAGAGCTTAAGACCCTGGGGAATTACCTTTCTAGGGGAAGCTGCCACGTGGACTGTGAGATCATCCCCTATCCTCCTAACTGGACAGAAGTTGCAAATCCTAAGAGGGGCCACCCTGAAAACATGTGGCAGGAAGATGATAAGAGTTGAATATGGTTAAGAGACTCACTGGGGGCTGCCCTCCATGATGAAACAATAGGGACTGTTCTCCCAGGAGAAAAGCCAGGAGTTTGCCTAAGGCAGCTCCTGTGAGCAGCAGATCAATTTAAAAAGATTTGACAGGGAGTTGAAATTAGGTGAAGGGAAGAAATGAAAACACGGAAGGCAGTTTTCTGCTCCATATTTTATTTTTGTGCATAGCCCCAAGGCAGTGGCATAGAAGTCTAATAAAAAAGGATGATGAAACAGCTTTACCTTTGAAGAAAAGGTGATTATCACCCAAGCATGTCAATTTCAGTTTGAAAAATCTTGTGACTCTGCCTGGCACCAGGTCAGTCCCTCTAAGAGGAGTTTACATTTGGGTGGGGGTGACAAATGCAAACAAGATATGGTATGACCACTGCATTGACAGAGTTGCAGATTGGGGTCTGTGTGTCCAGAGAATGGTGCAGCCTTATAGAGGGTGCACCAACTTCTAGCCCAGAGCATGTCTCGCTTGGAAACTATTCATCACAGTGATTTATCCTGGATAGACTGCCTGAGCATAATAGAATTTCTGGGGACCTTAATGACCAGCTTCTGCATGCTCCCTTCCCCATTCCCACCCCAAACATTCTGCCTACATGCCAGTCATCTGGGACCTCAGGCAGCCACCCCTCTTCACACGTGCTTGAAGGATCCTAGACTTTGCATATGCTGATCCCCCACCTAGAACAGCATTCCTTTTTGTTGTTGTTTTTTGAATAGAGGCAGGGTCTCCCTATGTTGCCCAGGCCTGTTTCTGACTCCTGGGATCAAGTGATTCTCCTGTCTCCCAGAGTGCTGGGAATACAGACGTGGGCCACAGTTCCTGGCCTAGAACACCATTTTATCCATCCATTTGAAGGATGTCTTGTCTTAAAAAGTCAGCTCATACTGAATCTTGAGTCTTTCTTAGAAATAGCCCCTCTGTGCTCCCACAACCACCCCTTCCTGGGTTTGCTGCTGGAATAGCCCACGCTGCTTTCATTACGATGGCTATGGTTTGTCAGTTCTGCTAGCATCTCGGACTACTTCAGCAACAAAGACTTTGTTTCTTTACTTTTGTATCCCAGGTGCCAAACACAGAGCCTGACAACTGGTCAGCACTTAACAAATGATTGTGTTTCCCATGACTTTATTCAACACACACTTGTGGAGCCTCACTGAGTGTGTTAGGGTATAGTTTTTTGCTGGTGTGTAATGTTTTCTACCACCACTGATAATGTCAAATGTGTATTTTTTTTTCTGACAGCAAATGCGTGCCATTTTTCATACCAAATCTATAATTCTTTAACACCAACTAGGCATCCAACAGTTTAAGGAGATTGTGACACTGTCTATCAGAGTGAGGAGAGACCCCATAAAGGGCTCAGTCCCACAAGACTGCCCCACTTCAGATGCCCGTCACAAGTGGAGTCCAGGCAACCAGCACTTCTGCCCTACTGACTACAAACTCAGAGGTTCCCAAACCCCACACCCAACCCCCCAGCTTGACTATTTGCTGGAATAACTTGCAGAACTCAGGAAAGTGCTCACCTTACAATTACAGCATTTTTTAAAAAATTAAAGGATGCAACCCAGGAACAGCCAACTGGAAGAGAGGCATGGGGCAAGGTATGGGGGAGAGTGGGGGGCACAGAGCTTCCATGCCATTTCTGGGTGTTCCATCCTCCCAGGACCTTCGTGTGTTCTTTGACCTGGGAGCTCCTCCAGCCCTGTCTTTTAAGGGTTTCCGTGGAGGCTTCATTATGTGAGCATGAATAAGTCAGTTATTGGCCACTGGTGATTGAACTTGACCTCCAGCCCCTCTCCCCTCTCTGGAGGTCAGTAGAAGGGACTGAAGGTGCCAACCTTCCAAGTCTGGCTAATCCCTGCCTCAAAACTAAGGACCCACCTGACTCATTGTATTAGCATATACTCAGGTGTGGTGGAAAGGGGTTCTATATGAATGACAAAAGCCACTCCTATTTCTCTGGAAATCCCAGGCTGTCAGGAACTCTATGCCAGAAACTGGGGACACAGATCAAATGCCACACACCAGCACTGGGTTGGGAGTTGGGACTAATGGGGCAACAAGACAGTGAGAGCCCTTGCCCTTGAGGAGGAAGAGGGGCACAGCTAGATGTCCACTATGGACACTTGCCTCATATCTGTCCTGGTGCAGTGGAGTCCTCAGTGCAGCTGGCCACAGAAGTTGACTGGATGAAGCGGGAAGGGAACTGGGACCCTCGACTGCCCGGGCTGCTGCCCAGGGCTGACCTCAAGGGGGAAAACCTCCTGCAGACAACATTGGGAATCCCAGCCTGGCTCTTAGAATGGCAGTGGAGGGTGCACCCCAAGGGGAGTCTGGCAAGATCCAAGGGGGCTCCGTCAGTGACAGCAAGGTCCCAGGTTCTGGCCAGGGGACCCTAGGCAGTATAGGAGCCCAGGGCAGTTCTGCTTGTTGAATGAGAGAATAGGAAATGAACAAATGAATCGATGAGAGAAAGAACCCTATCTATTGCCAGAGCTTAGGTGGGAGTCAAATCAGATGATTCGTTTCCCCTCAGAAGTAAGAACTATGTGCAAAGCAGAATGGCAAATTACCTTCCAACTTCCCTGACCAAGCAGAAATTAATGGACAGAAGAAAGGGATACACACACACACACACACACACACACACACACACACACACACACATACATACACAGGCATACAGGTGCCAAAAAAAGTATACACATTTTAAAGAGTTTTACCTACATATTACTTTTACTTTGCTGTAATCAGAAGTGTCTGGATGCTGATGGTAACCACTTGAGCACCTCTTGTAATTGCAGAATCCAAGTGTGACTTGTATTCATGTTTTGTTATAGGTATATATTGACTATTGCAGTTTTAATATTTTTTTCCTTTCTTAAAATGTGTGTCCATTTTTTGGCTTCCTCTGTGCATATATACACTAATAAAGATAATTAGAGCTGTTAATTAAGATACATAGTCTAACACCAAATCAGTATGTAGTCATATTTTTGAAAAATTATTTAATAAAAAGTCTCACAAACCCAGATTTAAAAAAAAACAGCGGTCAATGCTCAGGACACATAAATCTCTCTAAAATTAATTTATACAGAAGGTGAGATTTAACTCAAGCATTGCTAGTGTGTTTTTTTTAGTGGTCCCCATCTACAAATGAAGACCCAGTCTCCACTCACATCCACTACCACACAGGATTTTAGGCAAGGGACTTACTAGATGAGCTACCTAAAATGACCCTGATCAGGTGCAGTGGCTCACACCTGTAATCCCAGCACATTGAGAGACTGAGGATTGAAGAAGCCAGGAGTCTGAGACCATCCTGGGCAACCTAGTGAGACCTCATAAACTTAGTCAGGTATAATGGCGTGGCTGTAGTCTGTCCCAGCTACCAGGGAGGATGAGATGGGACAATCAGGAGTTCGAGGCTACAGTGACCTATGATCGGCCTGGGTGACAGAGTGAGATCTTGTCTATAAAAATACATAAAATAGAATTAAATGACCCCGTAAACTTTAAACTATCACGTAAATGTGAAATTTGATTAGGGTCCAGCAGGAAACAGGAGGTGTGGTCAGTTGGGATTTTAAAGGGAGTTCATGCTTGGACTGTTTCTAGGCGTATGGGCAGAGACACGGAACCACAGAGGAGATGGGGGCCCTGAGGACAAGCCACAGTGGGACCCTGCCACCTTCCCCAGGGATAAACTGGTTTTCATTAATTTCTCCCTAGGAAGAGAGAATAAACACCAAGAAATAAGACGCTGCCCAGTAGCTTCACAAGCCATTGTGATATTTAAGATTTCTCAACACCACCCTCAAGAACCAATTTTCAACCCTGGTGAGAATGCATGGTAGAGATTTACTTCTGCCTTTATCAAAAAGTGGCTTTGAGATCCTGATAACTGAGCATGAAAGCTTGACAATGGGATGTGCTCTTGCCTGTGGCCTTGTTGGGTGGCCCATGTCAGACCTCACACGCCAACGTCATTTTATAGGGCGACTTTCAGTGTCAATCCAGGCTAAGTGAATCATGCTCTGGTTAGTGCCTTTAGCCCCGGGAGTGTAAAGAGAAATAAGAAAGGTCCCAACCAGGAGCTTGGAGTCAAGCTTCCAAGTGAAGTAAAGGAAGAGGCAGTCATTGACTCTCATTGGGAGAGAGAAGGAAGTAGACAGAGGAAGTGGGGGCTCAGAGAGCTTAAGAGCTCTCCCTAGAGCACAGAACAGTGAGCGAGCCGGGATTCTTGTTCCTCAGTCTGACTCCAGAGCCTGAGTTCTTAAGGTCTATAAATGGCTACCAAGAAAAAGGTAGGTCCCAGGCACTGTGGAAGCACAGAAGAGACATGTGTCAGAGCGAGTGGGAGTCAGGTGGAGAAGCTAAAAGCTGGACTGATTTCTAAATATTGAGTCAGAGCAAGGAGAGCCACCAAGTGACGTTCTAAGGGTGTGCACTTCACAGGAAGCCACATCTAAAGATGCTTCATCTCTGTCTCAGATCAACACTAACACATGAGAACACGGGAGCTAAGGTGGGGACTTGAGGTTCCCCAGGTCTGGCACAACATGGAAGTGCTGTCCCCTACATCAACGCATGGGCAAAACAGTCATGCACACACTTGGGGATACATGCCCTCCCACACTGGTTCACACACATGTGCACCCCACACTGTAGGTGTCCCCTGCCGCACCTTTCAAGCCCACTCTCAAAGACTGAGTCCCACCCTCCACATGATTTCAAATCTGGCATGAGAGGGAGAGAAGGGCACGGAGCATGGATGGGCTCTGGCTCGGGCGTGTGGCCAGGAGACAGCGGTGGTGGATCATACGTGCACCTGCCAGTGCTGCTGTCAGCAGGGAGGACATCTGGAGAACTTCCCTGTGGAGGCCAGGCCGGGCCACAGGGTGGGATTGTTCCACTGGCATAGTAATACACTAACATGCAAGATGTTTTATTGGAGAAAAGGGCATATTATCTAATGGGCTAAAGTGTTGTTTGAGCTAGTGGTGCCAAGCCGAAGGGAGACGGAGGAGCATCTGAGTAAAGGACAGATGTCAGAGAGAGGTACGCTTCTGGAAGCCAAGGACACTCACACAACTGGAGGGAAGATCTGTAGTAAAGGGACTCTGGGAAGGAGGCAGCAGAAAGAGCAGGGGTGGATTATCACAAGTCTCACAGGCTGAAGTCAGTAGACTTTGCCCTCCTGGTTGTGGGCAGCCACTAAAGACTTTTGAACTGGAATGTGACGTTATCAGACTGGTGTTTTAAAAGACTACAGAGGAAAAAATAAATTAGTAGTAAAATTGGGCACAGTGGCTCATGCCTGTAATCCCAGCACTTTGGGAGGCTGAGGCAGGAGGATTGATTGCTTGAGGCCAGGAGTCCAAGACCATCCTAGGCAACATCTCATCCTGACCCTCATCTCTAAAAAAAAAATTGTTAAATCATTGGAGGTAAAATTTGGAAGATGGAGAGACTTGGTAAGAGGGAGCTCACTAAGGTGTCTGTAGCAGTTATCACTGTGCATCAAATAACCCCAAACCGAACTGATTAAACAACAGCCAGTTATTATTGCTCCCAAGTCTGGGTGGCCATGGTAGTTTTGTTCTTCTGGCCCAAGCATTCCTGATCTCTGCTAGATGACTCCCTCCTGTCTGCATCTGACTGGCAGGTCAGATCGGCACCAGCTAGTATAAGGTAGCCTCACTCATTGGTCTGGCCTTGAGAGGGGTGACTTGGCCACCTGTCTATCATCAACCCACAGGTGTACATAATGACAGAAAAGTTGCAAGAGAAGAACGCGAGGTATACAAAACAGTCAAAGGCCCAGGCTTGTAACCCCTCGTCATTTCTCCTGCATTCTGTCAACCGAAGAAGTCACAAGGCCACCCCAGAATCAAGGGAAGGACTGCAAAGAGCTGTGGCTGGTCTACGATCTCCCCAGAAGTTGTAACCATAGAATAGGCAAGAGATGACAGATATGGGCTCTCATTTTAGTGAGAAATGTATGCCATTCATTCATTTACCCATTCTGTAAATACTTATTGAGTGCCTACCATAAGATAGGCCTCCTTCTAGGCTTGGGGATACAATGGTGGAGCAAACATAGAAACCCACAAATAAACACACACACACACACACACACACACACACACACACATACACACACACACACACACACACACACACACAGTCTCTTCCCTCAGGAAGCTTACCTTCAGTTACAGTCAGGGGTCAGGGTGCCCACTGGGAACATGTGGCAGGCTCACACTCAGATGTTGTGAGGAGTGTTTGATAAAGACCCAATTTTCCGTGGTGTAGGAAGGTTACAGGGGAATGTCAAAGGCCTTATTTATTTTGACAGTCTCAACATACAATGCTGATTTCCAGGGATCCTCCCTCCAGCTATTAGCTATGCAGAAAGCAAAGCAATTACTGAAAGTTTTTGTCAAAAGTCAATGTGCTGAATGGTCACATTGCTTAAAGTCAAATAATAGAGAAAACCAATTTGCTGAATTTACCTTATTTTAAACTATTTATCAAGAATGTACAGAATTGTTTGCAGAATAGAATGGGTTTTGCAGCATTAATAGATTTCTGTGAAGTTCTTCATTGTGTCTCCAGATTGAATTTTGGAGAATTCTCCCTTTTGTTCCCTAGTAACCTAAGTTACTAGGGAGAGAGAAATCTCCACTGACTGGCATGAACTGTTTCTTTATCCATAATAAGGACACACATATCCTTCCCTCTCCAAATGAATTTTGTTCCAGAGATTTATACATATGGCAAGAAACAAAATTTAGGTAGCAAGGGATATGCCAATACATTTATCTTATTTCATGCCTAGGTTTGGAAAACAGGAGTTTGGATGGTAAAGGTTCAGATAGCAAGGAATATCTGCACATTCATAAAATGGGTTTCTATTGTTAATATAGTCATATTCAAAATGCATTTCCATCTTTGGCTTTTTGGTGAATTTACATTAAGCTGACAATATGACCTTCTTTTGTTACCTCTCTCAACCTTCATTCCTGACTAGGACTAGGAGATACTACTCCCCACTGTACCATGTAACTCACAGAGAGTTCGTAGGGCTCATGGAGAAATGGGCCTGGATGTGCTCTTAGAGTCTCACTGCAATGTTGTCAAGATCTACTGTGACCTGCAACGTCCTTGTCCCTCTGTGGGTCTCAGTTTCCCCATCAGTGAAGTGATGGAATTAACCAGATTAAGGGTTCTCCAGCTGGATGACTGCACTCCAGAAATCCCTTCTATGGAAAAACATACCCCCAACCAAGCTGCTGGGTGGTGCGCTGAGGAGGCCCAGGGTGGCATTTCTCCATTTTCTGGAAGATTCCTAAGCAGCATCCCAGCCCAAACCACCTTACTAAGGATGGAAGCCTCCAGACTTAGCCGGGCTCAGTGGCTCAGCCTGTAATCCCGCGCCTTTGGGAGGCTGAGGTGAGTGGATTGCCTGAGCCCGCGGGTTTGAAACCCGCCTGGGCAGTGAGACCTCATCTCTACAATAAACCAAAAATCAGCCGGGCGTGGTAGCGCATGCCTGTAATTCCGGCTACTCGGAAGGCTGAGGCGGAAGGATCGCTGGAGCCCAGCAGGTTGAGGCTGCGGTGGTCGGGAGTGGCCAATCTGGGCGATAGAGTGAGACTCCAACTCAAAAAAAAAACCAGATATACCAACTTGGTGACTGTTCACACTATCCCATGCAATCTCCACTACAGCCCTGGAGGCTTATTTCCATTCTGCACATGAAGGAGGCTCCAAGAAGTTATAGCTTTTAAAGGTAATAGGGGCAGCTTTTAAAGGTAATTGTCAAATTAGCATGTGACAATGTTTGTGCTCTATCTACTGCAGTGGGTTAGTGTCCACTTCAAAGATTCGTATTCGCTCAGGACCTCAGGATGTGTTTTAGAAATAAGGCTTTTGCATCAATAAAACAAAAAACAACAGATGCTGATGAGGATGTGGAGAAAAAGGAATGTTTCTACACTGCTGGTGGGACTGCAAACTAGTGCAACCTCTTTGGAAGACACTGGCAATTTCTGAAAGAACTAGAAATTGACCTTCCATATGATCCAGCAATCTACCTATTGGGAATATACCCGGAGGAACTCAAGTCATTCTACTATAAAGAGACCTGCACATGCATGTTTGTTGCAGCTCTATCCACAATAGCACAAACGTGGAACCAACCATGCTGCCCATCCTGGACTGGATTAAAAAAATTACACACACACACATACACACACACACACACACACACACACACACACACGCACAGTGGAATAGTATGCTGTTATGCAGCAGCCATTAAGAAGTAAAAACATATGGACTTCACAGCAACTTGGACGAATTTAGAGTCTATAATACTCAGTGATCTATCACAGAAACAAAGAACGGAGTACCATATGTTCTCACTCATAAGCGGACCTTGAACAATTATCATACTATAAGAAAGGAATTGACAATAGTGGGAAACTGCCAGGGGAGGGAGGATGGAATTGGCAGTTGAGGGAAATTGCCAGGGGAGGGAGGGGCACACCTCATCAACAAGGGTACCTGCATAATGAACATTTGTATACCTAACCCTAAATTGTAACCCACATCTTTAAAATTAAAAAATTAAAAATTAAAATAAAAAAAGAAATAATAGGCCTTTGCAAATGGAATTAGTTAAGGATCTCAAGATGAAGCCATCCTGGATTAAGGGTGGGCCCTAAATCCAGTGACTGTTATCTTTATAACATGAGGAGAGGACTCAGAGACACACAGTGAGGAGAAGACCATGTGAAGGTGGAGGCACAGATTGGAGTGATGCATTGACAATCAAAGGAACACTAAGGATTCCAAGAAACTTCAGAAGTTGAAAGAAAAACAAGGCACGGATTGTCTCCTAGAACCATGGGAAAGAACATGGTATGGCCAACACCTTAACTTCAGTGTTCTGTTGTCTTAAGCCCTCAAGTTTGTGGTGATTTGTGACAGCAGCCCTAGGAAATTTCTACAACCACTAAATAGGCAGGAAAGTATGTCCTTCCCCCAGGCTGCTCTTGATGCAGGGCAAATGGACTTTGGAAATGAGAGATTTTCATCATCTGACACTTAATACCAAACATGGCTGAAGGACAAACTGCTCTCCAAGGTTACAGTGTGCTTTCAAGAAGACTAGGAGGACTTTTATTCAAGAAGACTAGGAGGACTTTTATTCAAAAAGAATAAGGGAACTTTTAAAATTAATATTATCTTCCTTAAGTTGAGCACCTCTTCAGTGCTGGTACTTTGCCACACTCAGCCTAACCCTCACAACATCCCCACCAAGGGACGCTCTTATCCATGATGAGGATACCTCGTCTCCAAGAAGCCCTATCTTAGCCACATTTCATGATGAGTTAGGGTAGCAGCCAGGATTTGAAACCACATATGCCCAAATCCAAAGTCTTATCTTTTCTACCATTCACCCTTGCATTATTCGAAAGTTTGATTTTCCTACTTATCACTTTCCCTATAGCCTAAGGCAAAGCTAATTAGTAAGTTTATCACCTGAAACTTGAATATGAAAACACGACAGTATTCCATATGATTTTTTGCCAAAGCCTCTCCAGAAAGGTTCGCCCCTCTGAAGTGGTCCCAAGCAAATGCTGTTCTAAGAAAGATTTGAGCCCTTCATGGTTTCAGTGCCTAAGCCTGAATTTTCTTTCTTTTTTTTTTTTTTTTTTTTGAGTTGGAGTCTCACTCTGTCGCCCAGACTAGTGGCCGCTCCCGGCCACCACAGCCTCGACCTGCTGGGCTCCGGCGATCCTTCCGCCTCAGCCTTCCAAGTAGCTGGAATTACAGGCATGCGCTACCATGCCCGGCTGATTTTTTGATTTATTGTAGAGATGAGGTCTCGCTGCCCAGGCAGGTCTCGAACCCGCGGGCTCAGGCAATTCACTCACCTCAGCCTCCCAAAGGTGCGGGATTACAGGCTGAGCCACCGAGTCCGGCAAGCCTGAATTTTCAACAGAAATGGGGACGTTTTCAGAAACTGGTTCTGTAGTCTCAGAGATCATTGACAACTGCCCAGCTTCTAGGTCCTTCTTGTGATTTTCATTCTAACTGTAATTGAGCAATCTCTGGAAATCCAGCTGAGAAATTTGTCGCTTAATTATTTTTTGTGGCTGCTGAGAACACATTTCTCTGTCTGACGGTATTTGTTCCCTGTGGCCATTTTAACAAAGGACTGCAAACTGGTGGCATCAAAGGACAGAAATGTTTTCTCTCACAGTTCTGGAGACCAGAAATGCAAGACCAAGCTGCAGAGGCTCTGGGGGAGTTGCTTCTGTTCATTTTGCATTGCTTTAAAGAGATACCTAAGGCTGGGTAATTTATAAGAAAAGAGGTTCTTTTCCCGGTTCTGCATGGCACCATCATCTGCTCAGGTCTAGTGAGGCTCAGGAAGCTTCCATTCCTTATGGAAGGTGGAGAGGGAGCAGGAGTGTCACATGGCAAGAAAAGAAGCAAGAGAGAAGGAGGCACTGGACTCTTTAAGCAAGTAGCTCTGGTGTAAACTAATAGAGAAGCACCAAGCCATTCATGAGGGACCTGCCCTATGATCCAGCCGCCTCCCTTAGGTCCTGCCTCCAGATCTGGGGCTCACATTTCAGCATAAGATTTAGAGGGGATAGCCATCCAAAGTATGCCAGGAGGAATCTGTCCATGACTCTCTCCTGTCTTCTGGCAGGTCCCAGTGTCCTTGGCTTGTGGCCACGTTGCTCCATTCTCTGCCTCCACCTTCCCGTAGCCTTTTCCTCTGTGAGTCTGTCCCAATACTCCCTCTGCCGCTCTCTAATAAGGAGTTGCAATGGCATTTAGGACTGTCAATCAAAAGGAGGAAGCTGAGGCAAAATCAGTACAAGCAGAGAGCTTATTTGGCCAGCTTTGAGGACTGCAGCCTGAGAGCATAGATCCAAGTTGCCCTGAATATACACTCCAGTTAGCATCAGTGACCAGTGGACTTTTAAAACCAAACAAGGGAGACAGGGAGTGGGCTGATACAAAGCAGTATGCCAGGCATTCTCTTTGATTTACAGAGATAACATTGATGAGTGATAGGATTTGGGCTGTTGTGTCCGGTACTGCCTTCTTTACAACTACATGCGATAATAGCAAATAGTGTCAAGAGAGGAATACATAGCTCAAAGCGGGCAGTAGAATGTGATTTGCAGTCTCATTCTAATATCTTTCTGGGCCTGATAATTTAAAGCAATTCGCGTGCCTCAGATGAAAGTTCTTTTCAGTCCCAGCACTTTGGGTGGCCTGCATAGGAGGACTGCTTGAGCCCAGGAGTTTGAGATCAGCCTAGGCAATGTAGCAAGATCTTGTCTCTACAGCAACAAGAACAACAGCAAAATTAGCTGGGTATGGTGGCAGTGCCTGTAGTCCCAGCTACTTGGAAGGCTGAGGTTAAAGGATCACCTGTGCAGGCTGTAGTGAGACATGATAATGCCACTGCATTCCAGCCTGGGCGATAGAGAGAGATCCCAACTCAAAAAAACAAAAACAAGAAACAGAGATAAGTCTGCTCATGGCCGCCTGGTGTTTGCATCGCATTTCGAGCAGAGGTGAGGCTCCTGAGGGACAACAGCTATATCTCGGGAACATCCCCCAGAAGAATGGGCTCTGATTCCCTCTGGGGTCAAATTTGCTGAACTATGAAGGGAAATGGTTTTCTTCACCAAAGAGGTTGTTCCCTGCTCTTCCACACGGCAGTGTGTATGCAAATTCCAAAACAAATTTTCTGGAGGTTTTTATTGTAATTTTAATGTTTGATTTTAATGATTTATTTCTATTTTTTTATAGATGAGGTTTTGCTCTGTTGCCAAGGCTGGAGTACAGCGGGCACGATCATAGTTTACTGCAGATTTGAACTCCTGGCCTCAGGCAATCCTCCCACTTCAGCCTCCTGAGTAGCTGGGACTACAGGCATACAGGCATGCGCCACCATGCTCAGCTAATTTTGTGCATCTTTTGCAGAGATGTGTGTCTCACTATGTTGCCCAGGCTTGTCCTGAACTCCTAGTCTCAAGTGATCCTACTGCCTTGGCCTCCCAAAGCACTGAGATTACAGGTGGAGCCTTGTGCCTGGCTGAAAAGAACTTTTAGCTGAGGAATGTGAATCATTTTAAACTATCAGGCCCAGAGAGACATTTAAAAGAGACTGCAAATCACATTCTACTCCTGTGGATTCTTAAAAACTCAATGTGCCCAGTCAGAAATCATCATTTTTCTCCCTAAATCTGCTCTTCCTCCTATTTCCCCGAGCTCAGTGAAGGTACCATTAGCCAAGAGTCATTCCATAGCCCTCATTCTCACTTCCACAAAGTACTGGTTCTGAGATAAGTCTCAAAATACCACTTTAAGTACTCAACAGAGTAACTAACAGACCTCAGAAGAGTACTGAAACGGGACCATTTTATCACTACCCCCCCATCATCACTATCATTATCACTTTGATCACCATCAAAACCATCACCATCGCCCTGATTATTACCATCACCATCATCATCACTACCATCTCCATCTCCATCACCATCACCATCACCCCATCACCATTTTCACCAAAACCGCCATCAACGTCCTCATCATCATTATTGCCAGTACCATTTATTTAGCACTTGTTATGGGCCAAGCATGGTATTAAGTACTTTACCCGTATTGTCTCTTTTAACAAGGAACCAAGAGTCATTTGAGAAAGGGAGGCATTCTGCTTCAGTTGCCTCAGCTGACTCAGAAACCCATGTGAATGCGGACACTGCAGATTGGGATAGGCGATGGAAACAGGCCATGAGGGAAATATCACTTCCAGTTTCTTCTTTCACAACTTTAATTACCAAACTCCTGCAGAGGCTGGGGGAAATTGACATCAACCTCACTTGAACTGGTACTTTTCCAAATGAGATGTAGTTATATGATAATGATTCACTTTTCTGCGGTGTCAAAAATAAACTGCTAAAATGGAAGCATGCCCACTGCATTCACCCACTGTCAATGGTCTTTCTGTCAAACTAAGGGGAAGCAGAATTCATACTGAGAAAAAGTCCTTGAAGGATTTCCATTTGTGTCTCTGTATTGGGAGTAGTATGTCCAGGACTCAGGAGAATTTTTGGCTCCAGAAATTGACTCTTAAAGCGCAAAAGACGATTTTCCCAAAGAGGTAACTGAAAGTGGGGAAAGATCACGACTGAGTCCAACCAGGTCAATTTGAATCCTCCCTGCAACAGATAAAGTGGCATTGGACTGTCTTACCGTCAGTTAACCCACGTGTGAAATGGGCTGTGGGTGTTGTGAGGATTAAATGAAACAGTATACACGAAACGAATTGCTGCAGCCCATGTGCCTCATGTGGAGTGTGTCCAACCCATGCTAGCCACCCCCTTCCTCACAGTGCCTGCCTTAGGACAGATAGATATATGATGGACAGATAGATATACAGATATCTATCTATATCTATCTATATCTTAGGACAGATAGATATATGTGATATATATAGGATATATAGGATATCTATCTATATCTTAGGACAGACAGATATATATGATATATAGAGGACAGAGAGATAGATGATGACAATTAACACTGTTGCCATAACCACAGACTTGCCATTTTGGCACCCCAGGCCTCTGCTATCTCTTCCTTCTCCAGTTCTGAGATTGTCACTGACTTGAGCATGAAGTCTGAGCAGTTCTGGAGGCGCATGTGGTGGAGTGGAATAAACAGTATAGAAGTGAAGAGAAACCAATCAGAGAGCAGGAAGGAGAAAAATCCCATGGCCACGAGGCGTGGTTAGCTTAGCTGTCAGATTTCAATTACAGTGGAAAACTATCGGAGGGTTCTAATCAGAGGACTGCTTTAATCTGATTTTAATCTGATCTCTATTTCAGATAATCACTTTGGCTGAATTTACATATTGGAGAAAGCATGCTCCAGAATGTTTCACAGAGGAGAGCTGCTCTGCTCTCTCTAACATCCAATTTTATATCCATCCTCCTGTTGGATGAAATGAGGTAGCTGGGGCTCGGGGGGTAAGAAATGGGTCCCACATGCAACAGTTAGTATCAGAGCAAGGACTGAGGCCCTTCCCCATGGCACAAGTCCCTCCCCAGCCTTCTGAATGGGCTTGAAACTGCAGCTGGAGGCAGGGGGATCCCAGGTGAAGTGTGTGGCTGCGCCTCATCTCTCTGTGTGACATCTTTGTGTCCGGGAGCCATATGCTTCGGAACACTCTGCTTACTGAGATGGTAAAACATGGACCCTGGGGCCAGATTCTGGAAAACCAGCATTACCATGTGGGTATGTCTCATCAATCCAACTATGGAAAATCTTTAAAGACTGTCAAACACAAAACCAGCTCCCACTCACTCCTTTCCTTGGTGTTCTGGAAAGAGCAGAAAGCTCAGCCCTGTCACAGCACCGAGGGAAAGACACGGGTTTGGGGTCAGATACATCTGGCTATTTGTGGTGACCTTGAAAAGTCACTTCACTTTCCTAAGCCTTCACCTTGAGGGCTGCCACACATTAAGGGTTCTTTGAAGACTGTTGAGGGATATGTACCTAGCCAGCACACAAAGGGTGCTTGGTGAGTTTTAGTTTCCTTCCTTGCCTCCTTGCCTTTATTGAAGCAGATTCTTTTTTTAGTATCACTCTGTCACCCAGGCTGGAGTGCAGAGGCACAATAATGGCTCTCCACAGCTTAGATCTCTTGGGCTCAGGTGATCCTTCCACCGGAATCTCCCCAGTAGCTGGGACTACAGATGTGTGCCACCATGCTGAGCATTTTTTTCTTTTCTTTTCTTTTTGTATAGTTACTATTGTGTGGGCAACCCTTCTGACCACCTCCCACTCTGGGACCTCACAATAAATCCTGCTTTTTTTGGGAAAAAAAAAAGTTGCTATGTCTCCCAGACTGGTCTCAAACTCAAGCAATCCTCCCACCTCTGCCTCCCAAAGTGCCAGGATTACAGGTATGAGCCACTGTGCCCGGCCAAGGCAGATTTAAGTGTATTTTATAGCAACACAAATTATAAATTCAGAGTTCTAGGAAGAAATAATAGATGGTCTAACAGAAATTTGTTTTTTCGCCCATCGTAATGACAAACATGTGGTAGTTTAATGATGCCAGTGTAGCTTATCATAGAAAATACTATGACAGGTCTTCTCAACCTCAGCACCACTGGTGTTTGTAGACAAGAAATATCTTTGTCATGGGGCCGGCGGGGGGGGACAGTCCTGTGCATTGTATGATGCTGAGCAGGATCCCTGGCTTCTACTTCCTAGAGGCCAGTAGCACTCACTCATTTTTAGTTGTGACAGCCCCAAATGTCCCCAGACATTGCCAAATTTCCCCTAAGTGTAAAGGCATTCCTGGTTGAGGACCACTGTCCAAGCCTGGTGTTTTGAAGGTGCATCGGCTTAGGACTTGTGGCAACCCAGCTCCACATTTGGTTGCTGTGGAATTTGTGGCAAGTCGGTCTCACACTTGTGGGTTGTGACTCAAAAAGTGGGGCGATGACTCAAGAGTTTATGCTCCCAGCTCAGAAGAGGCAGAAGTGGCTGGTATTCAAATGTTCCTCCTGGCTTCAAGTCAAGACTTTTCCAGGGTGCCGTGTCTAAGGCACCTGGATAGCCAGTATCATCTCCCCATCATAAGATTCTTGATAACACCTGCAAAATCACTTTTGCCATGTGAGGAACTCCATGCACAGGTTGTAGGGATTAGGACACGGACTTCCTGGAGGGGATTATTACTCTGTCACCCACAGCACCCTTTATGCTCTAAGTAAGTGAGGGGAAGAAGAATATGGGAATATGAAATGGTGTTTTCTCTATTTTATGCTTCCCAGATGGGCAGCTTGAGATAATAGGGAAGTTATGGGCTTTGTAGCCTTGTAGGCTTGAGCTTAAGGTCCAGGACTCTGCTTAACAGTTGTGTGAGAGTCTTGGCTAAATGAAACCAACTTTCCAGAAGAGAGCTTGTTCTGAGGGAGCATCACACTGAATGTGTCAGGGATTGTCTTTCTAAGACAGCAGCAGCCTGTTTTGTAAAACGACCATATATGCAAAGCAACCCCAAATGCCAGAGGAACCAAGAAACCTAAGAAGGAAACGAACACATCCAGTTTGTCAGCAGAGGTTGCTTTATTAGGGAGACTTTACAGACAGAAGTGTGTTTTGGGACCGCTGAAAGACAGGTTGAATCAGCATCTCAGCCCTCTAGTCCCAGGGCTTATATCCTGGGGAAAAAGTATACATGTTTTGAAGAAATGTGTAGGTGGCTACAGACGTCACAGCTCGTGATGTTGGCAACAGCACCAAGGGTCGTTTTGGAGGAAACTTACAGTGAGTAGGTGTTCCTCCATAAAGAGTAGACTAGACGTTGTGGAGGCTTTCCTGGACTTGGGAATAGGCAGAAGTTCCCTGGTGGGTTAGCACTGACCCATATAGCCTCGAATGGAAAGCCCCACCCACCGTGAAGTCTGATTTGTCAGGCCCAGTCAGCAAAAGGGTTGGTCCATGAATATGTTCCCCTTCGCCCTTGAAGTGGTTCCCTTTGTACACTCAACTTCTTTATTTAAACAAAATACAAGTTAAAATAAAATCAAGCTTCCAAGAATTATGCCTTAAAAAGGTAGGGCACAGTGGCTCACATTAGTAATTCCAATACTTTGGGAGGCTGAGGCAGAGGGATCTCTTGAAACCAGGAGTTTGAAACCAGTATAACAAGACTCTATCTCTACAAAATAATCATAACAACAATATTTAGTAATAAATGAAAACAACTAAAACACAGCCTTAAAATTATGTGTTAAGACAGCCTATAGGGAGACTTGTCTTAGTGAAGAAAATAATGCATGTGCTTTAGTGTAAGATTTCCTGAAATCTATACTGATCACCCACGGTCATTTTTGCTCTTTTACTTATTCTCAGTTATGTCTCAAATTAATTCATTCAACAAAAGATGTTGGACACATACTATGTGCCAGGTGCTATACTTTGTGTTGATGATGAAGAAATTAAGTCAGAGACATTTATCTGTCCCTGCCAAGCTCCTACTCTGATGAAAAGATGGACAGTACACTCATAAAGGCAAGTCAAGCTGAGAAGGACACATTCAATGTGCTTTCTCATCCAGTATAATGGGGGGTGTGCTGGAAAAGCAAAGCTGATAGTTGGAAGTGTTTGTAGAGTACAAGTATTTATCAAGCACTTTTTATGTTGATGTCCCAGAGGCACTGGAGATATTCCAGAAAATGACACAGGGACACCACAAATGCATATTTATAGAGCCCTTACCAGTAAAATAATCAATACCTAAAGATTAGTGACAAGTACTAAGAAGGGTAGGAGCTAGAGTGACGGGAGGAGAGTACTGCTTTCCTAATATGGACAGGAAGGGCCTCTGTGAGGAGTTGGCTCTGAAGGCAAGACTTGGATGCTAAGAAGGAAGCAGCCCTGTGAAGCTCCATGGGAAGAATGTGCAAACAGACCGGTTAAAGGCGAATAGTCCAGGTGCAGTGGCTCATGCCCATAAACCAGGCACCTTGGGGGGCCGAGGTGAGAGGATTGCCGAAGCCTACGGGTTCAAAATCAGCATGGGCAACTACAATAAATCAAAAAATTAGCCGGGCACAGTGGTGTGTGCCTGTAATTCCAGCTACTTGGAAAGCTGAGGTGGAAGGATCACCTGAGCCCAGCAGGTCGAGGCTGCAGTGACCATGAGCATGCTATTCCACTCCAGCCTGGGTGACAGAGTGAGACTCCAACTCAAAAAAAAAGGCTAGTTAATAAAGCTTGTTAATGTAGATTTTTCTGGTGCTCTCTCCAGACTGATAAGAGTCCAAAGTTGTCTTCAATGGTTGAATATACTCACACTGTTCTTCCTCGGTTCAGGGTTCTTACATTTGCATAAGTCCACCCAAATGTCCCTTTATGATTCTCTGGGTCCCACTCCTTCCAGATCCATGCCTTAAATTTCACCTGAGAGATCTGGTGAGGCTGTGAATTCAACGTAACTCTGCAACTTGCACGATCAAGTTTAGGATTATGTTTTCAGTTGTGTCTGTCTTACGATCATGAGATATAAAAGAGATTATTTTCTGGCTATATAAAGAAAAACACCTCAGGTGTTTAACCTTTGTTGTCCCTGGCAGAAGGGAGAAGGGGAAGGTAACCTTTGTCTTCGTAAACCTGTGTCCTGCTTTTAGGCAAATGGAGAGAGGGAAGAGATCTGTGTCTTCTTAACTGTCTTCTGCTCAATCATCCTTCATATCTGGGGGGAGCATTCTGGTCTCCCACATTCACAAAAGAAATAGATGAAGAGATAAAGTTGGAGAGCTAGTGAGCTAAAGGATAATCTCATAACTCTGTGGTCAGGAGTTAGGACAACCAAAACTCATTTTGACTGAGGCAAAATCTCAATCACTGAGGTTTATTAAGCCAACTTTAGGCCACACACAGATGCTGTTTTTTGAAGAGATTTTCAGGAGGTTTGGTGTTTATTTTCTCAAAGCAGGGAAGGCACATAAGGAGAGAGGCAGATAGGAGATAAGGTGAATAGGTATGTTCCTGTGAGACTTTAGTCAGTTCCCAGGAAATGTACATTTCCCAGAAGACAAGCTGAGCATTTGAAGAGAAAAAGGGAGTAAAGGAAGAGTTGATTAGGCAGACATCTCTGGGTAGATGGAGGAATCACTAGTCTCACCTTGCCTTTTTTCTGCACCTGGAAAAATCAGCCTGTAGCAGACATTATCGGTGTGAAACCAAACAGACTTTAGTTGTAGCAGCTAGACTTAGACTGCAGACCTGAAGTTGCAATGGGCATGTCCTTCTCTGTGGGAGGCCAGCAGATGATTGAATTAGGAGCCATCTGTGGGGATCATCGTTCTTTCTTTTTTTTTTTTGAGTTGGAGTCTCACTCGGTCGCCCAGACTGGAGTGCAGTGGCCGCTCCCGGCCACCGCAGCCTCGCCTCCCGGGCTCTGGCCATCCTTCCGCCTCAGCCTTCCCAGTAGCCGGAATTACAGGCATGCGCTACCATGCCCGGCTGTTTTTTGATTTATTATAGAGATGAGGTCTTGCTGCCCAGGCGGGTCTCGAACCCGCGGGCTCAGGGGGACCATCTTTCACAGATGCTGGAGGTCTGAAAGATCTTTCCATGGGGATCTGGTGGATACCGAATGCTAGTGACAGATATTCATTTGGAGGAGTGTGTTGCAAACTCTTCATTAAGTTTAGAAACAGATCTTAACCCCACAAGAAACAGAATATGTCACTGTGGGTTTCCTCTGATTGACTTTGTGTTTTCTTTCCTGCTAATTAACTGTCTACACTCATTAGGATGTGGAAGCGCCTTATTTTTAACTAGATTTAGCAGTCAGTTTGGCCTTACATCACCCATTCACCCCTGAGACTTTTCAAAAACACCCTCTAACCTGAGAGTCCAGTATGGTGACATTCGAGCCTAAGAATTCAACTAAAGAGCCCAGATTAAAGAAATGCTGCTGAAATAAATCTGTGTCAAAACACACTAATTGCTAGTCAAGAGGGAGAACCACTTTACATTTCAGTGGAGTAGAGTTCAGGAAATAATTTAACTAAGCCGCATGATCTATCCTATGCAAATTCAAGTAAGAATCAAGGAGTGTGACTGTTCATGACTGTTAATGACGCTAAGAGATATGAAGTGATTTTTTTCACATTTGTCCAATTTTTTTCTAGAATTCCAAACCCTGTTTTCTACCTCCCCTGACCCATACACCCCTCTGCATCAGGGTCATTTTTCAAATCATAAATCTGATCGTGTCTCTCCCCTGCTAAAATCTTTCAGAAGACCTACCTCCTGCTTTTCCTGCCTACAAACTCCTCACTCCTAGTATAGCCTCCAGACATCCTGGGGACCCTTTCATATGACGCCTCTGCTGTTCCAACTCTGTTCTCAGCCTGGGTTTTCACTAAACTGGCACCCTGATGATCTCCCCATTCCCTTGACAATGTAAGGAATCTCCACTTAAAGGATCCATTTAGCTGTCTTCATTTCTTATTCATTAACTCAGCAAACATCTATTGGGTACCCACTATTTGCTATGGGGAAATCAACAATGAAAAAGATGCCTGCCTTAAAGAACAAGAGACAAAATGCCTACTTCAAAGAACACAATACATAAGCAAAATAGCAAACAAGTTAAAAGATGGTGATGCAATCCATGGAAAGAGAGAAACAGGAAGCTGCAGCAGTGAATAAGATGGTAGCAGTGCAAAGACTGCCCTCACCTCATTTTTCCTCCTTCCATTTCTTTAGGAAACATGTCCGCCGCAGGTGAGACCACATGCTTGCACAGATACCTTTGCTGGTTCCCTGCCTGGCTGTAGCTGGGACCTGAAGAATAGGAGAAAGATATCATCGCTTATTTCTCGCCTACTGTGAGCCAAGCCTGTACTGAGTAAATTCCCCATGTGCTTGGGTGCCCTGATGTTCTCCTGAAGCTGAGGGACATTTTCAGCTGTGGAAACCATCTGAACACGGGCAAGCATCAGGAGTTCTGGGATGGGGGGTGGCATTGAATAGAGCAGACAAGCTAGTTTGGAAGTTCTGGCCCCTAGTCCTCTGAAACATTGGGAGTCCCACTCTACCACTCTGGCCTCAGTCTCCACCTGGAAGATGGAGATGAAGCTAGGCTAGATGACCTCAAAGGTACTTTCTGGCTCTGACTTTTGCTGCCTCTCAGGATACAACAGGAAGAAACCTCCCTTCCTCTTTCGGTTCAGACCAATGACTCCTGATTATTTGATCTTCCTTCTACAAGATCAACAATGTCTGATGCCATATTATTGCTGTTTCTAAAATAATTGAAACTTCCTATAGGGAACATTTCTCAAGAATACATAGATACTGTTTGATAAATCATAATTATTTTTATTATTATTGCCCAGAAGTGTGGTCCAGGAGAATGCTAATCTTGAGATCAGGGCTGGCTTTCTTAACTAAGTGGATTCCCCAGACACTGAAGCCTCCTTGAAGACAGAGTGGAATGTGCTTCTCACTCAACACTGATGCCCTGGCACAGTGCCAGGCACATAGTATTGCCAAAAAAAAACCTTGGATCCATCTGCCTGACATGGCAAAGCCAAACACTGGCATTGAGATTGCAGCGAGAGAGTGAGACATTTATTATAGGTTACCTCGCAGGGGAAAATGGGTAATTTATGCCTAAGATCTGAACTCCTAAATGGCTTACATTGAAGGGCTTTGTTTTAAAAGTCAGAGTCCTACTCTGTCTCCCAGGCTGGTGTGCAGTGCCACGATCACGGCCACCACAGCCTCGACCCACTCTGCTCAGGTGATCCTTCCACTTCAGCCTTCAAAATAGCTGGAACTATAGGTGTGCACCACACCCAGCTAATTTTTTGATTTATTGTAGAGACGAGGTCTCACCAAGTTACCCAGGCTGGTCTTGAACCCCTGTGCTCAGGCAGTACTCTCACTTCAGTCTCCCAAAGGGCAGGGATTACAAACTTGAGTCGCCATGCCCAGCCTCATTTAAGGGATTTTAAAGGTGGGGCTACAGAGTCATAAATCAGTACAGGGAGGCTATATATTGGTTTGACCTAAAAGGTAGACATCTCAAAGCTAGGGACCACAGGTCATGGATGGGTTCAAAGATTTTCTGATATGCAACTGGTTAAGAAGGAAAAGCTTTGTCTAAAAATTTGGGATCAGCAGATGGGAATGCTATCCCTGACTCATGGACATGACCTCCTTTTAGTGACCAAAACACTAAAAGGCATCAAAATGTTTTGAGCAGTGGGAAAAGCATCTTGATAGGTGTATTGAGTCAGATGAAGAGACTTTGAAGGGTGACAAGTTTCAACATGTACGAATAAATACATATTTTTAATGAATAAATTCCAGTTTTGGTGGTGTCCCCTCGTACTTGGCAAGGCTAGCTAGGTACCTGGAATTTCCCTTGGAGGAACTCAAGAGTTACCTCTATGTCCGTGCTTGGGGCAGGAGGTGGGGTTCCTGGAAGGCCCATAAGAAGGGTCCCTGTTTCATTTTGGTAGTCCATACTCTGCAAATATTTATTAAGTAGGAAAATAATGAAAGGAAGAATAGCTATAATTGTTTATCTTTATTGAGTCTTTGCTACATGTTAACCACATTACCAAGCAAGGTCTCATTTAATTCCCAAAACAGAGCTAAGTTTTTCATTTTAGACAAGAAATTTGAGAGCTGGAGATATGGCTTACCTGTGATCATACAGTTTAGAAGTGGAGAGGTGGGAATTTAAACCAGGTTTATCTGACTCCAAAGCCAGTGCTCTTGGCCGCTAACCTGGCCACCTCTGCATGGTAATAATTTACCACGTGCCAGGTAAATGCTACCAAGATGTTACTTTACCAACAGCTCATTAAGTGCCCGGATTATAAATGGGGCACTGAAATTTAGAGAAGGACCAAAGCCTCCCAGCAGAGCCAGAGCTGCCCACTGACAGTTAAGACAGATCTATGCCTGGGGTGCATCCGACACATCTCTGTACCTCTCACTTAGCAGCTCCCCTGCTTTCCTACCTAGGAAGTACACCCAAGGAGGTAGGTGTCCAAGCTCCTCTTGGAGATGAGAAGACAGACTTACCTGCACAAACATTCCTGGGGTGAGGAGTTTCTTCAGTGCATTCTGGTACCATCCCTTCCAACAGGCTGCAGGGCATGCTTTCTGGTTGCTGATATATCTTGGCTGTTGTTGTAAAACCAACCTGTTGGGGAATCTGCATTTTCTCCTTCTCAAATGTCTCTCCCAGAGAAAAGGCAGCGGAAGAGTCTCTTATCCAAATCTAGAGCTCTTGGTTTAGAAGCCAAGTCTGTCATTTACTATTTGTGCCATCTTGAGCAAGGCCCTCTCTGCTCTGTGCCTCTGTTTTCTCATCAATCAAGTGGGGATGAGAATGCCTGCCTCTTAAAACAGTCATCATATGAACTGGTAGATTCTGCACAGGAATTGGCATGTAAATGTTGGATGAAAATAGGGAATGAACAGGCAAACAAGAGTAAGTCTATTTACATAAACAAAATATCTATGGAGAATTTTCTTTTTAAAATTATAAGAATGTGGGTTGCAAGTGAGGATTAACTACATAAGTAGGCTGCATGCAGGTGAAGTCTGGGCTTCTAACTGGCCTTCACTCCCTCAGGTAACGACTCAAGTACCTTTGTGTTGTCACGTCTCCCCCACACTCATCCCTCCTCCCTCCCTCCCCTAGTGGTGTCCAGTGACTGCTGATCCCTCCCTTGTGTTAATGTGATTAATGATCAGGTCTCACTTATAAGTTAGAACATGTGGTATTCAGTTCTTTGTTTCTGTTACAGTCACTTAGTTAATGGTCTCCAGCTCCATCCAGTTTGCTGCTAAGTCCATGATTTTGTTCTTTTTTTTGAGTTGGAGTCTCACTGTCACCCAGACTGGAGTGCAGTGGCTGCTCCCGGCCACCGCAGCCTCGACCTGCTGGGCTCCAGCGATCCTTCGTCTCAGCCTTCCAAGTAGCCGGAATTACAGGCACGCGCTACCACGCCTGGCTGGTTTTCTTGATTTATTGTAGAGATGAGGTCTCTCCAAGTTGCCCAGGCAGGGCTCGAACCCGCGGGCTCAGGCAATCCACTCACCTCGGCCTCCCAAAGCGCTGGGATTACAGGCTGAGCCACCGAGCCCGGCATCCAGTCTACTTTCAATGAGCAGTAGGGTTGGTTCCGTGTTTTTCCTACTGTGAATAGTGCAGCAAAAAATATGCATTTGCAGGTTTCTTTTTTTGTAGAATGACTTGTCTTCCTCCAGATACATTCCCAGGAGAGGGAGTGCTTCATGTGGATGGTCAATTTCTAGTTCTTCTAGAAATTTCCACACTGCTTTCCATAAAGGTTGAACTAGCTTACACTCCCACCAACAGTGTAAAAGCATTCCTTTTCTCTGTGTCCGTGGCAGCATCTGTTGTTTTTTGACTTAGTAATGATAGCCACCCTTACCGGAAATGGGTAATATCACACTGTAGTTTTGATTTGCATTTCTCTGATGATTAGTGAAACTGGGCATTTTTTCGTGTGTCTGTTGCCTGCTTGTATGTCCCCTACCTACCACCATATACGAAAATCAACTTGAAATGACCCAAAGACTTAAAATCTCAAACTAAAAGAATCCTAGAAGAAAATATGGAAAACACTCATGCACATGGAGTAGCTTTTCACCGAGTCCCGAAAAGCTAATGCCATAAAAGCTAAGATAGACAAATGGGAAGTCGTCAGATTATAAAGCTTTTGCAGAGCAAAAGAAACCATCAAGAGAGTACAGAGGCAATCCACTGGATGTGAGAAATATTTGCAATGCACATAGCTAAGCACTCTCATTTAATGCTCAAAACAGGGCTAAGAAGTTGGGAACTATTGTCATCTTCATTTTGCAGAAGAGAAAACTGAGAATCATAGGTATTTGTGGTCACATAGGCAGTAGGTAGAGAGATGTGAATGTTTAGTCCATTTCATCTCCTGGAAGAGAAAATGTAAGAGGCCTGATTTTATCTAATTCATCACAATATACATGAGGTATATTACGCTGTTGGCGTAAGACAGCTTGTTTGGTAGACAGGAGCTATATGGAGCACTGAGGCACAGAGAAAAAATAATGGCATTATTAGCAAGGTAGATATATTATTAACTTTGCAGATACATTCTCAAAATTATAAGCATGTTTTTAGGATATGCACAGAATTTTTAAAATTAATTAGCATTTTTTAATGCTAATCAGAACACTTGATTAATCAGCACACATTTCCCATCTATTCTTCTGGCAAATGAGAGGGAGGGGGGAGATATGGAGAGGGGGAGAGAGAAGGATAAAATAAGTTCAGGGTGAGGGACCTATACCTCAACCTGTATTACCTCTCTATATTCTATAAAGACAGGAGTCTGAAGTACCACTTTTCCTAAATCTGGCTCTTCCAAAAACTTTTATGACCTTGAGCCAATAAATTCCCCTCTGTGTTCTTCATTTCTCTTAAAATAAGAGTTTTTATTTTACCCAGAGTCCTAGATTATACCCTAGGATTCTGCGCTTCAAATGCCTGGATTGGGATCGAGTTTCCTTTCTTCTAGTGTATGTGCTAGTAAGGCAATGGCAACTACATGGTATTGGGGCAGCTCTTATCTGCAAAAGCAAATTGACTGGCAAGCAACCCACTAGGGAAAGATCATTAGTTACCAGAGTGGATCGTGTTTAAAAGCTTCAGTGAGCCAGGAAGTTAGCCCAGATCACAGGGTTACCCTGGGGCACACTTCTTCAGGAGAGTAATACTAGTAGTTAAAAACGATTGAGTGTTCTTGACACATCAGACACTATTTAATATGTGTTATCTGCATTATTTCCTTTAACCTCACAACAATCCTATGAAATCAGTTCCATTGTCCCTGCTTTACAGAGGAGGAAGCTTGATGCAGAAGGATTAACCAAGGTGCCCAAGGTCTCACACACCCTGTAATGAACATCACCACTTTGCAGATGGGAGAACTCAATTCTAGAAAGACCTGGTGGAGCCAGGACACAAATCTGTTCTTACTAACACAAGAGCCCAAGCTCTAGCCTATGGTGCTTTCCTCCTACCTTTTCAGATTGTGAGGATCAAGAGAGATCACGGGGATGAAACCCTATTGACACAGTGGAATGGCTCAGGATTCTTTTGGTTGCCTTCTTTTGACCCTCAGGGGTTGGCCTGAAGGACTTGTGATGTACAGAGAGGAGACCTGCTATATAGCTACACCGTGAACCTCAGATTGTCTTAATCATTTGTTGTTTCATTGTTCCTATAAACATGTACAGAGCACATAGTATGTCTTCAGCACTGTGCTATGAGCAGTGGCCATAACTAATAAATAATAAATAAGTCTGAAGAAACAAAGAGTTGTGCAGGGAGGCAACTTGTCAATGTACATTGTAGGTTGATGTACCACATTCTGATATGCCAGCAACAGAAGTAACTGAGTTGTCCACAGGGATTAAAAAACTCACCTAGGAAAGTCAGAGAAAGTGAAACACCAGCTGTCAGCCCTATTCAGGCTTCAGAGTAGCTGTGAGCTGACTCCCTAGGACATGTTACAAGGTTCCCAACAGTGTTAGCTGCAGGACCAACTGGGCATGCGACACAAACACTTTCTGACAAAATATTCTGTACTCTACAGACCCGAGGCTAGTTTCATTCCATTTCAATGTGTAACCACTGTTCTCACACATTTTGCTGGATACCTTTAAGATATATAGAGTCCACTTTCTTTGTAGTAAACAGCATATCAAATCTTATCAAAATCAACTCCCAAGCATTTAATCCATGTAAGTAATTATTGAAGGAGGATCTACTCTGTCAAAGATGCCAGACAAATAGGATGCCTTTTCTGGGGGCTCACAGCCTAGTGGGAGGTGAGGGGATGGGTGGTCCATTGTGAGTCCAAGGCTTGCTGGCAGCATAGTGGGGTGATAACAGTGAAAGCTCCCAAGAGAGACAGGCTTGAGTCCTGGCTTCATGGCTTGATTGGGTCAACTTGATGATGAGTGATTGCAGGTGTGGACAAAGCTCACCTAATAAGCTTTGCCTCCATGGAGGAATTGTCTCCGAATTTGTCTCCTTCTTCCATTCCCACGCCATGATCTGAACCCTTCTACATGACCACCTCCTCCCTGGACTAGTTAGACAGACTGCATCCACTCACACACCTCCAGCCTTTCCTTTCTCCAAGCACCAGTGGCCTCTATTAAATGCAGATTTATCGCCTAACCCCTGCATGGAAGCCGTCAGTGGTTTTCTTCCATCGCAAGCCCTTCTCCTTGATCTGCAGGGGGCTGTCCCATTGGCCTTGTTCACCTTTGCCACCTCACCCCATTCCTCTCTACTTCCTTGAGGCATCCGGGCAGATTGGCCCCTGTTGTTGTCCCAGCCCTGATTATTTGACCTCTGCCTGCTCTTCCCCCCGCCTGGCATGACCTTCCCCAGCTCTTCAAGAGCTGCATCGCCTCCTTCTCCACCATCACCTCCCCAAAACTCTTCCCCAACCACTGCTAAAATAGACTCCCCATTATCCTGTGACTCTCTTGTTGAGTGCTTATTGCATTTTGTACTTATTCATTCACTCACTCGCTTCCTTTTTATTAACAAGTCACCTCACCTGCCAGATGAGGGCATCCCATGAAAACGGGGACATGATTCTCCCAACCCCCACTACTGTATCAGCCCCAGCCCAGTCAATACTTGTTGGTGAATGAATGACTCCAGCCTAGTGATTTCCCAATTGTGTTCAGTGTCTCCCTAGTTGGATAAATATCTCTGTGACATTTCTTTTCCACGGTCAGTGAACACCAAGATGCAGATCTGATTGGCAGAGTGGTGACTCCGATTGGAGATGAGGGATGCAAACAGAACCCCAGAAGTCATACTGAGTTTCAGGTCTGGGTCTGGGCACAGGGCACAATCTTTATTCTCACTGAGTAGAACACAGGGGAAATGGAGGGTGCAGATCTCAGGGATGCACAGTCAGGCAAGCATTTGGAAATGTGTGGGTTGTCATGGTGATTAGGGGCCCTCCTGGTATAGAAGTGGAAGGGCAATAAACATCCTGCAGTTGCACAGGACAATTTCAAAAGAAGCCCACCCACTGTCAATGGTGTCTCCACCAAGTAACACTGAGCTACAACAGTGACTCAGGAAGTGGAGCCCCCTATAAATCCAACCAAGGGGAGTTAGGAAGAACAAAAGGTAGTAAGGGTACAGAAAAAACCCTGAGATTTGCAATAAGGGTATCTGATCCCAAACCAGGTGAAGGGAGGCCCAATTGGAGGCCCAAACTTCACCTGTATGTAGATCACTTACGTGCCTAACCCTGACTTGTACCCTCACATTTTTAAAATAAAGAAATTTTAAAAACCCTGAGATTTGGAGGCCAGATTCTGAAGCCTGAGTTCTGACACTTCTACTCAAGAGCTGGGTAACCATGGTCAAGTCCAATAACCTCTCTGGGCTTCAGTTTTCTCAAACCCCAGGGATATTGTAGCCAATACCTTCCTGACTCACTTATTCTGAAGATTATATTGTAAACATTTTTAACATAATATATTCAGTAAAGGTCAGTTGCCTTGCATATTAAATTGATACATTTAGTACTCAATTTGTGATGGGTCAGAGCTTGATTCAGAGGGCATTTGGAGAGCCAAGAGTTTGATGAATCTCTAATTTGGCTGGACCAGATGAGAGAAGTGTTTTTTATATATTTATGACTGACAGTCTAACCCCAGCACCTACTCCTAAAGCTGTCACTCAAACAAGCAGAGCCAGCTCCTGCCAAGAGAGCATCACCTGCCACTTGGTGGTTCTAAAGTGCGGCGGATGGAAATGGATGTTGGAGGCATGACCTTCTCAGGGTGGCTGATTCTGTGTCCTGGCTCTCATACCACAGGTGGCATCCCGTTCGTCTTGACTGGCGAGTTCTTCCAGCAGTCTCAGCGGCCAGCTGCCTTCATCATCGCAGGCATAGTCAACTGGCTCTCCAACTTTGCTGTGGGGCTCCTCTTCCCGTTCATTCAGGTATGACTGGCTTTGACCAACAAGAACTCTCTTGCCCATGGGAAACCCTTTGATTCTTCAGTTTGCAGAAGGGTGATTCATAGAGCAATGGCGGATCTCTCTCAAGTGGAACCTCATGCTATTGTCCTATGGAGGAAAAAACTGCTTTGGCCCAAGTCCTTCATCCTTGTTCTCCCTCCTGTGCCTTCCTACACTATGCCTTCCTACACTCCTGTGCCTTCCTACACTATGCCTTCCTACACTCCTGTGCCTTCCTACACACTATGGGCTGCCTCAGAGGGAGTCAGCTACCCATTTGTTAGAGTATGCAAGGAATCCTAGGTTACAGGCTCAGTTCTACAACCTACTTATCATTTTTGCAATGTGCTCATCACTAGGTTAGGCAAAATTCCATCTAGTAGTTTCAGTGCAACCTCCCATACATTTCACATTCTTATTGTCCTCATCATATCCATAACTAATGGGGTCGTTGTCCCAAGAGTGACAGTGGTTGGTGGCAAAATGCCCACATACTCAGGAATCAGATACAAGTTCTTTTTGTGTAGGTAAAGAATCTGCTCATTCACTCACTCATTAATCCAACTTGTACTTGCTGAGCCCCTCTTGTATGCCAGGCACTGCTCTAGGTAATGAGGATGGAAAGGGAACAAGCTTGAATTTTGTGGTCCTGGAACTGAACAGGGAAGCAATAGAGGCAGAAGTGCTGTTTTAGGTGGAGCAGTACAGGAAGGGCTCTGAAAGGGGATGACAGTTGAACAGAGATTTTTGTGAACCGAGGGAGCACAGCTGTCTGGGAATGGAGAAGTCTGGGCTAGAGAAACAGCAAATACAAGGGACCTGAGACAGAACCATGATTGGGCTGGGTAAGGAACAGCACAGAGACCAGTATGGCTGGAACAGAATAAGCAAGGAAGATGAGGGATAGAAAATGACATCAGAGTTATCTGGCGGCAAGAACACAAAAG
This sequence comes from Cephalopachus bancanus, assembly GCA_027257055.1. Classification (NCBI taxonomy): domain Eukaryota; kingdom Metazoa; phylum Chordata; class Mammalia; order Primates; family Tarsiidae; genus Cephalopachus; species Cephalopachus bancanus. The sequence continues at coordinate 99,049 of JAPVLO010000800.1, read as the reverse complement.
ACAAAGGCTTTGCAAGGGTTCTTCACAGAATGATGGGTCCGGAAGCATACAGGAAGAGGGTGAATCTTCCCTGCTCAAATGCCCAGCAGGGCTCCCTGCTGCCCACGATGCCTGGTGATATCACCTGGAGAAGGTGAGAATCCAGTCAGATACCTCTGAGAAAAAAAAATCACCATTCATCCTCAGGTGCTATTTCTTACCAGCTGTCCAGGAAACTAGGTTGTCTGCCTGCCAATTCATTCGTGCCAAGCCCAGCACATCCCAGAGATTCTATTGCCAGCTTGAGTGAGCCAAAGGTCAGAATCCCTGGCATACCAAGCCCAGCCACCCCAGCTGCAAGACTGTGTGATGGCTACTCCTGCATTCACAGTTACAGAGCAGTCACTCTGTGCCAGGTCACCTGTGTTTTTGACTTTCTGTGCTCATGTCACTCTTACTCAACCCTGAGCTGGAGTTCCTCATCCTTGCCATTTTATAGACGAGGAAGTTGAGGCTCAGGGAGTAGACATGGTTAGTCCAGGGCCTGCAGTCAGCATCAAACCCAGTTCTTCTGCTCCGTCTCTTCTTCCGCATCAGTACTCTTCTTTGACCACTCATCACAGCCTCCTCAATCTCCAAGTTAGAAGGTTGACACACCACGTAACTTCCAAGGCATCGTTGACTACATTTCAGCAACAGCTACCCTGTCTCCGAGACATAATCACTGGGGAGTGTGAGGCTCCCTGGGTTGTGGACGTGGAGAAGGCTCCACACTCATTTACTCTCATCCTGAGGCACCTTCACCTGCTGCAGGCAGAACATAACGAGTTGTCTTTTCCCAGTTTGGTTCAAAGTCAGCAGCCAGGAATCAGTCAAATACTCATTATTATGGGGAAAATTCACTTCAAGTTGCTTCTCTGTCAGCACTGATCTCCCCACCACCTTTACAAATTATGCAGAGAAATGAAATCCCAGAGCCTCCACATGGCCACCATTAAGTTTCACATGTCTGAAAGGAGACCACTATCTTCTGAGTCACTTGGGGGGAGTGTGTGAGACCTCACTCGACCTCCAGACCAAAAGCACCCTCTCCTTTCCTGCCATAGTTTAGGAGTCAATAGCACTGACTTGCCACTTTAATTTAGTGTCCATTGAGCACTTGCTGTATGCCAGCAATACTCCACTCCTGCCAGCACTGGGGGTAGGGCCTTTATCACTCCAACAGATGTAGTGGCTTTCAAGGTCACCCCACTTCCCAAACATCATGATTTTTTTTGTATTTACAAAACCCAGAATCAATTTTTTCCTTTGGTTTTACTTTTCCCGCCTGGCATTATATGGAAGGTGCAAAAAAAGTATGCATGCTCGAGCTGGGCTCGGTGGCTCAGCCTGTAATCCCGCGCCTTGGGAGGCTGAGGTGAGTGGATTACCCAAGCCCATGGGTTCGAGACCCACCTGGGCAACTTGGTGAGACCTCATCTCTACAATAAATCAAAAAATCAGCCAGGCGTGGTAGCGCATGCCTGTAATTCCGGCTACTCGGAAGGTTGAGGCGGGAGGATGGCTGGAGCCCAGCAAGTCGAGGCTGCAGTGGCCGGGAGTGGCCATTGCATTCCAGTCTGAGTGATAGAGTGAGACTCCAACTCAAAAAAAGAAAAAAGTATGCATGTTCAATAAAGAAAAAAACTATTAGAATTATAAAACTCAATATATGTCAATGACAAAAGATGAATATAAGTCACGTTTGACTTCTACAATTGCAAGAAGGTCCCTCTTCTGAGTTTTCAGAGACCTGTCAGGAAACCTTGCAGATGTGACTGTTAACGATGCTTCATCAGAGCAGAATGGCCTTGCTGAACAGTGATGGAGACACTGGGCAGGTGTCTGGATGTGGCACTTTGTGAAATGCAGCCACTTCACCTGTGCCAGGGAAGGCAGTGATGGCCAATTTCCTCCTGGAGAGAAGTTTGCCGAGTCAGAGCTGGGCTCAGAAGGCTGCTGCTGGCATTGATCAATGCGTTAGAGAAAGTAACCAGCTCTAAGTCACATCCCCCACCCCCACCCCACCCGGACCCTTCCATGGGAGCAACTTCTAGCTGCTGTAGACACCATAAACAAACGATTTCTATCTACAGTCCCTCTAAAAGCATCTCAGTCATAATCACGAGCTACTGTGTTAGTTTACTAGGACTGCCATGACAAAGTACCACAGATTGGGGGTCTTAAACAACAGAAAATTTAATTTTGTTTGAATTGGAGTCTCACTCCATTGCCCGGGCTGGAGTGTAGTGACACTTATGCTCACAGCCACCCCAGTGGTGACCTGCCGAGCTTCAGTGATCCTTCTACCTCAGCCTTCCAAGCAGCTGGAATTGCAGGTGTGTGCTACCATACCCAGCTAATTTTTTGATTTATTGTAGAGACAAGGTCTTACCAGGTTGTCCAAGCTTGTCTTGAACCCTTGGGCTCAGGCAATCTACCCGCCTCAGCCTCCAAAAATGCTGAGATTACAGGCTGAGCCACCGAATCAGTCAGAAAATTTTTTTTCCACAAGTCTAGAGTGTAGAAGTTTGAGATCAAGGTGTTGACAGGGTTGGTTCCTTCTGATATCTCTCTCCTGGGCTTGTAGATGGCTATTTTCCCTCTGAGTCTTCATGTGGTTTTTCTCTTGTATATGTCTGTGATCTCTTCTCCTTATAAGAACACCAGTAATTGGATTAGGGCTAATCCATAGGACTTCATTTTAACTCAATCACCTCTTTAAAAGTCCTGTCTCGTGTATAGTCACATTCTGAGGTGGTGGGGGTTAGAACTCAACATAAAAATGGGGGGAAGGTCCCAGTTCAGCCCATAACAGCCATTAAGCATCAAGGGAAACTACTCACACATCTTGATAGTTTCACTTATTCCAAAATGTGTCAGTGGCAAATGTAATCCTGCCCTCAAGCAGAGACCCTCAAGGAGCCTGACTTCTTTCTCAGAATAAAATATCTGGGTCAACAGAGTCATGGATGGCAGCATGAATCACACTTGCGTTGTGCCCCCCTCGTTAGCAGAAGGTCCTGAGCTAACTCGTTGCCCTCTCCAAGCCTCAGTTTCCTCATATGTGAAAAAAGGGAAACCCTAACCCTCTCATCTCCGTCAGAGAAAGGAGATCTCTGTGGTTGTGGGGAGGAGCTCATGCCCCCTCAGTCACCATTCTCCACACACTGGCTCTGGGAAGGCTGCTGCCAGCCCCCAGCCTCCCACTGCAGGAGGAGTGGAGGGGAAGGAGAGCGGGAGGAGGGGCCTTGCGCTCAGTCTGCAGCTGGCGCAGGCATGCGTGTTGGGGTGGCCCACCGGCAGGGACACGGGGGTTGGAGGATGGAAACCCCTCTTCCTGTACATGGGAGATACCTGTGATGCGTAGCCCATGTCCCTCAGAGATTCTCAGAGGAAGTGGTAGTGTCCTGGGGCTGCTGTAACAAAGTGCCACAGACTTAAGGACTTAAAACAGCGGAGATGTATTCTCTCACAGCCTAGAGGCTAGAAGTACAAAATCAAGGTGTGGAGAAGGTTGGCTCCTTTCAGAGGCTTTAGACAAGAGTCTCTGCCACACCTTTCTTTTAGCTCTGGTGGTTTTCTCTGACTTGAAGCTGCATGGCCTCAATATTTATCCTTACCAGCTGCTCCCTGTATGTGTTTCTCTGTGTCTCTTTGATTACATCAGCAAAGACTCCATTTCCAAATCCAGTCACATTCACAGGCACAGGGGTTAGGACTTCCACAGATATTTTGAATGGATACAAGTCAACCGATACTACCTTCCCTTTCTTGGGCGACCAATTCATCTTAGTTTACCCAGAACTATCCCTGAAGACCCATATCCCAGAAAATCCCTCCGTCCAGAATAATCCAGGCCAATTGGTCAGTCGTCCTGTTCCCATCTCACATCCCTCTGCCCTTGCCAGTGCTTCCTGGACTGCCTCCCACATAAGTTATTTGCACTCAAGTCCCTGCCTGTGCCTCTCAGGGCTCCCAGCCTGAGCGTACAAATAACCCTGGTATAATCTTGGCACACTGTAAGTGTTCAGTAAATGTTAGTTGTTGTGGTCGGCGGTTATTCTTGCCATCCTTATGTACCAGGCACGTAAGAACAGTTACTCACAGACTGAGACATAGGAGAAACTGAGGAAGGGTCAGACAGCTTGGCGCTGAATCATGGGCTGTGCGACTCAGCAGTTGGGAGACGGGCAAACATTTTCTGGCTTTGCTGCTCTCTGAGCTGTGATTTTTTTGGTCTGCAGAACAAGAGAATTGCCCCAGTTTTGCAGTTCTCAGCAGAATTAGAGATGAAGTCAAGGTTTTGCCATAGTGTCTGCACACAGACATGCAGTATTGATTGCTGTCATCATTACAGTACTGTCAAGTAGTTTTCTGACATCCCAGTGTGATTTGGGAAGAAGGGACACAAAAAACAGGAACGAGCAATTCACCCTCTAACTAACTGAGCATCACAGGCAAGTTGCTCTGAGCTTTCACGTGGTCCCCTCAAAATATCACCCCCTTTCCTCCTCCTCCCTATCTTGCATTCACTCTGCCCCTTTCTGGCAAAATGTTCTAGAATATAGGGTGAGGTGGGGGAAGCTTGACCCTCTAGTGAGCTTGTATCGCTCTCTGTTTCTCTGTCCTCACCCTTTTCCTCTGGGCCTTTGCCATGGTCAGCATCAGTGTGATGTAAGCCATTCGTTGTGAAGCCCACAGACAACTCAGGCTCTGATGTTGCACCAATATTTTCTGCACCAATATTTTCTGGGTTGAAGAAAATTGCATGCACATGTATGCCTGTTTGATTCCACTGGAGTTGTAAAATTCTGTTTGAGTTCAATAAAATCTGAAAGAAAGAAAATTATTCTTTCAACCCCCAAAATATTGGGTCATATCCCAAATGCCTCTGCAGAGTAAGGGGAAGGGCTGATGCATGTCTAAGATCAAAATATTTAAAGGCAAACAGAGCTGCCTCCTCACTTCTCTGGATGGTCCAGATGACACTCCTTGTGTTGGAAAGGAGGGAAGAGAACATTCCTCATTCAGTCCTGCTGGCACCAACATCACTGGACCTGGAGACAGAGCAGGGAACAGTAAGGACACAGCCCTGCTCTTGTGCTTCAGAAAAAAGGCAGACATGACTCTCATCAGGACTGGAGTAGTTTGTGTTAAATAAGAGGGAGTAAAATGAGGCAGGGGAGTGGGCTGGCCAGTGGAGAGATCTTTAAAACTGAGATCAAGCCAGGGAATAAGTGCTGGAGGGGAGGGAACACTTGACAGGGAGAAGGAAGTGCTCACAGAGCCCTGAACAGGCAAAGCAGCTTCTGAGGGACTCAGGGAGTCCAAGGTGATTCAGCAAGGGAGGGATGGGAGAATAGGAGGCTGAGGCCAGATCCTTCAAGACTTTGAGGGCAAGATGGGTGGATCAGTTTTGCATTGCTATAAAAGAATACCCGAGGCTGGGTAATCTTCCAAAAAAAAAAAAGGATTTTTTTTCTCACAGTTCTGTGTGACACTGGCAGCTGTTTGACTTCTGGTGAGGCCTCTAAAAGTTTTTATTCTTGGCAAAAGACAAGGGGAGTTGGCATGTCACGTAAGGAAAGATGAAGCAAGAGCGAGAAGGTGGCCAGGCTCTTTTAAACTACCAGCTCCTCTGTGAACGAATATAGCAAGAACTCACTCTTGCACCAAGTCATTCATGAGGGATCTGTCCCCATGACCCAAACACCTCCCACTCGGCCTCACCTCCAACAACAGGGATCATATTTCAACATGAGATTTGGAGGATCAAGCATCCAAACTATATCAAGAGGTGTTTCATGTTTGTCTTGAGTACACTAGAAAGCCACCGCATTATTTTAAGACATGATCCATTTGCACTTTAAAAAGACCTCTTTGTTTGACCAGGTTTGGGGCAGCTGCTCATTCTTCAAGTGAACGAATTCAAAAGGTATATAAAATCAGGATGAGAGGCCAGAACAGTGGTTACTCTGTGTATGAGTGTAAGAGTTCAATTGGCTGGAAAATGGCTTAGGTAATCTTCTAGAGTGCTAAAATGTTCTCTATCTTTTTTTTTTTTTTTTTTTGAGTTGGAGTCTCACTCTATAGCCCAGACTGGAGTGCATGCAGCCTCGACCTGCTGGGCTCCGGTGATCCTTCCACCTCAGCCTTCCACGTAGCTGTAACGCAGGCATGCACTACCACGCCCGGCTAATTTCTTGATTTATTGTAGAGATGAGGTCTCGCCAAGTTACCCAGGTGGGTCTCGAACCCGCAGGCTCAGGCAATCCACTCAGCTCAGCCTCCCAAAGTGCGGGATTACAGGCTGAGCCACGGAGCCTGGCTTGTTCTCTATCTTGATAGAGGTGTTGGCTACATGGTTGTGTACTTTTGTCAAAACTCACTGAACTATAAACTTAAGATCTCTGTATATTACTATCTGTAAATTCTCCCTTGATGAAATAATTGCACATTAGAAAACGAGAAAAATGATTTAAAAAGTCATGAGGACTCAGTAACAAAGATGAACAGAGAGGGAGGAAGTAGTCAAAGGTGATTTTCAGGTGTCCGTCTTGGACAAGTGGAATGATGGCCAGGGCACTCCTGAAAGCAGGTAGAAGAAGAGCAGGCTTCCAGGGGAGAGGGGAGGCCAGCAGTGGGAGGTGTAAGGGGGCTGCTAGCTGTGGCTGCCAGCGTGGCATGCAGAGTTGAAATGCCATCAGGCAGCCACAAGCCTATGTCCACCTTGAAGGTTCCTGGGAAACTCCAGCAAGATCTTACATGTGCACATGACAGTGACTCAGAAACTATGGTACACACCAGAGATGAAAGTTTGTCAAGATCCCTGCTCCCTCCCAGCTTCCCTGACAAGCATCCTACTGTTTCAGGTCTACTGTACTCACAAAGTAGAGCAGCCTCACCTTCTAAAACTCTTGCAGAATTGGAGTTACATGCTTCCCATCAGTTATTAAGTGGTTGTCCAAGCACTGACTCATCCACAAGCTAATATTCTGGTCTCATGGGTGGGAGTGGAAACTAAACCGAAGCATTAATTTTTGTCATATCATGGAAATCTAACTTGAACTACCTCTTTATATCTTCATACATTTCATAAAAGTCCCCTGTTTTCACTCATTTATCCATGAATTCAACATACTTTTGTTAAGAAAATACTTACAAGTAGTCAGGTATTGTGTGGGACTGGAGGTACAATGGAGACCCACCATCATGGAACTTATGTTTAAGCCAGACCTTTTACCTGGGGCCTGTAGACACAAGGTAGCCTGTGGATGGATTTAAGCATGACCATGAAATGTTCCCATACCAGAAAGAGTGTTGAAAATGTCATGTATGGCTGGGCTCGGTGGCTCAGTCTGTAATCCAGTGCTTTGGGAGGCTGAAGTGAGTGAACAGCCTGAGCCTGCAGGTTGGAGACCCACCTGGGCAACTTGGTGAGACCTCATGTCTACAATAAATCAAAAAAATTAGCCGAGCGTGGTAGCGCATGCCCATAGTTCCAGCTACTTGGAAGGCTGAGGCAGAAGGATCACCAGAGCCCGGCATGTCGAGGCTTCGGTGACCCGGAACGTGCCACTGCACTCCAGTCTGGGCGACAGAGTGAGACTTCAACTCAAAAAGAAAAAAAAAAAAAGAAAATGTCATGTATGTGAACTTTTTCCTCCTTATGAAGAAAGAGATCCATAGCTTTCTTTTTATCAGGTTCTCAAAGATGTATGTGCCCCATGAGATGGTAAGCATCACTGATCTCACCTCTAAAGTTTCTTCCTCTATCAAATGGAATCTAAAAAGAGCTATAGCCTCTGCAGCACACATCCTGCAAGACAGCTCAGATGTGTCTATTGAAATGATGGTTTTAAAAAAAAGAAAGAAATGATGGGTGAGCACACCAGCTTGCCTTTCCCACTGTTATGAAATGAATGTTTCTGTCCTTCCAAAATTCATATGTTGAAGCCCTGACTCCCAAGGTGATGGTGTTTGGAGGTGGGAACTTTGGAAGATAATTAAGTTTAAATGAGGTCATGAGGGTGGGGCCCTCATGATGGGACTAGTGTTCTTTTAAGAGTAGGACAGACCAGAGTTCCCACTCTCGTGTGTGAATGCAGGGAGAAGGTGGCCATCTGCAAGCGAGGAAGTGAACCCTCACCAGGGAACTGAATTGTCTGACACTTTGATCTTAGACTTCCAGCCTCCAGAATTGAGATAAAATAAATGTGGTCTAAGCCACCCTAAGCTGAATAAGACACGCAACCTCTCCAAACCTAGATATACTCAAAAGTTTTCAGCCGGGCTCGGTGGCTCAGCCTGTAATCCCGTGCCTTGGGAGGCTGAGGTGAGTGGATTGTCTGAGCCCATGGGTTCGAGACCTGCCTGGGCAACTTGGCGAGACCTCATCTCTACAATAAATCAAAAATTATCTGGGTGTGGTAGCGCACGCCTGTAGTTCCAGCTACTTGGAAGGTTGAGGCGGAAGGATCGCCGGAGCCCAGCAGGTCGAGGCTGCAGTGACCAGGAGCGGCCACTGCACTCCAGTCTGGGTGACAGAGTGAGACTCCAACTCAAAAAAAAAAAAAATTTTCCAACGTACAACCTGCTAGTATGCAAGAAGGACATCCCCGGGTATACATAAAATTATAAGGATGTCTCTGAAAGATAGTTGAAATAAACTGATGAAAGGAATCTGGCCCCAAACACACCCAGGACAGAATTTCTGGGAAATGTGGAAGGAGTCCAGGGGTGGGGAGAACAGGGGACAGGTTAGGGTGTTTCACCTGGAATGACCAAAGAAATGAGAGAAGAAAAACACCCAGACCTGCAGAAAGAGGAGTCCTCCGTGTGAACAGCCCATTTGAGAGCAAAAGATGTCTTCCTTAACACAATGATGTGGAATTCAAGAATGGAAGTAGAAAGAAAACCCTAAAAGAAATAGAGAAAAACCATAACCTGATAATAAATTACATTCAGATAACATTACATTTTCTTGGGCAAGACTCTATTCTCTTGGGAGGGTATGGGCCACTATCTTCCTAATCTTGAGAGGAAAATATTTTGAAGTGAGAAATCTACACCTAGCCAGACCAGCCTTCGCATATGATAAGGGGGAAAAACTATTTTCAGAGATGAGAAGACTTTGAAATTTTACCATCCGTCATCAGCTAGCAGTAGTGTGAAAAACTGGTCCTAGAGGTATGCGGGAATCACTTAACCAGGTGTGCCAAATCTTCAAAGCTTGGCCACAGGAGCCAGTTTGCAAAGTGGTGAAGAATGCAGATTTGGATTTCAGTTATAGTCTAATTGGGAGACTTCCAAATGGAAGGCCATGGGTGAACTGCCCAAAAACTCTAAGCTCAGAGAACTTGGCACAGTATCTAGCACAGAGGAATAACGTAAGGAATGTTTCTGAAAGACCCGTTTGCTCCTGTGCAGTACACAGACTTGGGAAAGGCCATGTGAATAGAGGACACCAGTCAAGGCAAGAGGCAAAACAGTGACTGACAAACTTTGGCCCACTGCCTATTTTTGTGATTAAAGTTTTATTGGAACACAGCCACTCACATTCATTTATGCACTATCATCCACAGTTGCTTTCACACTGAAAGGGCAGAGTCCAGTGGTTCTGATAGAGATTGTATGGCCCTTTATAGAAAAAGTTTGCCAACCCCTATGCTAGACTTCCAGAGTGTAGATGCCAAGAAGAGACTAGACTGGAAATCTATTAGATCCCACATGGCTCTTAAAGGGATAGGAGGTATCAGTGGTGACTTTCAGGTGAGATCCATCTCAAATGCCCTAATTTACATTGTGCAGAGCCTAGAAAGAGGGAGAAGAGCCAACACTTATGTGAGGCCAGATGCTGTGCACTGTTCTAAGCATGCTATGATTAACTCATTTAAGAAAACAGTCTATGCCACATATTGTGATGAGTTCTTGAGACTCAAGAGGAGTGACATGTGCCCCCAGTTTTCAGGGAGAGCACAGTCAGGATGCCAAGGCCATACAAACAGTGGGTCATGCTTCAGTAGAGGTTTGTGCGCCCAAAGGTCTCATGGAGGAGGACATGCTTGCACCTAATGTGAAGGATGAAGAGGAGTTTTCTGAATAAAGTGTGGAAGAATATTCCTGGTTAGATCTTCCAGAGTATGTGGGCCAGTATTGCAGGAAATACTTACCAAACTCAGAATGATTTTTTACTTCGGATAGTCTGCATTGGATAGCTTTTTTTTTTTTTTTTTTTTTGAGTTGGATTCTCACTCTGTCACCCAGACTGGAGGATAGTGGCCGCTCCCGGCCACCGCAGCCTCGACCTGCTGGGCTCCGGCGATTGTTCCGCCTCAGCCTTCCAAGTAGCTGGAATTACAGGCACGTGCTACCACGCCCGGCTAATTTTTTGATTTATTGTAGAGATGAGGTCTTGCCAAGTTGCCCTGGTGGGTCTCGAACCCGTGGGCTCAGGCAATCCACTCACCTCAGCCTCCCAAGGCATGGGATTACAGGCTGAGCCACTGAGCCCAGCTTGGATAGCTTTTAAGTTTAACTCAGAATTACATTTAGTTACAGTTTTGTTACCTCCAGAGCAGGTTGTTTTTTGTTACTTGATTTCTAGGTGATGCCCATGCCCCTCCCCACCAACCCAATGGCACTCCACGATACACAAAGAAATCCAACAGTCTAATTTGTTAGAGCTCACAACTGCATTTCCATAAATTGACCTCTCATCTATTTTCCTTGTTCACAGCTGCTACTATTCTTAGCCCAATTCTGATAAATGCAAATATAAGCAAAAAAGATGAGATTTTTCTTTAATAGAAAGGACCTTTCCCCAGAAGTACTACTTTGCCAAAGTTGCCTTATATTTTTTTTTATCATAATTTGTCATTATTGTGTACTCTGAAAAGAATGCTTTTCTCCAAATCAAAGAATATGGAACATTATCATGACTGTTTCTGATAACATAAAAGATATTGTACAGAAATGAAGCACTCATGGCTAAGAGCTTTTATACAAACTAGAAAGGGGGAGTTTACATAGAGGCAATTGTCCTTACCTGGATGGAGGACCAAGTGTCTGTATCTGGCATGGTCCTACCCCTTCTGTCAGGTTTTCTGCTGCTTCAGTTCTCCCTGGGACTTCCAAGAAGTCCCCAGGATCTTAGGGGTCAGCTAAGATCCTGCCTCTGACCACCTAAATGGGTCCCAGCTAAAACACTGGCAGGGGTTGTGACCTGATGCCTATGTGATTTTTTTAAACTTAAAGTTCTTACATGTCACTCTGGATTTTTTATATAAAATTCTATTTGACACTTATTCTTCATGTGTGAATTACTGCTTGGGCTTGGGATCTCTTATATATACTATATTAAATGGATACTTCCTATTAGTTTAATTATGCAATTCATTGCTAGGTTGGTGAGTTAGGCCGGTGCTACAGACAAACAAAGATTTGCATGGAGAGAGAGAGTTAGAACAAAAAGGTTATTAACTTCCCCAAGAAAAGGGAAGGATCAGACGCTAAAGATTAGTATGGCATGTGAGTGCTTGAGGCAGGAGATTTATAAAGTTTCTTTCCCAGGAGGCTGGGAAAGAGTATTCCTATGGAGCATGATGGTGGGAGGAGGTTGTTGTTGACATGGCGATTAGCTATTCAGGATGCCAGCGGCCTGAGTTTCAGGTAATTGCTCATATAGACAGCAAGACTGGGCCAAAGTCTGTAAAACAAAGTCTGAAGACACGGATATTAATTTTTGAATGTCCTTGGATTTAGGAAACTAAAACTGCTTAGCTAGGAGTGTGCTGTTTATGGATAAGATAGCAGGAGGGCTGGGTAGAAGAAACATTCTTAGGGGAGATGGCAGGAGAGCTGGTGCCATCACGACTGTCTGTTTTGTTCATTTTGGAGACCAGGTGGTCTGTTGTGTAAACAAGAGGCTGGACTGATAACTAGAAAAAAATCCTTGGAGCAAAGATATTAATTATAATTTACTGGTGTCAGTTACTGGGGGCAGGTCACAGCTGTACTTATCAGTGACACTAGACAGAGTAGTTAATCAAGCATACCTCAGAGCAAGGGAGTTAACAGAGTCTATTACAAAGTAAGACATTAGTCACTATAACAAGAAAAAAGTACAAGCCAACACCAAGTCGCCTGTCCTAGTTGACTGGGGTAACTCCATTTTGGCTTAGGTCCTTTCATACCTCATCTGCAAAAAGAATATGAAATACATCACAATTAAAGAACATTTTGGTAATCATAACTATGGAATGCATTATATATAAGAAGAGTAAGGAAAATATCAGTCTTATGAAGGGGTAGTGTCTGCAGAGCCAGGAATTAGGATTACGGCTTCTAATTCTGTGTGGAAGATAGGGGAAGCAGTGAGCATGTGTCTGCCGAAAGCCTCATGTCCCCACAGAGGCAGTTACCTCGGAAGCGAGGGGACCGTCTGAGCTGCAGTAACCAAATACCACGAGGAACATAAGCTTATTGTCTCACCGTTCTGGAAGTGAGCAACTCCAAGGCACCAGAGAACTGAATGCCTAATGAGGGCTGCCCTCTGCTTCCAAGATGGCGCCCTTGCTGCATCCTCACATGGTGGAAGAGCAAGAAGGGCCTAGCTGGCTCCCTCCATCCCTTTTGTAAGGTTCCTGATCCCACTCACGGGGGGTGTGCTCATGACTCAATCACCCCCCGAAAGCCCTACCTCTTAATGCTATCACATGGGGTTTACATTTTAACATGTGAATTTGAGGAGGACACATTCAGCCCATAGCAGGGACCCAGCAGGACTTTTCCCCTGGGCGTGAGAGGGGAGAGCCTATGCCCAGGAGGTGATGCCTCCCTCACTGGCCTTCCCATGACTTGCTCCCAAGGCTCCTGGTGGGGCGCGGGGGCGAAGGCAAGTGTCATTGTCCAGGAGGGCTGCGGCAGCCACGCATCCTGTTTTTTTTTTGAAAGCAGGATTTATCGAGAGGACAGAAAAACTCCCATGGCAGGAGGGACCCAAAGGGGTTGACCAGTCATGCATTCTTGACTGCACTCTGTGAAATTGTGGGAATGACCGCGTGATGCCCAGCAGGCCTCCTGGAAAAGAAAGTGAGGCAGGCGGCAGCCCTGTGGGTGGCAGAGAGGTCCCAGACTGTTCCACGTGCTGCCTGGGATAGAGCAGGGGGCTCTCTGAGCCTCAGTCCCTTCACGTATTCAGTGGGTGTATGTTGAGCATCTACTACGCATCAGACACTCTCCAGGCTCTGGGAATACAAGAAAAATGACAACTCCTGCCCTCAGGTAGCTTATCTCCTGGTGGAAAGAGAGTTAACAAACAGGTAATTATACACTATAATGCTGCCTAGTGGTGAGTGTTTTGATGAGCAGTAAAGCAGGGCTGAAAGGAGCCCTGTAGATACAGGGATCAGAGAGAACCTCTGAGAAAGTGACCGTTAGAACAAAATGAAGGGGAGTGAGAAAGCAGAATGTGCAGATGTCTAAAAGAAGGTTGTTGCAGGAAGAGGGAACACACATGCAAGGCGATTGAAAAGAAATCAAGAAGGCAGTGTAGCTGGGGCAGAGAAAGTGAAGAGAGTGAGATCAGCGAAGAAAGGGGCTATATGGTTGGTGACCCTGGAGGACATATAAGAACTTTGGCTTTACTCGGGGTGACTTAGAAAGTCATGGTGGATTTTGAGCAGAAGAGTACTAAGTTCTGTTTTTTGCTTAACAGGATCACTGTGGTTTGTCTCTTGAGAGTGGTCTTAAGGTGACAAGGTGAGATGCAGGAAAATCAGTTGAGAAGCTATTGCAATGATCCAAGCAAGGTATTATGGTGCTTGCACCAAAATGGTATCAGTGGAAGTGATGAAAAGCATTCAGATTCAGATTCTATTTCACGGTAGAGAACCATGATTTCCTGGTGGAGCAGATATGGGTGGGAGACAGAGACAGATTGCCTCTTAATGTTTTTGGTTGTCCTCAGCAACTGGAAGGGTAAAGGTACCATCAACTGAGATGGACAACTACAGCAGGTGCTAGTTCAGGGTTCCAGTTTAGACTTGCTAAGTCAGAGGCCCATTCAGCAGGTGAATGGTAGAGTTGGGGATTTTGTGTGCAGAATTGGAGCGACCATATTTCATCTTCAAAACAATACGTGGGTATATATCACCATGTTACAAATGAAGAAACAAATGCTCAATAGATTGAAGTTCTGTCTTAAATGGCATATTGCAAGCATTGTCACAGCATGTAAGTAGTGGAACAAGGATTTCCATCCCACTCAATTGATAGCAGAGCCTATACTCTCTCCCTTCCCCAACACTGCTCATGAAATCTTTGTGGAAAGGTAGTAGGCACACACCCCCAGAGCTTGGCAACCCAAGTGTGGAGTGTGGTGCTATATGCAGGACTTCAATGGAAAAACATCATTTAATCCTTACAACAACCCTTTACATACCACAATTATCCCCCTTTTACAGCCATGGAAATCGAGGCACAAAGAGTCTCAATTGAGTAAATGTGGAATATGATCCAGAGATCAAGTTTGTTTTTTATTTGTTTGCTTGTTTTTGAGTGGGAGTCGTACTCTGTCACCCAGGCTGAAGTGCACCGGCAAGTTCACAGTCACTGCAGCCTCAACCTTCTGGGCTTAGGCAATCCTTCCACCTCAGCCTTCCAAGTAACTGGAACTATAGCCATGTGTTACCACACCCAGCTAATTTTTCGATTTGATGCAGAGATGAGGTCTTACCAAATTGCCCAGGCTGATCTCAAAACCCTGAGCTCAGGCAATCCTCTCACCTTGGCCTCCCAAAGTGCTGGGATTACAAGCTTGAGCCACCATGCTCAGCCCAGAAATTCAGCTTTTGAGCACTAAGTCATCCTCCAAAAACAAATGTTTGTCCTACCAAAGAATAGAATGGAATTGACTGAAATACAGATATTACTTTTTGGGAAATATCACTCAAAGATGCTTTATCTTTGGATCAATAGATGTTTGTTGCATGAAAGAATCACAGCCTTGACAGCTGGAACCCAGAAAACCTTTAATTCAACAAACATTTACTGAGTACCTCCTGCAAGCTGGGCACTAAGCAAGGCACAGCAGCTAGAGAGGTGAATGAGTCACTGAGAAGCTCAAGGTCTAGTGCAGTTGTTAGGGTTATTTGTAGTTAGGCACTAATCAGGATACATACAGCTGTGATTGCATTCAACACTTTTCTTTCTAGTCACTCTTATTTGTGCAAGGTTGTATTAGAGTATTAATAAGTGAGTCAGATCATTTGCATATTAGGAAAAAATGGTGTTATCTTGAGCTAGTCCATGCTGCACTTCTTTTTTTTACAAACTGGGGCATGCCTCTTCCCTTTTATGTCACACTTGTCTTATGTATATAGTGGAAGCAGGGAGAGAATGTGGTTAACAGTAAATATAAACTTAAGATGATAGTCAACAATTTACATTTTGCTTTCATGATGATTAGTTCTTAAATGCTTAACTAGCAAAAGAAATACTGCCATCTTCTCATCTTTGCTGGCATTTGAAGCTGATTTATTCAAGCTTCACATGAGCATGCCTCATGGAGAGCACATTGCCTTATAGAGCCAGCATCACACATGTGGTGCTTTGTCCAGGAGTATTGATAGATGAATGCAGAGTTATATAAAAAAAATCTGTTTAGAAACGGTCTTACAGACAGTTTACTGATTGTCTATTCAATGTTTTTTGTTTCTGCCTTTCCACAGAAAAGTCTGGACACCTACTGTTTCCTAGTCTTTGCTACAATTTGTGTCACAGGTGCTATCTACCTCTACTTTGTCCTGCCTGAGACCAAAAACAGAACCCATGCAGAAATCAGTCAGGCGTTTGCCAAAAGGAACAAAGCATACCCCCCAGAGGAGAAAATTGTCTCAGCTGTCACTGATGATAAGACGAATGGAAGGCCTGAACCAGAATCCTCCTTCACTTTGGACAGTTATGTCAAAAACAGGGTTGTCTAAGTGGATGACTTCACCATTTCAGGAAAGCAAAGATTTCCCCTCTTTTGGAAAACTTAAACTGGTTGAAGCCATGCAAGTCTTATGTTATTAATTATTTAAAAACAAGCCTATGCTATTCTAGCATCACGACTTGTTGGATTTTCACAGGTGAATCTCCCAAATTTTTCTGGAAACTGGAATCATCTCATGTTTCAATAGACCTCCTCATTCCTCTATATAGACCTTTGACCTCCTTGTGATTTAACCTGTGGTTTCAAGATGAAATTGGGGAAGTAGTATTGAAATGCTTCCTCTGATAGAGAACTCTGTGAACTGGAACTCATAGACTGAGGTTCTAGTCCAGGCTTTACCATCAGTAGCCTTGACCTGACCTCAGTCTGAATCCTGATGCCTCAATGACCCTTGGCTTTCATCCCGAATGTAGGCTTTCAGAATTCAGTAGAAAGTTAAACCTAGCCTTAAAAAATTAACTTATTCACTTAATAAATGCCTGTTACCAATCTTTGGTTCTGCCCTATGGATCTCAGGCTTAAAGAACCTAATACCAACCCATTAGCCTACAAGTTTGACCTTTCCTAGGCTGTGCTTCAGAAATAGGCTCAAGACTTCCAGGGCTGAAGCTACCTTCACTTCAGACTTATAGATTCCTGTGTGCTGACAGAAAGCATGAAGATCAATGTGTGGAAGCTAAACCTAGCCTTGGTGGAGGAAAGAAACATTGCAATTAATTGGTGATATCTGCCACAGATGTAGGAGTGAAAATGCCAGCATATGTACCTCATGCTTGCCAAATCTAGAGGAGATTTATCCGAAAATGTAATGAGCTTCCTTGAAAGATGGTGAAGCCACCATCACGCAAAATGCTCAAGTGAAGGTTGGGTGATTATTCATCTTGACTATTGTTAAGGAAACCTAAGTATCAGTGTTAAAAGAAGATATTCGGAATAGATATGTGTAAGGGTTCTTGTAACCCAACAATGCTAGAGCTGTTTTGGTGGGAGCAACTTGCAGCTTGCTGTTGTAATACATAGCTTGTGGTTAGGGTGATTCCCTATACTTGCCTCCAAAATGGGACAAATTCAAAGTGGCTATAAGCAAATGAAAGGGCACTTGAATATCACCATTGTGTTTGAATTTAGCATGTCATAGACGGAGAGGGGCCAGGAGGAAAGACTGCACCTAGCAACACCAATGGAATCCTTTCAGCAATAATCTCTTGAGTTTTCTCTGATCATTCTTGACAAAGCCAGCCTTAGCCAAAAGCTGAGGTCTGATTTTCTTTCCTGCTGAATATTATTTAATCACTGGGCCTCTCCTTTGGTTAACTGTCAACTCAATGCACCATGCCATCCAGCTTTGATTTGGCTTGCGAATTTGGATAGTGTTTGTCAATATGCCAAGAAAGGGATATGTGGGTACCAGAAGTGCCTGAGATAAAAAGAGCCAAATAATGTGTATAGTAGAAATATTAGCCTTTGGCTGTTCTCTTTCACTTGGATACTTAAGTATTTAGTCAGTAAATATTAATTAGACACCTACTACAGATGGGCACAAGCTAGGTAATAAAGATGTATCAGTAAGCAAGAAAACACACTGCCCTTACCAGTACAAGCTGACCAGAGAAGATGAAAAATAAAAAAATTAACAGTAAAGTGCCATCAGTACTAGAGGGATAGGGGAAACACAGTGATATAGGAATATGCAACAAGAACTATTGGAGTAAGAATCAGGAAAGCCTTCCCAAATAAGTGACAGAATTAGAATAGGGAACAATGTGACTATCAGGCAATAGAACAAGAGTTATTCTTATGGGCTATGACATTAGAAAAGATAGTGGAGCCACTGTCTTAGTTTGTTTTCTGTAGCTGATAATAGAATACTGAAACTGGGTAATTTATGAAGAAAATGAATTTGTTTCATACAGTTAGGGATGTTCAGAAGTCCAAGGTCAGGGGGTACATCTGTGAGAACCTTCTTGCTGGCGGGGACTCTCTGCAGTCCCAAGGTGTCACAGTACATCACATGGTGAAGGGGGCTGAGTGTGCTTGTTCAAGTCTATCTTTTTTTTCTTGTAAAGTCACCAGTCCCATCTCATGATAACTTATTAATTCATTAGCTCATTGACATATTAATCCAAGAACAGATTTATCTATTCTTGAAGGCAGGACCATTATGGACCAATCACCTCTTAAAGGTCTCATCTCTCAATATTCCCAAGTTGGGGAATAAGTTTCAACATGAGTTTTAGAGGGGACATTCAAACCACAACAGCTTCATAAAGGGGATTTTTGAAAAGGAAAACAATAAGACACCCATAATTTCATATGCTTCCTTCTCCCTAACACTACTGATTTAATTTTACATAGCTCTGCCCAGTTCTTACCTATTATTTTTCCAGTTGCAATCACAGAATACATAAAATACAATTATAGTCATCTTGTCTCTTTGTGTTTTCTTTTACTTTGTATTAAATCAAATGCATCATCTCAATTCCAAAACCTTTTGTTCATACTCTAATATCCACTACAGTGAATTCTTCATGTATTAAGTTGTTTTTTTGCAAACCAAGAGATAATGGGGACTGGTGAGTCAGAGAGATAGACATTACTGTGAGCTTTGCTATATAGACTCTGGTAGTTTGCTAAAAAGCACTAACCATTTACAGCTCCCTGTATCCATTCATAGACTCTAAAACAGTCTCTAGTCAAATTAATAGGTCTTCTTCTTTAATGTCTGCCCAAGTGTTAAGAATTGGGTCCTTGTCTTACTATTTCACCTATCTTCTCACCTTCAAACCATGGGGTTGACATTTCTTCCTTTCAGGTTCACTAAAAGAAAAGTAACTTTTCCAGCTTTTGGTTCTGGTTAACATGAAGTGAGAGCACTCTACCCTATTTCTAGCCTTGGATAGAATCATAATGTAAATATATGAGGATGCTGAAAAGCAAATGATAGCAAGAGAACTGAAGAGGGAAATAAAAACTCAAAGAATAGATAATATAGACATGAATTTTCAGCATTTTCCCCTCCATATCTCCTGTTTTATACTCCAGGACAAACCAACTTCCAAAACTGCTCAGTGGGCATCAGCAGAAAAAACTTAAAGAGAAATACCCCTGTCCCTGTCCAGAGTGACAGGAAGGGGTTACTCTGTGAGGAAAAAAATATGTGGGAAGAGAAAAAATATTTAAAGAAATAATAATTGAAAACTTTTCAAATAAAGACAAATTTATAGAATCAATATCAGCAAAACCTTAAGAGGCTAAATTCAAATAAAACCACTCCCAGGTATATCACAATCAAACTAATACAAATAAAATATAGTGAAAAAATCCATGAAAGGAGCCAGAGAAAATTGACACATTACATATAGTGTAAATGATGTGGATGACTATAGATTCCTCATTAGAAACCATGTGGACCTGAAGGCACTGGAATAATATTTAAATATTTTTTAATAGTGAAAGAAAAACTTGTCAATCCAGTTTGAAAATTGTAATTGTTCCACCTATATGCTGTTTACAAGAATCTCATGTTAAGTATAATGATATAGATAGGTTAAAAGTAGAAGTGAGAAAAGATATAGCATGCAATCATGAATCAAACAAAAACTGGCATGGCTACCTGGATATTAGAAAAAGTATACTTTGAAACAAGAAAATGTATGCATAATAAAGAGGAAATTATGTAGTTACAAACAGGTTAATTGCTACAAATAAATAAAAACTCTAAATGTGCATGTACCTCAAATCAATTTCAAAATATATGAAGCAAAAGCAGAAAGAATAGAAAGGAAAACTGAACAAATCCACAATTGTACTTGAAGACTTCAAAGCTCCTCTCTCTGTAATCTATAACAAGTAGAAAATGGCAAAGATATAGAAGACCAAACAACACTATTAAACAATTTGACCTGACAGCTATGAAACTCTCCAAATAACAGCAAAATACATACTCTTTTTAAGTGCATTTGGAACATTCAATAAGATAGATACAATACATTTTAAAAACTCAACAAATTTAAAAGGGCTGAAATCATAAAAATTATATTCTCAGATCATACAGAAATCAATAACAGAAAGACATTTGGAGCTAAATGGTCACAAAGATGAAAATAATAAACATTGAGGACACCAATAAAGAGGGAGGGGAAAAGAGAGTTAGGCTCAGAGACTACCTACGGGGCAAAATGTTCACTATTGGGGGAATGGGCCACCTGGGACCCAATCTCCACCACTACACACTACGTCCATGTAATCTGTGAATCAAAAAGGATATCTCAGAAAAGGTAATAAAATACTATGAACTGAGTAAAAATGAAAATATCAACAAATTTTATGAATTCAGTTAAAGCAATGCTCAAAGGAAATTTTATAGTGTAATGTACTCTAAATGCTAGAAAGTTTACCAATACATAATCTAAGATTTCAGCTTAAGAAACAAGAACAAGAAGAATGAACTACACAAAAAGCAAACATGAGGGTAAAAAATAATAAAAATAAGAATAAAAGAAAAACAGAAAATAATGAGAAAGTCAATGAAACCAAAGATTGGTTCTTTTCTTTGAAAAGATCAATAAAATTGGTAAACCTCTATTTAGGCTAACCAAAAGAGAGAGGAAGGGAGAAGAAAGGTTAGAGAAATGTAGAGGGAGAGGATGGGAGGGAGAGACATCGGGAGAGCAAAAGAGAGAGAACACAAATGACCAAGAGCAGTAATGAAAGAGGTGACATTTCTACAGTGTTTTAAACATTAGAAGAGTAATAAGAAAATACTATCAATAGCTCTGTCCATAAATTCAACAACTTAAATGAAATGAACAAATTTTTGAAAGATTAACTATCAAAAGTCACTCAAGAAAAAAATAGAAAACATGAATAGTCTCATACCCATTTAAATAAATATTTAAATGTATAGCCAAAACTTTTTGACAAAGGAAATTCTAGCTCCAAATAGTTCTACTGGAAAACTCTACCAAACACTGAAAGAGAAAAGCATACTAATTCTACACAATTTCTTTCCACAAAAGAAGGAAAATATTTTCTAACTCATTTAATGAAACTAGCACAAATTCAATAACAAAGTCAAACAAAAGTAATACAAGAAAATAAAACTGCAGAACAATATCTGTCAGAAACATAGACACAAAGTTTCTCAGCAAAATATTAGCAAACTACATAAAAAATATAAAAAGAATAATTCACCATAACCCAGTGAAGAAATGCAAGTCTGGCTCAACATTCCAAAATCAATCAGTGTAATCTCCATATTAACTTACCAATGGGTAAAAAAACAAATAAATAAACATATCAGTAGATACAGGGGAAATTTTTTTAGAAATTTATCGTCCACCTATGTTAAAAATTCTCACCCAAAGAAACTTTCTTCACCTGAAAAAGAGCATCTTAAAAAACATACAGATAACATCATATTTAGTGGTACAAGACTAAATGTTTTTTCCCTAAGAACAGAAACAATGTAAGGATATTTTCTCCCACCACCTCTATTCATCATCAAACAATTCAAGCCAATGCAATACGACAAGAAAAATAAATAAAAGGAGCGCAAGTTGAAAAGGAAAAAATAAAACTGCTTCTATTCACAGACATGAAGTCAGTCACAATAGGAGGACTCCACTCCAGGATAGTCCTGATTGGAGTACCCCCCTGCTAGTACCTGGGAAAGAGACAATCCTGCACCTCCCCAACGGAGGGGTTCCCCTTGACAATATGAGAGTGGGAGAGGACTGCAATCCCACCCACCTCCACTGCCCTGACCTCCTTCCGTGGTCTGGACACTGGGAAGAAAATGAATGAGGTCAAAGCTCTGCAAGAGACAACGAAGAAGCAGATGAGAGGAACAATTGCAAAACCTGTCACAAGATGGCAGGGTTTAAAAAAAATTTTTTTTAAACTTTTTGTCTGTTCGTTTTTCTAATTTTTAAATATTTTTCCTTTGTGCATAAATGTGTTTGTGAGGGTTTGATCTGCATCCCTCACTTTTTTCTATTTCTTCTTTGGTTTTTTGTTTTCTGTTTATGTGTGTATGTGAATGATTGAGTGTTCATCTTTCAGCTTTTTCTTTTTGTCTTTTTGGTTTGGTTTTGCTCTTTTGCTCTTTTTTAGTTTCATTTGTGTGTGAATATATGTGTGAGGGTTCAACCTGAATTCCTATTTTTTTTTTTCTTTCTCTTTTTCTTTTCCATTCATTTTGTGCTGGGTGTGTGTGTGTGTGTGTGTGTGTGTGTGTGTGTGTGGTGTGTGTGTTGTTTTTTTACTTTGATTTCTGCTCATTGTTCTGTTTTTTTCTCATTTTTATTTTTTTCTCCATACTATTTCATTCTACTCTTCTCTGTTCTCCTCATTACAGCTACTGTATCTTGGACTCAGGGGGTACACACATGTACCCATTGCATTGTCATATAGAGTGGTGGTGGGGAGTGGGTCTCAGGGAACCCATATCACAATCAGTGAACACTGTGATTTGCAAGTAGTTTCTGAATCCTAATTCACCATCCTCCATGTTATTTGACTCTCAAAACTATAAGAAACAGTAAAGCTTCCCACCTACAGTCCTGTTTCAAAATAGAACAAATCCAGAGCCCTGATCAGGGAAGAATAGAGGACTGAGCACACACCAGAGGTGAAAGCCTCTTCCACTGCCACTGACTAACAGAACTAAAGTAAAAAGAAAGAGATCTGTCACAAATGAGGAATAACCAGTGGAAGACCACTGGTAATTTCCAGTGTAACAAAGAGAAAATGCACGAAAAATTAGACCCTAGAGCCCAAATAATGGAAGTCACCAATGCCTGGCCCCAGAATTTGACAGGGATTAAGGAATGGATGGAAAAAGTGAATAAAACTCCAGAAAGATAACATGCAACACTGAAAGAACTTGTAACAGAAGTTTTGACAATAAAAATTTCATTCAGGAAATAAATAGCAAGATGACAAGCATGGAAAATATAATTAATCAAGCAGAAGAAAGAATCTCAGAAATTGACAACCAGAAAATGGAATTAACCTAATCTGTAAAAAACATAGAAAGAAAACTCAAAAAGAAAGACCAAAGCCTACAACAGATGAGTGATTATATCAAGAGACCAAACCTACTCCTGATTGGTATCCCAGAAGAAGAAAGGGAAATGGAGAATACCTTGAAGCGAGTATTCAAGGAGGTTATCCAAGGAAACTTTCCCCATCTCACCAGATATGTTACCATCCAAACACAAGATATACAGATAATCTCCCCCACAAGACATCAAATGAGAAGATCAACCCCTAGACCATAGTAATTCACCTACACAAAGTAGGCACAAAATAAAAATCCTTAAGGCAGCAAAAGAGAAAGATCAGAATACCTACTAGGGAAAACCAATAGGAATAGCAGCAGACTAATCAGCAGAAACACTACAAATAAGAAAGGACTGGAGTTCAATATTCAAGGTCCTCAAAAATAAACAATTTCAGTCAAGAATTTTCTACCCAGCTAAGCCCAGTTTCATCAGTGATGGAGAATAAAGTCCTTCCAATTTATCCAATCCTTAAGAGATTATACAACTTCCAGACCAACTCTAAAGGAAACACTTAAAAAGGTATTAAGCACAGAAGAAAGAGAAATAGAATGACCATGCATTTCCCAAGAGAATAGCAGAGCACAGAATCAACAGAGAATACATTGCAATAGCAAACTTGAAAAAACACATGGATCCAACCTCGAAACTAAAAGAAAACAAAGAAAAAAAATATAAGAACGTCATAAGGAGGGTAAATAATCACATTTCGATAATCAGCCTGAATGTGAATGGACTAATTGCACTGCTGAAAAGACACAGAATGGCAAACTGAAAAAAAACCATGACCCGATTAGTTACTGCATCCAGGAAATTCATCTTACCACAAGGGATGCATACAGACTCAAAGTTAGAGGTTGGAAAATGAGCTTCTAGGCAAATGGATCACAAAAAAGGGTAGGTGTCATGATCTTAATATCAGATAAAATAACCTTTAAGTGATCAAAAATTTTAAAAGATACAAAAGGACACTACATAAAGATAAAAGGTTCAATCCATCAGCAAGAAATATCCATCCTAAACACATATACACCCAACACAAGAGCACCAGCACTTATAAAGCAACTACTAAGTAAACTAAAAAAAGATATTGTCTCTAACACATTTACAGCTGGGGACTTAAATACCCCACTAACAACCCTAGATAGATCATTGAGGCAAAAAAATCAAGAAAGAGATCCGGAATCTCAACTTCACACTTGACAAAATCGACTTAACCTACAGAATGTTCAACAAGCACAGACTATACATTCTCACCACCACATTAAATGTACTCCGAGATCAATCACATTCTTGTCCATAAATGAAGCACAGTCAAATTCCATTAGGCCAAAATATTGTCATGCACCTTTTCAGACCACAGTGGAATAAAAATAAATATCAACACCATCAGAATTTCCCCCAAACCCACAAAGATATGGACACTAAACAGCATGATGCTGAATGACAACTGGATCAAGACTGAATTCAAAAAAGAAATGAAAAGATTCCTGGTAACAAATGAAAATGAAGAAACATCTTACCAAAACCTCAGAGATGCCATGAAAACAGTTCTAAGAGGGAAATTTATATCTCTATGAATATACATCAAGAAAATGGAAAGATTACAAGGTAATACCTAACAAATTACCTAAGAAAGCAGGAAAAAAAAAAAAACTACAAAACACTGCTCAAAGAAATCAAAGATGACATAAACAAATGGAAAAATATTCCATGTTCATGCATTGGAAAAATCAACATTGTTAAGATGTCCATCCCACCCAAGGCAATCTACAGATTTAATGCAATACCCATTAAATTACCAGCAACATTCTTCTCAGACCTGGAAAAGACAATACAGGAATTCATATGGAAACATAAATGACCACAAATAGCCAAATAGCAAAAAAAAAAAAAAAAAAAAAAAAAAGCAGGAGGCATCACACTCCCAGACTTTAGACTACATTATAAAGCTACAATGATCAAAACTGCCTGGTATTTGTACAAGAACAGGCATATAGACCAATGGAACAGGATAGGGATTCCAAAAGTAAAACCTCAATTTCTCAGCCAACTCATCCTCGATGAAGTCTCCACCACCAACCACTGAGGAGAAGAGAACCTATTCAGTGAATGGTTCTGGGAACACTGGCTGATCACATGCAGAAGATTAAAATAAGACCCCCTACCTATCTCCATACACAAAAATCAACTCTAAATGGATCAAAGACCTAAAGGTAAAACCGCAAACTATAAGAACCTTAGAAAACGCAGGAGACTCCCATGTAGAAATTTGAACTGGCAACCATTACATATCAAAACCCCAAGTGCCCATGCCATGAGAGATAAGATAGACAAGTGGAACTTTATCAAACTGACAGGTTTCTGCAAAGCACAAGAAACCATCAAGAGAGTGGGGAGACATCCCACACACTGGGGAAAAAAAAGATTTGCCAACTGTATGTCTGGTAAAGGTCTAATATCTGGCATCTACAAGGAACTCAAATGTGCCAAAAAGAAAAATAAAAGCCCCATTACAAAGTGAGCAAAATATATGAATAGACACTTCTCGAAAGAAGACACATGAGCAGCCAATAAATACAAGAAAAAATGTTCAACCTCATCAGTCATCAAAGAAATGCAAATTAAAACTACACTAAGATACCACCTAACTCCAGTCAGGATGGCCATTATCAATAACTCAAAAAACAGCAGATGTTGGAGAGGATGCGGCATAGAGGGAACACTTCCATACTGTTGGTGGGAGCGTAAACTAGCACAACCTCTGTGGAAAATAGTGTGGAAAGTCCTAAAAGATCTAAAAATTGACCTTCCATATGACCCCCACAGTCCCCCTACTGAGAACATATCTGGAGGAACTCAAATCACTCTATGAAAAAGATACCTGCACATGTATGTTTACTGCAGCATTATTCACAATAACAAAAACATGGAACCAACCATGCTGCCCATTGAAAGAGGATTGGATAAAAAAATATGGTACATATACATGATGGAGTATTACACAGCTATAAAGGACAAAATCATGAACTTCACAGCAACCTTGAGTGATCTACCACAGAAACAAAGAACTGAGCATCACATGCTCTCACTCTTAAGTGGACCTTGAATAATTATCGTAATACTATTAAAAAAGGATTGGCAATAGAGGGAAACTGCCGGTGTGGGTGGTGGGAGGTGGGATTGGCAGTAGTGGGAATCTACCAGGGGAGGGAGGGGCACACCTCATCAACAAGGGTACCTGCATAATGAACATTTGTATACCTAACCCTGAATTATACCCCGCATCTGTAAATAAAAAAATTAAGAGTTAAAAAAAAGTCAGGAAAACAAGACCACCAAAACCCTAACATTAGCAGAATAATCCAGATCACCAAAGTAAAAGACCAAATACAGGATACAGAAGACAAAAATATTATAGAAAAGATCAACAAAACAAAAAGCTAGTTCTTTGAAAGGATAAGCAAGATTGATGGACCCCTAGTCAGAATGAGCAAGAAAAAGAGAGAAAAAGTCAAAATAAACAGAATCAGAAATACAAAAGATCAAATCACAACTGACCCTGAAGAAATATAGAAGATTATCAGAGGTTACTATGAACACCTGTATGGAAACAAACTTGATAATCTAAATGAAATGGAGGACTTTCTAACATCACACAACTTCCCAATGTTGAAACAAGAAGACATTGAGACACTAAATAGATCAATAACAACCCAGGATATTGATTCCATCATAAGAAAACTACCTGCAAAAAAATAAAAAGCCCTGGACCAGGTGGCTTTCCAGCAGACTTCTATAAAATGTACAAAGAGGAGCTGATATCAATCCTATTGAAAGTATTCCAGGCACTTGAGAAAGTTGGAATTCTCCCCAAATTATTTTATGAAGCTAACATCACACTGATACCCAAACTGAATAAAGATCCAACAAAAAAGAAAACCCCAGACCCAAATCCCTAATGAACATAGGTGCAAAAATTTTCAACAAGATTCTAGCAAATCAGATCCAACAACACATCTCAAAAGTCATCCACCATGACCAAGTAGGCCTCATCCCCAGGATTCGAGACTGGTTCAACATTTGTAAGACCATAAATGTAATTAAATACATCAACAGATGTAAAAACAAGAACCACATGGTTATATGATTAGATGCAGAAAAATCTTTTGAATAAATCCAGCATCCTTTCTTGATAAAAACCCTCAAACACCTAGGTATAGAAAGAACATACCTCAAAATAGTAAATGCCATCTACAATAAACCCATAGCCAGCATATTGCTAAATGGACAGAAATTAGAAACATTTCCTTGAAAACTGGAATAAGACAAGGCTGTCCACTCTCATCATTTTTATTCAACATTCTGTTAGAAGTCTTAGTTAGAGCAATTAGACAAGAGAAGGAAATCAGGGGTATCCAAATAGGAAAAGAGGAAGATAAGTTATACCTCTTTGCTGACAATATGATCCTATACCTAGAAAATCCAAGAGAATATGGCAAAAACCATCCTGCACTGAAAAAGGACTTTGACAAAGTTTCAGGGTACAAAATAAATGTGCAAATGACAGTCACATTCTTATACACCAACAAGAAGCAGGTAGAGACCAAATAAAAAGCACAATCCCATTCACAATAGCCACCAAAAATATGAAATACCTTGGCATCTTCCTAACCAGAGGAGTGAAAGATCTTTACAATGAAAACTACAAAACATTGCTCAAAGGAATCCAATAAGACACAAACAAACGGAAAAACATTCCACGCTCATGGATAGAAAGAATCAACATTTTAAAGATGTCCAGTCTACCAAAGGCAATCTACAGATTCAATGCAATGCACATTACCAACATCATTCTTCTCAGACATGGAAATGACAATACAGAAATTCATATGGAAACATAAACGGCCACGAATAGCCAAAACAATATTTAGCAAAAGAAACAAAGCAGGAGGTATTACACTTTCAGACTTCCAACTTTACTATAAAGCTACAATAAACAAAACAACCTGGTACTGGTACAAAAACAGGTATACAGACCAATGGAATGGGATAGAGATTCTGAAAGCAAAACCTCAATTTCTCAACCAACTCATCTTTGACATAGCCTTCTACAACATCCACTGGGAAGAGGACTACCTATTCAGTAAATGGTGCTGGAGAAACTGGCTGGTCACATGCAGAAGATTGAAACAGAACCTGTACCTATCACTATACACAAAAATCAACTCTAAAAGGATCAAAGATCTAAACATAAAGCCACAAACTATAAGAACCATATAAAATGCAGGAGACACCCTTATGGAAATTGGAACTTGCAACCAATTCCTGATCAAAATCCCAAGTGGCCATGCCATGAGAAATAAGTTAGACAAGTGGGACCTCATTAAACTGACAAGCTTCTGCAAAGCACAAGAAACCATCAAGAAAGTGGGGAGACAGTCCACAGATTGGGGAAAAAATATTTGCAACTGTATACCTGACAAAGGCCTAATATCTAGGATCTACAAGGAATTCAAATGTGCTGAAAGGAAAAAAACTAAATAGCGTCATTAAAAAGTGGACCAACGACATGAATAGACACTTCTCAGTGAAGATATACAGGCAGCCAACAGACATATGAAAAAGTGCTCAGCCTCACTCATCATCAGAGAAATGCAAATCAAAACCACATTGAGATACCACCTAAACTCTGTAAGAATGGCCATCATTAATAAAATAAACAACAGATGCTGGTGAGGATGCACAGAAAAAGGAACGCTTCTACATTGCTTGTGGGAATTGAAACAATTGCAGCCTCTTTGGAAAATAGTGTGATGATTTCCAAAAGAATTAGAAATTGACTTTCCAAATGACCCAGCAATCCCTCTGTAGGGAATATACCCAGAGGAACTCAAATCATTCTACAAACAAAGATACCTGCACACACATGTTTATTGCAGCACTATTCACAATAGCAAAAACATGGAACCAACCATGAAGCCCATCAAAACTGGACTGGATTTTTAAAATGTGGTGCATATATACAATGAAATATTATGCAACCATAAGGAAGGATAAACAAATTCATATGGAAGGATAAACAAATTCATGTCAAAGAAAGACTTTGCAGCAGCCTGGTTGGATTTAGAGTCTATCATACTCAGTGATCTATCACAGAAGCAGAAAACTGAGTTCCACATGTTCTCATTCATAAGTGGACCCTGAACATTTATCATAATACTTTAAGAAAGGAATTGGCAATAGTGGGAAACTGACAGGGGAAGGGAACACACCTCATCAACAAAGAGACCTGCATAATGATCACTTGTATACCTAACCCTGAATTGTAAACCCCACATCTTTAAAATACAAAATTTAAAAAGAAAAAGACACAGGGTGGACATTCCACCCTAAACGTTTACTGTGACAAGAGCCCTTATAAAAATGTGATTATATATGAGAGTGGATGTGTTTGTTCATGTGTGAAATATTCATCATATTATCACATATGTTTACCTTCTCTGGGCAGAATGAGCTGGTACTTAGCCTTAAAAAAATGAACTTGTCCAAAAGGATAGAAGCCTTGTCTGTTTAACTCTCTTCTGCATCCAGGCAACATAATACTTGGCACATAGAAGGAGCACAGTAAGGTTGGCTGAATGAATGAATGGATGTATGAATGAATGGTTAGTATGGTAGGCAGAGTAATGGCCTCCCAAAGATGTCCAGAGCCTAGTCCTCAGAATCTGTGAGTGTGTTAACTTTCATGGCCAGTGGAACTTTGCTGATGTGATTCAGTTAAGGATCTTGAGTTGGGGAAATTAACATGGATTATCTGGGCAAGCCCAGTGTAATCACAAAAGTCCTTATGACAGAGAGATGGGAGAGTCAGCTTCAGAAAAGGAGAATGATATCAGAAGAGATGAAGGAGGAGGACGAGGAGGAGGAGGAGGAGGAGGAGGAGGAGGGGAGAGAGAGAGAGAGAGAGAGAGAGAGAGAGAGAGAGAGAGAGAGAGAGAGAGAGAGAGACACTGAGACTACACTGCTGATCTTGAAATGGTGAGAGAAAAAGGTCATTGCCTGGAGCAGTCATCTCCACAAAAGGTAATGAGTAAGCAGAGAATATGTAAAGACCCCAAGATGTTGCAGCTCTGACAACACATTGATTTTAGGATTTCTGACCTCCATAACTGTAAGATAATAAATTTTTGTTGTTTTAAGGCTCTAGGACTATATGTGTATATCATTGATATTTTTATTTTTAATTACTTTCACACTTAGAGAAAACTTATAAAAAATACAAAAATTAATCCACATTTCTCAATTTTTAGGCTACATTGAAGTATAATTGGCAAATAAAAATTGCATACATTTAAGGTGTACATCCTGATGGGGATTTTTTGTTTTGTTCAATCAGAGTCTCACTCTGTTGCTCAGGCTGGAGTACAATAGCACGATCATCATTCACCACAGCCTCAAACTCCTAGATTCACACAATTCTCCTACGTCCCAAGAAGCTGGGGCCACAGGCACACACCACCATGCACAGCTAATTTTTAAAATATTTTTTTGTAGAGACACGGTTTTGCTATGTTGCCTAGTCTGGTCTCAAATTCCTGTGCTCAAGCAAGCATCCCCACTTCAGCCTCCCAAAGTGCTGGAATTACAGGCATGATCCTCCACACCCAGCCTCTTGATGTTTTGGTGTAAGTATACATTATAAAATGATCACCATAATCAAGCTATCCATCACTTCACAAATTTACCATTTTCTTTTCTTTTATGTGTGGTGAGAATACTTAAGAGCTACCTTCTTAGCAAATGTCAAGCACTAGTATACAATACAATATTGTTAACTGTGGTCATCATGTTGTACATTAGATCTCCAGAACTTACTTATCTTGCATAACTGAAACTTTGTACCTCTTGAACCAACATCTTTCCATGTCTCCCCTCCCATAAGCCCCTGGAGACAATCGTTCTACCCTATGTTAAGTCACTATGCTAGTGATAATTTTTTTTACAGCAGCAATAGGAAACTAATACAGAAAGCCTGGAATAGTCATCTCCACAGAGGGTAATGAGTGAGCAGAGAACAAGATGCATAGTTGGGATGTGAGAAGAAAATGTTTAAGTAGTTTTTTTTAATTTTGAAGTAAATATGATTGGGTTTGTTTTACAAGATTCAAGCACTGCCTCCTCTCAGTCAGTTATTACTTAGATTACACAGCTTGGCCATTTCTCCTGATAGAAATTTTGAAGAACTTCTACCCACACCCCTCCTCAGAATCCCAGTAGGAGTGAGAGTCAATTCCACACATATGACACCTTTTGGTCTCTTTCTAGTACATCATAGGCTGTCTCCAGAATGACTCTATCTTCCGGAAAGAAGCCACAAGACACCATAACATTGCCCTTACTGGAGGGAGGAACAAATAAAATAATGTAGGTGTAGTGACAGGCACATTGCCCCCACCCCCATTCCCAGACCATGAAACTGAAGGCCATGCTCTAAGGGTGCAGGACAGTAAGCTGTAAGAATCCTGGGTCCAGACTTCATGGAGAAAAGTTCCTGACAGCCCTGATTGCCTACTCTGGTCTTTACTTGTGACAGTCAAAACCTCTATCTTGTTTAAGTCACTCTTATTTGGGATTTCTCTTACTCATGACTAAACCTAAACTCCATTCATATAGGTTATGACAGGAAAGGGCCCAAGGCAAATGAGAATATATGAAGCAAATACAATTCTTTGGACGTTTAGCACGTTGTTTCTGTGGGGCACTGGTACCTCTAGGTCAAAGGAGCACAGATTCATAGTCCTGGATTCTCTAAACACAGCAGCATGGCTATAGTCTTTGTAACTGTCCGTGGTGCTGACCTAAGCTTTCAACCTTACAATGCTAATTTCTCTTCTTTTCACGCTTGCAAAAATACTTTCACACTAGCTGGGTGTGGTGGTTCTCACCCGTAATCCCAACACTTTGGGAGGCAGGGGCAAGAGGGTTACCTGAGTCCAGGGGTTTGAAACCAGACTGGACAACTTGGCAAGACCTCATCTCTATAATTAAAAAACAAAATTTAGCCAGGCTCGGTGGCTCAGCCTGTAATCCCAGCACTTTGTTAGGCTGAGGTGAGTGGATTGCCTGAGCCCACGGGTTCGAGGCCTGCCTGGGCAACTTGGCGAGACCTCATCTCTACAATGAATAAAAAAATTATCTGGGCATGGTAGTGCGCACCTGTATTTCCAGCTACTTGGAAGGCTGAGGTGGAAGGATCACCGAAGCCCACCAAATGGCCACTGCATTCCAGCCTGAGTGATAGAGTGAGACTTCAACTCAAAAAAATTTTTTTTTGCCAGGTGTGATGGCTGGTGCACACCTGTAGTTCCAGCTGCTTGGAAGACTGAGGAAGAAGGGCATCCTGAGCCCAGAAGGTCAAAGCTGTGGTAACCTTGATCATGGGACTGCACTCCAGCCTGAGTGACAGAGAGATTCCAATTAAATATATATATATTCACATTATTACCTACAATACTGGAGATAACCTGTGAGGTATATATTATTGGGCTTATTTTATATGACCCAAGCTCTGTTCTTCTAGCTTTAAGGCCAGTCAAATTTAATGCTCCTATCACTATACTACAAGACTTCATTTGTCTCCAGAATGAGACTTCTGATCTGTTTCCCTACCTGTGGGTATCACATTCATTTACTAATCCCTTCCATTGTGGTAACATGATACTTACTGACCCCATAGTGTATTGTATCTTTAATGACCTTGATGAATCAGGCCTCCTGGTATACCTTCCCTTGCATAATCCCCTACCATGCTGTCTCTAGACTTGGCCATGCAACTTTCTTTGACTGCCAAAACATTAGAAAATGTGATACAAGCAAAAGCTTAGTGAGCACTTGTGATCTAGAGTTCACCCTTATTCTAGAGCTTAGAATACTTATGCCATCATGTGAGGAAGCTCAATCTGGACTCCTTGAGGATGATAGACCATATAGAGGGAGGGGCCCAGCTGTCTTCACTGTCCCAGTTGAGCCCAGTTCCAGGTGACATCCAGCTAAATGCAGCTGTATTAGTGGCATAGAAAGAGAAAGAGAAACATAAGAACCATCCAATCAGATCACAGAACCACAAGCAATAATAAATTATTGTTGCTACAAGCCGCAAACTTCTGATATGGTTTGTTAAACAGCAATAACTAGATAATAAAGACTGTTATTTCTGGCTTTACTTTTCTCATTATTCATAAAAGTCTTTAGCAGTGCTTAAAGCCCAGACCACCAAACGAGATCTGAATTAACATTCTCTGGATTAATGGCTCATTCATTCACCTACCAAGCGTCTTTGAGCACCTACTATATGTTTGTGCTAGGTCATTGAAATACAAAAATAGCTGAAATAAATATATATCTTTAAGATATTTAAGACTGAGAAACAGTGGGGAAGACAAATTACTAATAGCCAGCACAAGTCTTGTGTTCTTTCTGTGTAAAATGTCCTCTTTCTCTTCACTTAGGCGACTCTTATTTACCCTGAATGACTGCGGAGGCACTCTTGCCTCCAGAATGCTCTCTGTCTCTCAGTCTTGGCGAGTTTCTCTCCTTTTGGCTCCTTCAGAAGCCCGTGTTCACCTCTATTGATGGATTTAACACTGCTTTAGGACTGTTGTGATTTTTTTCACTTGCACATTTCCCCTGTTAGACTCTGAGATCCTTCACTACACTAGCTTTTAGCTCAGGACTCCATGTTCCTAGTCCATGTTCCTAGTACCTAGTA
This sequence comes from Cephalopachus bancanus, assembly GCA_027257055.1. NCBI lineage: Eukaryota > Metazoa > Chordata > Mammalia > Primates > Tarsiidae > Cephalopachus > Cephalopachus bancanus. Next base: position 65,196 of record JAPVLO010000800.1, on the reverse strand, counting down.
ATTGTTCACTACACGCCTACTGAACAAATAAATGCTGTCGTACAGATATGAAGAGGATATGATGGGAACACTAAGAAAGGAATAATTCTGGCTTGGGGTGACTAGGACACACACTTCTAAGCAATACCACATGAGCTGCATCTCAGAGGAAGATAAGGATTTTACCAAACTGAGAAGAGAAGGAGAAGGAATTGGAGACAAAGAGCTGAAGATGTGGGAACAAACAAGAAAATGGTTTTTTCAGAGAACAGCAAACTCTAAGTGTGGACAAGAATGACACTACGAGGGTAAAGGGGGGGATTGAAGATGGTTGATGGTTTTGGTCTAGACTCTGAAAAACTGTGAGTGACACATCAACCTCGCTTCCTAAGTAGGTCTGCCCCACATCTTCCATCTATGACTGAACAAACGTCTATGCAGAAAACACTCAATTCTGAGACTGACTCTTGCTTGAATAAATGATGGGACTCTAGGTGGTCAGATCATTATAATTATCCTTCTTCTCATTTTGATTTTACTAAACATTCATTAGCTGGTTATGAAGCCCAAAGAATAGAGGTTGCGTTGAGTGACAGGGACCCAGCAGTTGCTCACAGTCTCAAACATTTGCTGTAATTTACACTAAGTTGTGGATGTAATTATCCTTATCAAAATCACTTCCCCTGGCAAATTTGTACATTAAGTCAAGTAAATTTCCTCTCATTAAATCACAGCATTTGGGGACTGCAGTTTGTCTCAGCCAAGAACTAGAGATTGGAAGTAATAAAGGCAAAAGAAAAAAAGCTTAGGTTCTCAGCAGGAAGTGTGGGTGGTGAGGAAAGAGGCAGTATTTCAGAAGTGTGTTGAAAGCCCAAATCTCTAGCCATTCCATGACTGTGTCCCTTGAATTTAGAGCAGTTTTTAAAGTGTGGCTCTTCCCAACTCCTCCATTCCTCAGCACCTGGCAAACAGAGAATGTATTCATTCCATGTAAGACCTGATGCAGAAAAGGACATCTAAAGAAATATATTTTTAGTGAGTTCAAAAAGCAGGCTTATAGTTTCATACCATGAGTGAAAAGATAAATAAATATATTTGTGAATTTAACACAGCTCTTTTTTAATTTTTAGATTCAGGGATACAAATGCATGCTTGTTATATGGATACATTGTGTAGTGATGGGGATTGTGTCTCAGGTGGCCCATTCCCCAGATATTGAACATTGTATGGGTAATTAACAATTCTAATTAAACTTAGAGTGGAGGTTGGGGACACTGGATATGTCATACCACCTGCTAAACCTCCAGCTGTTAGCACCGTTCTTTGCACTTTATTTAGTAAGTACTAAATAAAGTGTTGCTAAAGGAATAAACTAATTTGTGAATAAGATATTTTTAAATTGGAGATTGTTGAGAGATATAGGAACTAACTTTAAAGATATTAGAAGTCACCAGACCAGTAAAATTTGGCTGAACCCAAATTATGCACAATAGCACATCCAACAAATCAATGTTTATGAGTGAGGATTTGCCAGTGACAGAATTCTGACTCATGGTGGCTTAAGTAAAAGAAGGAAGTCTTCCATTTACTTAACTAGGGAATCTAGTAAGGTTGATGTCCAGTAAGCTCACATCTTGGCTGGACTCAGGGGTTCAAAGCACATCATTTAAAGTCCCAGTTCTGTCTCTCTTATCTCTTGCTTCTGCTTGTCTCTGCTCAGTTTTGTTCTTCAGACAGTTTCTAGAATAACAGCCTCTAGTGGCCCTGTCTTGCAACTCCTCAGCTTGGTCACCTCAGTGGGGGAAAAGTTTCTCTCTCCAATGCATGTTATCTATTTTGAGCAATAAAATACCCCTAAAACTCTGTGGCTTGAAAACAACAACAACCATTTTTTCCCCTCACAACTTTGTGGATCAGCAATTTAAGCAAGATTCAACTGGGTAGTTACTTGGATTCATGTGGTTGCTTCTGTTTTAAGCAGGCATTGTGGTCAGGTGGTGTCAGCTGGAGGTGATTGGTCTCATTGCTTCACTCACATGTCGGGAGCCTCAGCTGAGATGGCTAGAATAACTGAGGTCTCTCTCTCTCCCCCCTCCTTCTGTCTCTCTCTCTTTCTCTTCTTCACTCCTATCTTCCTCTTCTCCCCCTTCCTCGTCCTCTTCTTCTTCTCCTCTCCCTCTCTCTCTTTCCCTCCCTCTGTCTCTCTCCTCCCCTCCTCCTCCTCCTCCTCCTCCTTCTTCATCTTCTCACTCTCTCTCTCTATGACTCTGTCTTATCTCTGGACCATGTTTCATGTTTCCATCTCCAAGGGGCCCCAGTCTGGCTTGCTGACAAGGCAGTAGTGTTCTAAGTGAACAGGAACAGAATCTGCAGGGTTGATGGTTCAGAACTCACACCATGTCTCTTCAATTTATCAAACCAAATCATAGGACCAGCCCAACTTCAAAGGGAGGGAGATATACTTTAGCTCTTGAGGAGAGGCACCCAAAGTCACGTGGCAAAGGGGCATGCAGGATGAAAGGAGTTACTATGGCCAGCTTAGCTGCAATCTACCACCTCTACTATCTGGATTTCAACTTCATGAAGATTCTGATTAGCTCTGCCCGGTCACTTGGGTACCCTTGAGTTCATCACAGTGGCCCAGGAGGATCAGTTGCTCTGATTGGACAGCCTGGTCTTGAGCTCAGCCCAGAGACATGGTGGGCAGGGGAGAGGGCAAGGAATAGTGTAATCTAATTGATGATAGCTCTTTCAGAGTCACCTAGAATAAGAGAGGGAATTCTCAGCAAACCAGAAGAGGATGAGAAGACAAACTGAAAGTAGCACAGCCTGAAGGCAAGTTCTGTTCATCATAAGGGCATGATGATCAGCTGTGAGAACCTAAAAACAAAGGTCAGAGTGTCAAAGAGCATTGCTCATTAGTCCTCTCAAGGATGAAAATGCCCTAACTTACAGTCTCAATCTGTCTGAGCTCTCCTTGTTTTGTAAATGAATGCATAACTCTCCAAACCAGGTGCCAAAAATGGCAAATATTTACATCAGTTAACTCATGTCTCTTTTCATCATTTGATAATCCTGGGCAGCCTTCTAACTATAACTTGGCTTCCAACAAACTGGTCAAATGAATTCAAACACTGACTTTGCTTAATAATTTTATTTTTTATACAAAAAAGTGGCAAATCATCAAATTTAGTTTATACATCAGTCTCTTGTGAGACTAGCACAAGGCTGAAAGTCATACCATGGTGAATCTACCCAAATCTTATCCCTTAAAGGGCTTCCCTTAAGGGGTTTTGCTGGAGATGCCAGAGCTGTGCCTGTCTCTGGGTATCATTGTCCCCACTTCATCTTGAAAGAAACTAAGACTTGCTCACAGTCACTTTTTTCTGGGTGACAACAATAACCCAGAAAATGACTCCTCACCACTCATTAAATCCAACCCATTCATTCACAGAACACTCATGGTGTTCCAGGTGTTGGAGACATAGAGGTCAGAAAGATAGAAAATGTCAAGCTTTCTATCATGGAACTGACACTCAAGTAGAGAAACATGGGAAATAAATCATCAAATACATAATCCACCAAAAAAGTCAAATGGTGACCAATGCAATGCCAAGCATTTGAACATAGTGGTGGGCTAGAAGATGTCTGGGTTTGGACTTTAGATAGGATGGCCAGAGAATAATAATGGTACACATAAGTTTTTGGTGCCCACCTATAAAATAGCCTGACAAAATGATATCTTCATGCGGAAGTCTAGGTGGGGAGATCTGTCTTAACAACACACCACATGGATTTAAAACAACAGCACCAAAAAACAAAAACCGTGATGAGGGCGGATAAGGTAGGAGTCGGAATAAGTTAAAACCATTAATAGTCATAGCAATCTCTATACCTTACTAAGCATGCTTCTCGTTCCTTAAATGAGTTTTCTCTAGTCCTCATGACGACCTTGTCAGTGTAAGTGTTGAATCTCACTATCTCACTGTTAACCAGGGAGGAAACTGGGACCCACTGAGGCTAAAGCACTTATCCCAAGAGCGGCAGAGAGGGCGGATCATGGGTCCCTGCTGGCCATGCTGAAGGGTTGTTTGGGATATGCTTGGCTGCTCGTTTCCTCTTCCCAGCTTTTCCAAGATTTTCCTCCTCTACCCCAGCCACTGCACCACCCCTTCTTCTTGGCCCCAGTACACGAATAAGCCAGGCTCCCTGTGGTCAGCAAAGTGTTTCTGTTTGAATGGAAAAGACATCAGCTGCCCACGGCCAACCCCATTCCCTCCAGTCCTGACTAACCAGGTGCTCCCTGGCCTGAGACCCCAACACTAGTGCTCCAGTGAGCCCCAGCAACCAACACAACAGGGCGAGGATCAGCAGTGTCACCCAAGGATGTCTGGCCCACACACTCTGCTCCCCACCCCCGGAAAATTTGAGGTGGGCATTATGTGCCCATTTGTATAATTTAAAAATTGAGGCTGACATCTGTGACCTGCCTGATTTGCTAATTGGTGAATAATGGTGAATACTTAGGATTTGGGCCTAAGTACCCTAAACACTAGTTGAATGTACATTTCACCATGCCACATCATGTTGAGAAAAATGAACAGTGTTTCCCATTTAGGGCAAACTAGAATCATTCTTTTTAGTTGCCTCCTGGTTCCCTGCTGATTCACACTGCTTCTCACCTTGGAAGCATGTTGCAAAACAGGGAAGAACAAACCTTTCTCAAAGACTGGATTTACGAAGTTTCATCTGCATGTGGACAATCTTTATTGGTGGGTGTGAGATGCCGGTGAAAGAATTCCAAAGTCTCTTTTTAAAATATTGGACCAAGCTGGGCACGGTGGCTCACACCTGTAATCTCAGCTTTTTGGAAGGCTGAGGTGGGAGGATCGTCTGAACACAGGAGATCAAGACCAGCCTGGGCAACATAGCGAGACCTTGTCTCTACAGACACAGACACACACAGTTAGCTGGGTGTGGGGGGACACACCTGCAGTTCCAGCTGCTCAGGACACTGATGCCGGAGGATGACTTGAGCCCAGGATTGGAGGCCGTGATGAGCCACAGCGGTGCCACTGCACTTCAGCCTGGGCCACAGAGTGAGACCCTTCCTCAAAAACCAAATCAATTAATTAGACTCTTTGAAAACCGTGGGACCCTACTGATCCCCTTGGGGAGTAAGAGAGGTCACGAGCAAGTGCCGTGTAGATGGGACAGAACGCTAGAACACAAGGAAGTGCTGGCGGGCTGAGAGAGGCCACAGCACAGGATATTACTCCAGCAGAATTCCACCAGCAGCCTCTGCCTCTGCCTCTCTTCATCTTTCCATTTACTCAAAATGCTTTGAGCTCAAAATGCATACTCTCTATGCTTGAGAGCATTCCGTGTGTTGCCAGCACTGGGGACACAGAGGTGACTGCCAGTGAAGTCTGGTGAAGCCGGGTGCGCTGTCATAGGGTGATGCGGCAGTCCGAGTGGGAAGCATGGGACACTCTGGGATGAAGGCGGGGCACCCAGCCTGACAGAATGAGAGAGGGCTCCCTGGAGGATGTGAGCTCTCAGTGGAGAAGCCACAATAAAGCAAAGGACTGGCCAGGTGAAGGGGAAAGAGGCCCAGCATCATGTGACAATATGGCTGGTGGGGAACTTGTGTGGCTGGTGTGGCCAGGACACAGGGTGTTTTAGGGAGTAGAAAGGAGTGGTAAGATCCTAGACTCAAGGCACCAATAGGACCTTGCACTCCACGTTGAGAAATAAGGACTTTGTGCTGAAGGCAAGCTGCTCCTAAATTCCTGGATTTCTAGAGCCCCAGGAGCCCAGGGAAAGAGGGGTTCCCTGGTCAACTGAATCTGGGAAATGCTCACACTATCCGACTCTTTTGGAGAGCTACAGGGCACATTAACATATGAAAAGTTCTGACACAGACCTGCACAACAGCTCATGCCTGTACTCACAGCCCTTTGGGAGGCTGAGGCAGGAGGATCCCTTGAACTCAGGAGTTCAAAGCCGTAGTAAGCTGCGATTCCTGAGCGACAGGGGAGACCCTGTCTCTATAAATAAATACGTACATAATGTTAAAAGACCTGAGAGGCTCTACAGTAAAGCAACCTGCTTATTTGTCTAACCCAGGTCTTCCCAAGCCTATTGGCCATATTGGCCAGAAGGAATGGAAAATCTATTACTACCCCACAGAACATGCTGGGCGCTCTGCCAGTGTCTCTAGGGAGACTTTAAATCCTTTTTTAAGAACAAGAGTGGCCTGGTCAGATTGGTATATTGCAAAGATGTCCAGAGGGAAGGAGCTTCCCTTCATTAGTCTGCTTCCAGATTTCCCCAGAAATGTCACCAGCTTTAGCATGTCACAAGCCTGTGTGCCCTTAGCTTAGCTTCCTCATCAGCCTGCCATCCCTCCTTCTTCACCGGCTGCGGTGTCATTTTCCAAGGCTTCATTCAGATGTCACCTCTTTCAGAAGCTTTCATTGACCCACTAGGGAGGTAGGATGACTCACACTTATTCCCTGGTGTGACTTGTAGCCCAGTGACTGGCGGTCCTGTAGTCCCCAGGTCCTCCCTCTTCCTGAGCATTCCTGCCCACCTCCTTTGCTGACTCACGCTCTTCCTACTCTTAGGGAGGTTCCATCTTCAGCCTTCATTCCTTCTCACATCCAAGGACTTTCCCTGGACAATATCTCCCATCCCCATGGTTTCAGCAACCCAACATGCCAAAGACTGCCAGCTGTGTAACTACAGGGCAGAGCTCCCTTGGAGCGGCAGACTGAGGCTCAAATACCTCCTGGACATTGCTATCTGCAGGCAAAGCACGTCAGCATGTCCAAACCAGAACTCATCTTTTGTGTCAAACCTGTTTCTCTTCCTGTGTGTCTGGTCTCAGAGAGCAGCAGCCTCCACTCACTTGCCTGGCTAGAAACGTGAGGACCGTGTGGTTGCTGCTGTCTTCTGTCCCCTGATGTGCATCCACGTCCCGATGTCGGCACTTCCCAAGAGGGTGCTTCCCCTTCCTCGTGACCCCCATGGGTCTGCCTGTCTGGGCACCAACAGTGACCATCTGCATCGCTGTAAAAGCTCCATAGCTGGTCTCTCTCTAGCCTCTGTGGGAGTGATCCACACTGTGGCTTGGGCTCACTCCCCTCACACTATACTCCCTGTGTCCTTTGCTCTGGTCACTCTTGCTTTCCACGTCATGTCTCATTCCTCTGCCACTTTAAGATTTTGCATATGCTGTTCCCTTTGGCTTGAATGTCCTTCGTTAATTTCACCCTGGAAAACTCCTAGCTAGCCATCTTCCAAGCCTCATTTCAACGGTCACCCAGTCTTGGCTGACCCTCACCCCAGGGCAGCTTAGGACTTGCCAACTAAGCCTATCCCCTCAACAGAATCACCACGCCATAGTCTCTAAAAGCTGAGTAGCTTCCACTATGGCCAATGCAGGGAGAACATCACCATAAGTCAAAACGTATACACGAAAGTCCCAGCATGGTCAAAGGAACAGTAAGGACAGGCATGGAATGTGTTGATTCATTGCCAAAGACACCAAAGTCATCTGGTGTTGCCCTGGGGTGGGGGAGAAAAACCTCATCAAAATGGAAACAGGTTTTCTGAGAAGAGGCCCAGCTAGTGGGAAAAGGAGCTTATGCACAGCTGCTGGGAAAGGAGTGAGCACTTGGCCCACAAGCCAGATCCCTGATCCAGCTGGGACACATGACAGTCCTGCTTCTGTTGCCAACAACAGAGACATAGAGCCAGCCACCCTGCCTAGAGACGGCAAAGGGACTACCATGATGGCAGCTTTATCCATGGCGTCATCATGATTTTGAACAAACCCAGCTGTCAGGTGGCAAGGTATAGTGGCATCCCTGGAAAGCGGAAAGAAACAAGACCTGCAGCTGACTCATTCAGGGGCCTCACTAAGGCCCATGGTGACAATCTTCACCCCTGGGGCTAGGAGGCTGTGTTATAATTTCATTCCAGGGAGTAACAAGAAACTCATATTTGACCAGTGTCATTGGCAAATCTCCTTAGATAAATTGTCCCAGCTGCTGACAGCTGGCCAAGGAGTTGAAGGATCTTGGGATCTGGTTGAATCTTGCATCAAGCCTAAGGCACCATGGGGGGTAGCCTTGCCCCTGCATCTCAGCAAGTCAGTAAGTTTCCTGCAAGTCAAGTCTGGTTATCTGAGTTTGCAGAGGCTGAGTAATTGGCTTCTAGGCAATGCTATTCAGTCGGTAAGTACTCACTATGCTCCGATGCTATGCTCCGGGAAAGCAATGGAGCCAGAGGCATGGCCCCTGCTATGGGAGACCTTGGGTCCCTGAGGGAGAAAGCTGATCGACAGACAGGGAGAGTCTGTGCAAGTCTCACAATGAATGACAGAAGTTCTGACAAGAGGCATCTAGCCAGATTTCAGCAGGGAACATGATGGAGATCGGGGTGCTTCCTGCAGGAGGAGATGATCCAGCTGGAGTCTAAAGGAGCATGAGGATAACCAGAGGGGCAAGGGCATTGTAGAGGAAATAAAACGAGCAGAGGCATGGGGACAAGAGACAATACAGTGCGTGCCTGGGACACGCAGCAGCTTGACGTGACCGCAGCCCCCAGAGAGAGGACTGTTACAGGTAGTGACAGACAGAGGGAAGCATCTGTGGAGTGCGTGCAGGGGGAGAGGACCCCTCCCGAGTCGGTCCCTTGTGAAGGTGCCATCCCCCCTTTTCCACAGTGATGGTGTCTCTCCCCTCCATCTACACATCAGGGGCTGAATGGTCAACCAGGTCTGGGATTATTTTAAGAAATGGGGTCCACGTTCTTGTACCTAGTCCCCAAACCACATATAAACACCTGGGTGACCAGAAGGCGGGTGTCAGTCAGCAGAAAAAGTGGACTGAGAAGGGACCTCAGAAAGAAATCAGTGAGTTTGGTCTCTTATTTGTCTTGAGAGTCTTAAAAGCCCATCCGATGCTTCTCCCAGAAAGGCTCATTTGAGTGCAAGCACAACCTCTCACCTGCACTGAGCGTCAGGCGTCAGGGCACCATTTTTTCAGCTTTTCAAGGAAATGTCCTGAAGGGAGGAGAAAACCCATTTCCTAGGTCTCTGTGAAGTGGGGCCCTTGATATTGTGTCCCTTCAAATTCTTCCCGTTTCTCCCCATATCACAATCATTATTCTTCAGTGTCCTTTCACTGACAAACAAGAGGGTGGAAAGGATTTACAGAGTGTTGACTGCTCCCAGCCCTGAACCAAACACCTTATCCATCGTCTCCTTGTAGTGCAGCACTGAAGAGCAACTTCTCGAGCTGGAGAGCCTGGGTTCAAGTCCAGGCTTCACCATGGACTTGCTGAGGGCCTCTGGTCACGTTGCTTAAGCTGCCCTGCCTCACTGCTCTTCCTCTGTGAAACGGGGATAATAGTAATGATGCCAGGTGAGGGGTATGGTGCAAAACTCGTGGATTCTTTGGCTCAACCCTGAAATGAATTTTAGAGTGGCCAGCAGAGTTTAAAACAAAGTTTATTAGTGAGAAGAAGAGAGGAAAGAAAGGGCAGGCAAAGTTTCATACCAGAAAGGCCTGGAACAGGTAAGTGTCTCACTTTTGTTCTTAAATGAGAAGCTAGATATACATTTTCACAATAATTGATATGCTAAAGAGGGTGAGACACAGGTGACCATTCTGGAGAGATTGACAGCTCTCCACTTTTGATGGGAGGAGTGGGAGGAGGGGGTGGTGTTTTCCACACCACATTGTCTTTTGCAGGAGACCCACCAGGCATTGCCAATTCACAAATTCATGAGATAAAAGGGGTTTTAATATCATTTCTATGGCTTTTTTGATTCCCAGTTTGGAATCCACCTTGGCGGAGTTTTCCTTTTGACAAAGTGAGGGGATGGAGTGGTTCAGCCTGTTGACAGGATGCCTGGATACTTTTTTTTTAACTTTTAATTTTTTATTTTAAAGATGTGGGGCACAATTCAGGGTTAGGTATACAAATATTCATTATACATGTTACCTTGTTATTGAGGTGTGCCCCCTCTTCCCCAAGCAGATTCCCACTACAGGAATTCATATGGAAACATAAACAACGCGAACAGACAAAACAATCCTCGGGGGGGAAAAATGCGAAGCAGGAGGTATCACACACCCACACCTTAAACTTTTTTATAAAGTTACAATAACCAAAATAGCCTGGCAAAGGTACAAGAACAGGCATACAACCAATGGAACAGGATAGAGATTCCAGAAGCAAAACCTTAATTTCTCAACCAATTCATTTTTGACAAAGCCTCCACCACCAACAATTGGGGAGAGGAAAACCTATTCAGTAAATAGTGCTGGGAAAACTAGTTGACCACATGCAGAAGATTAAAACAAGATCCCTACCTATTACCATACACAAAAACCAACTTTAAATGGATCAAAGACCTAAATGTAAAACCTCAAACTCTAAGAAACTTAGAAAATGTGTGAGATGCCTTTATTGCAATTGGAACTGGCAACCAATTCCTGATCAAAACTCCAAGTGCCCATGCCATAAGAGATAAGATAGACAAGTAGGACCTTATCAAACTGACAAGCTTCTGCAAAGCCAAAGAAACCATCAAGAGAGCAAGGAGATAGCCCACAGACTGGGAAAAAATATTTGCCAACTGTATGTTTGACAAAGGCCTAACATTTAAGAACTACCTGAACACTTTCTAAAACTTGCCTGGAGGAAATTTATCAGTCTATGTTTAAACCTCAGTAAGACCTCCTTTTAAGATTTCTGTAAGAATGTGAGAAGTTGAAGCTGATATCACATTGATAACCAAACCAAGTAAAGATCCAATAAAGAAAGAGAACTACAGGCCAATACCCTTGATGAACATCAATATTAAAATTCTCAAACAGATTCTAGCAAACCAGATCCAACAACAAATCTCAAAAATCATCCACCATGACCAAGTAGACCTCATCCCCAGGATGCAGGGTTGGCTCAACATTAGTTAGACCATAAACATAATTAAATACATCAACAGATGAAAAAGTAAAAACCACACTAATATATCACTAGATGCAGGAAAAGCTTTTGATAAAATCCAGCACCCCTTCTTGATAAAAACCCTCGAACATCTAGTCATAGATGGAACATACCTCAAAATAGTAAGAGCCATCTACGAGAAACCCACAGCCAACGTACTGCTAAATAGACAGAAATTGGAACAATTTCCCTTGAAAATCAGAACAAGATAAGAATGCCCACTCTCACTCCTCTTCCTCAACATAGTATTGGAAGTCTTAGCTAGAGCAATCTGACAAGAAAAGGTAATTAGGGGTATCCAGATAGGAAAGGAGTTAGTTAAGTTATCCTTCTTTGCAGATGACATGATTCTATTCCTTGAAAACTCAAGAGAATTTGTCAAAAACCCCCTTGCACTGATAAAGGACTTTGGCAAAGTCTCAGAGTATAAAATTAAAGTGTAAAAGACAGTCACATTTCTATACACCAACAAACAAACAGAAACCCAAATAAAAAGCACAATTCCATTTCACAATAGCCATGCACACAAACAAAAATGAAATACCTTGGTATCTTCCTAACCAGAGAAGTGAAAGACCTTTACAATGAAAACTATGAAACACTGTTCAAAGAAATCAAAGATGGCACAAACAAATGAAAATATATTCCATGCTCATGGATTGGAAGAATCAGCATTGCTAAGATGTCCATCCTACTCAAGGCAATCTGCAGATTTAACACAATACCCATTAAATTGCCAGCAGCGTTCTTCTCAGACCTGGAAACAACAATACAGGAATTCATATGGAAACATAAATGACCATGAATAGCCAAAACAATTCTCAGCAAAACAAACAAACAAACACAAAAAGACAAACAAGCAAAAAAAACAAAGTGAGAGGCATCACGCTCTCAGACTTTAAGTATTATTATAAAGTTAAAATAGTCAAAACAGTCAGTATTGGTATAAGAACAGGCATATAGACCAATGGAACAGGATAGGGATTCCAGAAACAAAACCTCAGTTTCTCAACCAACAAAGCCTCCACCACCAACCACAATTCAGTAAATGGTGCCGGGGAAACTGCCTGACCACATGCAGAAGATTAAAATAAGTCCCCTACTTATCACCATACACAAAAGTCAACTCTAAATGGATCAAAGACCTAAATGCAAAATCTCAAATTCTGATAACCTCAAAAAATACAAGAGATACCTTTATGGAAATTGGAGCTGGCAACTAATTCCTGATCAAAATCCCAAGTGCCCATGCCATAAGAGATGAGATGGACAAGTGGCACCTCACCAAACTGACAAGTTTCGATGGGGAAAAAACTGGTAGAACGCAAATCAATCCAAGAAAAAGATACCTACATATGCATGTTTATTGCAGTATTATTCACAATAGCTAAAACATGGAATCAACCATGCTGCCTATTGAAAGAGGACTGGATTTTAAAATTTTGATGCATATGCATAGTGGAATATTATGCAGCCATAAAGAAGTACAAAATTATGAACTATGCAGCAACTTGGAGGGACTTAGAAGCTATAATACTGAGTGATCTATCACAGAAACAAAGAACTGAGTATCATATGTTCTCATTCATAAGCAGACCATGAACAACTATCGTAATACTATAGAAAGAGATAGGCAGTAGTGGGAAACAGCCAGGGAGCACAGGGGTGGGGTTGTCAGTAGTGAGAAACTGCCAGGGGAAGGGGGTCACACCTCATCAGCAAGGGTACCTGCACAATAAACATTTGTATGCCTAACCCTGAATTGTAACCCACTTCTTTAAAATTAAAAATTAAAAAAAAAAGAATATGTTAAGTTACTCCATGGAAGGACCCTAGAACATTGCCTTATATGCACACAACAGTTGTTGGCTATTGCTATTTAATCTACAGGGTAGTCTTCTCAATAGAGTGGAAGCTCCATTATCAACATTGCCTAGGGCCTGAAGCCGGTAGGCAATCTCAGCTTGATTGTACAGCTTCTTCCGGGGAGAAGGTTGTACTTCCTCAATCAGTTGGATTCAGAAGTGACTACGTGGCTTGATTTAGCCAGTGAAGCAGAGATGGCATGGGATGTGCTTCATGTCTGAGAGAAGTGTTTAGAGCTATCACAGGACCCATCAGCCTGGGTTCTGAAGTGAACCACCACTGGCTACAGTGGCCATGAGCACAAGCAAGAAAAAAGACTTCACTGTTGTAAACCACTGAAGTTTGGGGATTGCAAGTTACTGCAGCATAACACAACACAGCCAAAATGATTCAGTCAGTGGATGATACAACAGGAGACTGGCAGGCAGGAGAAGGGGGAGTCCAGGGCATCTCTCTGCTTCCCAGAGAGCCCCTGGTAGGGGCTACATTTCCCCTGTGGCCCCACCACCTCTGGCTGTTCCTCTAGCTCTAGGGATGATAGCAGCCTCCTGCTGTCACTAACAATGGAAGTGTCCCCTCCATCCTGTTAGCCCTCTCAGCTCTTCCAACACCTTTGCAACTACTTCCCCATATTAAAGTCTGGTTTCAACTCTCATGACTGGACTCTAATTCTAACAGAATGGATCAGAACGTGACCAAATGTCAGAGTTGGGATTGGAAGCTGCACTAAATGTAAGAGCTGGGCTTAGAACCTGCACCCAACTACCTAAAACCTAAGCAAATCTCTTCCCTGCACCCGACTGCAAACTTTGTTGGCCGAGAGCTGATGAGAGCCTTAGGAAGAGCCATTTTAACATAATAATAAGAAAAATGCAGCATTTGGAAAAAGACAAGATATGTCCTCAAAATGACAGTGGGAAGAGGGAAGGGAACTCATCCCAATATGAGCCAGCTGGCTGTGGATACAGGTAACTTGGTTGGTGCCTTGCTTGCCGTCAGTGAATGGAAATAAGTCAACGGTCTGTAAAAAGAGAATTCTACCCCCTCACCTTCCTCCTTGAACAGAAGCTGCTTTCCACAGTTTGCAACAATTTTGCTCAGTTGAGCAGCCCAAGGGTGAAGGAAGCGAGGAACAAATGTCAAAGAGAATGGAGAATGGGTTGAGGGCCATTCAAAGATGTTATAAACAGGAAACTGAGTCCTGATGAACTCCATGTATGTGTTCAAATCTCTCCACCTACATCCTCTGCTATGATCCTAGAACCATAAACTGAGTCCACCTAGCAAATGCTTATTCACCATGAACATTCGACACCTCTTTCAAAAGTCTTTATCACCCTAAGTAAAGTTACTTACCCCTCCTTGTACAAAGTTTCTAAAAATTTAAAATTATATTTTATCATCTTTTCATGTGTCTTGCACTCCTTATAACTATGGACTTCTTAATAAGAAGAGTGGATAAAACACCTCCAAATCACTGTGCAGAGTACCCATGGCTAAACAAAAAAAGTTTTTGATACATATTTTGTTGGAAGAGAGGGAGAGGAATAAATAAATATAATCTTCAGACAACTTACTCAAAACTTTATCAAAAATACAGTCTGGCTTGGTGAGCATTGTATGCCTAAGATCTAACATATTCACTAGCATGTAGGAGGTATTTAATAAGTGTATCACTCATTTGCTTATTCAGCAACATTTTCTTAAAAGTCTATGTGGCCGGGCTCGGTGGCTCAGCCTGTAATCCTGCACCTTGGGAGGCCGAGGTGAGTGAATTGCCTGAGCCTGCAGGTTTGAGACCCACCTGGGCAACTTGGCAAGACCTCATCTCTACAATAAATCAGAAAATTAGCTGGGCATGGTACTGCACGCCTGTAGTTTCAGCTACTTGGAAGGTTGAGGCGGAAGGCTGAGGTGGAAGGATCGCCGGAGTCCAGTAGGTTGAGGCTGCCACGACACTCCAGTCTGGGTGACAGAGTGAGACTCCAACTCAAAAAAAAAAGAAAGTCTATGTGCCAGCTGGGTTCTAAGCACCAAGGGCACCATATTTAAAGGGCATTCAAGAATTTTGTCCTTTTAATGCTTACTTTCTATGGGGTAGACAGACCACAGACACATAATTGGATATCAAGTAATAGCCAGTGCTACTGAGAATATTTAATCAGAATCAGAGGTCAGAGAGTGATAAGTGTCTGTGTAGCAGTCAACAAAGGCTCGCCAATCTAGCATAGTAGACAGGAACCTACTGTTTTAGTGATAAAGAGATTTCAGGCTGGAATTAAATCCTGGCTTTGCTATGCTGTATAGCGTCTTTGGGGCCTTAAGAAAGTAGTATAAATTTTTGAGCCTCAGTTTCTCATCTGACAGTTTCTCTTCTGTAAAATGAAGAGAATATTGCCTATTTTAAGGGTTATTGTGAGGATTTAAGTAGATAACATATTAAAAGCATTTAGCAGCTCATGTACAACCAACACATGACAATTAATATTACTAGATGATGTAGTAAAATCATAAAGAAAAATTCTGGTGTATCACCACCATCAAAATCATCATTGTCACAGTAATAGTCTAAAGTTCACATTATGTACCAGGCTGTTCTGAGAATTTCCCATGAACTCACATTTAGTCTTCAAACAGCCCAACTATTATTAGACCCATGTAACAAGATGAGAAAACAGAGAGAACTGGACCGGTTGAAACCTACAGAGGATAGGTGACTTGTTAAGATCAAATCGCAAGACAGTGTCAAATTCAGGCCCAGGTCCCAAACTTTCCAATCTCCAGACCAATGCACTCACCAGACAAGTTTCACTCATCTCCTCTGACACCATATGCCTATCAAGAAAATGGGTTTGAGATGAATTCCTGCAGTTCGGGTCTACAAAGTCTCCCTGGGGTAGCTAATTGGGACCTTCCAGAAAGTGTTTTGTGATCAAGTGCTTGGGAAATCTGGGTTGGGCAAGATCAGAGAGCTCTCTGTGTTGCTCTTCTCCTGGGAGGGATGAATATGCTAATGACACTAATGAATATCAAGAGCCAACGAATCCCATCCTCCACACTGGTCGAAATCAATGACAGCACTGACTGTCCCTGAGTGTCCTGGGGAAGTGCTGGGGGAGGGACAGCCTGCGTGCTTGACGTTGCATTTACCACACTGCTGGTGTCCACAGACCCCTGCTTCTCTGAAATTCATTACTTCTCGTTTTAAGCTCTAGTTCCAAAAAAGAGAAAAAAGAGCATTTTCAGGAAACATTTCTCTCAAATTTTTAATCTGTAAATCCCCTGTCTCTAATGAAATATCCACACATTCCTCTTCCTCTGCTGGAATGGCCATTTAAAAATGTTTTTTACACTGAGTAAATAAGCCTAGCTAATAAACATTTGTCTCATGCTGATTATCCCCGTCATTAGAGAAGTAGGAACAAGACCAGCTTGGCAAAGCAGCAGCCTCTTCCAGGGAGCAGTCTGAGTGGGCTGGAGAAGGGCTTCCAGAGCTGCAGCCCAAACATGGCTGCCAAATCTGTCTTCTGGGAGTCAGTCTCTTGTACCCCCTTGCTTGAATTGTTGGCCGTTGAGCTGGAGTGGGAATAGCCATAGTGGCCAGGCATGAGGTTCACAACTGTCATCCCAAAATTTTGAGAGGATTGCTTGAGGTCAGGAATTTGAGATCAGCATGGGCAACACGGTGAAACTGTGTCTCCACACAAAAAATTGGGGAAAAAAATGATGGACATGGTGACCTGCAACTGTAGTCCAACGTACTGAAGAAGGTGAGGTGAAAGGATCACTTGAGCCCAGAAGGTCAAGTTTACAGTGAGCTAGCTACCATTGAGCCACTGCACTCCTGCCTAGGCAATAGAGCAAAACTCTGTCTTTTAAAAAAAATAAGTAAATAACCATTATAGTGCATTACATTTGGCAGTTCACTTGGCACTCTCATATCCATTCTCTTATCCCATCTCCCTGTTTTGTACCCCCTGTCATCATGGCACTGACCATGTTATAACTTAGATTCATCATGTGCAAGAGATGCCGGGAGGGACATGCCTAGGCACACTTATGACTTCTCATCTCAAGTTGAACTGAGGCACTCAACTTTTCTACCTCAGAACTTCCTCTGAAGCTATGGCAGTTGGCTCTACCTCACAGCCCAGAATTCCAGGAGAATTAATGTCTGAGGCTGCAAGTCTCAACAAAGGGGTTGAACTCAGATGAGTACCTCAGCCTCTTGTACTTCAGAGCTACAATGTTGACTTCATTCTCCATGGTTTCCTAGAGTCTCCAGGGGGTTGAACCCACAGTGGTGATCAGCTCATTAACACACCCTCTACTGACTTTTCCTCTGTGATGGCATAGCTTTCCTCAGTTGGCAACAGCTATTGTAAGAAACCACTCCAAAATTGTATTTAGCACATGAATCTACTAGGCTGTAGGTCAGGAGGCTCTTCTGGGTTGGGCTAGACCGATCTTGGCTGCATTTACTCATATGTCAGTGGGGCGGGGTTTGTCACATGGTGACTAGGCTGAGATGGCGGATCTAAAATGGTTTCTCTCACCTGCCAGGCAGTTGACTGGCTGTCAAGCGCAGTAAAAGAGGGGCTGAGCCACATGTCGTATGCACT
Organism: Cephalopachus bancanus; assembly: GCA_027257055.1. Classification (NCBI taxonomy): domain Eukaryota; kingdom Metazoa; phylum Chordata; class Mammalia; order Primates; family Tarsiidae; genus Cephalopachus; species Cephalopachus bancanus. The sequence continues at coordinate 47,704 of JAPVLO010000800.1, read as the reverse complement.
TGGGAGAATCAGGGTTTCCAGAAGCAGCACCCCCCAGTCTGTGTGTGCACTCCATGCCTCTGCTGTATCATGGTAGCTAGCATGGCAGGCAGCTGTAAGACCTCCAACTGCAGGCACTGTCACTGACTGCATGAGTTTGCTAGGGTTTCTGGAACAAAATGCAGTTGTCCCTCAGAATCCACGGGAGATAGGTTCCAGGGCCCCACAGACACCAAAATCTGAGGATGCTCAAGTTCCTGATACAAAATAACACAGTATATGCATATAACTTACGCATGTCCTCCCATATATTATAAATCATCTCTGGATTACTTCTAACACCCTATGCAATGTAAATGCTATGCAAATAGTTGTCATACTGCATTGTTTTTTATTTGTATTATTTTTTATTGATGTATTGTTTTTTTTTCTTAAATGTGTTTGATCTGAGGTTGCTTGAATTTTAAGACACAGAGCCTACAGATACAGAGGGCTAACAGTATCACAAGCTGGGTAGCTTAAACAAGACAGACTTATTGTCTCACCATTCTGAAGGCAAGACATCCAAGACCCAGGTGCCAGCAGGGTTGATTTTATCCTGAGGGCTCTCTCCCTGGCTTCTAGATGGTTGCCTTCTCTTGGGTGTTTACATCATCCTCCCTTTATACATATCTGTGTCCAAATTTCCCCTTTGTACAAGGACACCAGTCATATTAGGTTAGGGCCCCCCGCTCCAGTACGACTTCATCAGCAACAGTCTTGTTTCTACATAAGTCACATTCTGAAATATTGAGGGTTAGATCTTCAGCATGTGAATTTGGGGGGAGCAATTCAGCCCCTGACCATTAGCTAGGGCTGTGGCACTCTGAAATCCCGCTCTGCACTGAATCCATGCTTCCCACAAGCTCCTCGCAGCAAGTAACTGAGCTTAGCAGGGATACTGAGGCAGGCTCCTTCCTGGGAGACATGGGACTCCAGAATTTCTGGACTCTATTTCTTTTTATACCAGCTTACAAATTAGCCAACTATTTTCTGAGCTCATCTCTTTCTTGCAGTAACAATCAAGAAATGCTACTAACTTTCGGTTTCCCAATCTTTATACCTTAAGCTGCAAGTACCTTCACTAAATCATCTGCCCTCTAAGTTGTTCATAACACAGCCTTGCCAAATATTTCACCACTATATAACATAGGTCACCATTTTTCCAACCTTCAACAAGTTTTCTTGAGCACCAGCAGGCCCTATAGCCCCTGCTCTGTATTTTTTGAGGTTTGTGTTTTGGCAGCTCCCCACTCCTGGTACACTAATACAATCTATCAAATATCTCTCTAGGTCGTGAACTCATTTATGGGTTCACTCATTTATGGAGGGGGAAGAGGCAGATGAAATGGAACACAGAATGTTGCACTTGCAGAGCAGTTAACATAAGATGGAGAATGTGCTGGGGGTCTTTATCAAAGAAGGAGCATTGCTATGGTCTGCATGTAGGTGCCGCTTCAAAATTTGCATATTGCAACTTAACCCAATCTACAGTATTTTGTTATGACAGCACAAAGCCAGGGTTCATGGAGATCATGGGGTGAGTCTCAAGTCTCCCCCAAGCTCCACTTGGCCCCCTCCTGCTTATATTTCCTTTCTGCAGGGAGGAGCAAGAATCCCCATAAGGTCCTGCTTACTTGTATTTGTGAAAATTCAAAATAAGTCACGTCGAGAGCCAGGGAACATAGGAGCCTGTTCTTCTGCTGCAGCATTTGGCTCATTGAAGGCAATGTGGAGTGATGGGGAGCCGGCAGTAAGGCAGTGGAATTCTGGTACTAACCCTTTTATGATGGCATCCTTTGTAGTAGCTGCCATAGGCACAGAAGCCTATAAGCTTATCTCTAATCATCACAAAATACTTCTCAGTCTACCTATCTTCCAGAAAGGAATACTCAGACCCACAGACACAAAGCAACTAGCTCAAAATCACACATTTGTTCATGAGTGAACCTGAATCATGAACTGGAGACTCAGAGTTCCAAATCCCTGACCTTTTTCTTAAAGCAACCTGACCTAGCAATGAAATAACATCTTTGATCCTCAAGTTTTTCCATCTGGAGCATGGGCTGAACTAGGAATCTCCAAGTCTTCTTTTACTTCTGGGACTCTTTGTCTCTAAGGATAGGAATAATAAAACACCTTTGCCTTAAGCACTTTCCAATTCATAAGCTCTGTCATACTCATTGGATCCAATCACTGCACCCAGAGGCATTAAATAGAATAGATACATTAACATTGGAGGAGGGGAGAAGAAACAACCCTCTTTACATAATAATTCCCACTATGTTGCGTCTATAAGTAACTCATGAAAACAATCAGCCTTCTCTGGAATGCCCTGATTGTGGTGGATATTGGGATACAAAGGCCATGCAAATGCTCTAGGCTGATTGAGAAGGGGCCACTTCTAAATCAGCTGGGCTAAGTGCTCTGCATAAGTTGAATATTTGGGTTAATTACTAGAGCCAGCTGATGAAACACAAGAACATGGGAGCCTCCTGTCATCTCTCAGAAGCTAAAAGACAAAGGTATTCTATGACTAATGTTTATTGTGGTGCCCAAAGGGCATTCCGATTACTTCTCTCTGTGCCTGTGTCCTTGAAGACCCTGATGCTTGGTTGCACCAGACCCATCTTGGCAAAAATACTGCCTAAGGAAAAGAGAGGAGAGAGATAAAAATAAATCTTATCTGCTTTCTGTCTAATAAACTCAGCAGCTTCCATCTATCCCCTATTCATTCACTCATTCCACATGCTTTCATCCAGCCCCTGGTCAGGGCCAAGCACTGGGCTGGAACTCAGAGATTGTGGAGATGGAATAGGGGAATACAGGCTTTATGTGAGCAGTGATTGTCTAAGATATGTATACAGAGATTGTAAAACAATGGAGAAAATGCCTTTAAAAAAGTGTGTGGTGCTGTGGATAGGCAACACAGGCTGAAACTCAAGACTAGAAAGTCAGAGAAATTTTTCGAGAGGGAGCAGATATCTGACTTGGGCTTGGACAGAGCACCACAGGGTAGCATAGAAAGCAACTTGTGGATAACTTACTGGATTGGCAGTGATAACTTGAATCTTCCTTGAGATGGTTAAAGTTACCAGTCCAGCTGTGAAAGCCTGAGTTTACAGATGTCTCTGCCAGAGTTTATATGAGGCATATGGACAAGGGACCAAAGATTGGCTCCTACCAAGAATGCAGGAGTTTCGGTTAGTCTCCATCTTGGTTCTACTGGCTCTGCTTACATACTTGAGTCTGGAGAGGTTATGCAATGGACAGAGACTTGGGACAATCACATCAGGGTTTGGTTCCAGTCTTAGCCATTTTCTAGCTGTGGGACTTACCCTCTTTGATCTCGGTTTCCTGACAAGTGAAATGGGGATAGTTATACCTAAGTTATGGGGAGATGGTGAGAATTAAAATGGTTCTTCCTGGCCCCCAGGAACTTAACATTGTCCTGGGGCTGCCTCTGTCACTGTAGTGACAACACTCTGTAGCTAGGGTAATTTTGAAGGTAGAGATGGTATCTTATTCATCTCTGAATGCTCTTGGAGCACTTCCTGAGTGCTATTAGGCACTCAAGAAACATTTGATGCCACTGTGGTAGATTGTAGTATGATATTACTGTTCAGCAAACATTTGCTTCCTGAACTTCTCTTCTTTGTAATATATTTCTCCACCCTACTGACATTGGGCTTGACCATGTGACTTGCTTTGGCCAATGGAATGTAAATGAAGTCAATGAATATGCCACATCAAAGCAGAGACAAGTCCTAATGTGGCATCTGACACGGAGTAAATTCTGGTAAATGAGCATTTTTTGCATTAGTAATGACCCAAGTCCCTTGCTTCCCAGTCCAAATCTTGTACTTTGGTGTCTGAAATGTCAAATCATTTTACCAGAATGACGGGGGTGGGGGGAGAAGGACCGGAAGTTGCTTAAATTATTGATTTCCTTTGAACAGCCTCTCATCCTGCAGGAGGAGCATGCGGTAACAAAGGCCTGGTGCCTCTGAGTTTGTTTTCAATCCATTGCCAAAATCCTCTTTTCCCTTAGCTCTTTGAAAATCGCATGCTGGCACTTTGCACAGGAGTTTGTTCCCTTCATGAAATAACAAAAACAAACAAAAAGTAGACCTTTGAAATGCTGTTTTGCCCCCTCCTAAGAGCTAGCATTTGTGAGTTGTAAATTAACATTCTCTATGCTTCTTTCAATAGAAAATTAATCAGGGTCCTGAAATTCCTGCACATCTATATTTAATACACAGGCAATTGTGAGGAAAGCACGGATGTCTTCAACTTCTTTTACATGGAAAGAACAACAGGGTATGCACTTTTTTGTGCACACTATCGCCTTCAGAAATGGGTTGTCGAGGTCATGGTATGCTCTCTCTGTACACAGTCACAGAAAGAGCAGTGAACTGAGAATAGGGAAGCCTGATTCTAGTTCACGCCCTTTGCTAGAGTATTTGGGCAAATCCCTCAACTTCTCTGAGCCTCAATTCCCTCATCTGCACGATACAGGGAGTGGGCAAAAATGATTTCTGAAGTCTCCAGTCAGATTTCAAGTTTGCTTAAAGTACATGAAAATGTGCTAAAGAAAGAAATGATAGTGGCCATTTCTGTCTAGGCTAGAAAACCTTATCAAATATATATCTATTAAGGTGTGGACTGTCTTGAAGGATATTTCAGTTTCAGGATTGCTAACCCCATCACCACAGTGCCAGGCTGAACGCTGGCAGCAAGGGCCATGGAAGAAGTACCCTGAGGAAGCCTGAGCAGCAGAGAGAGGCCAACCCAAGCATGGAATGGCTCCAGAGCTTTGCCATCAGGTCACGAGTCTGAAGATTGTAGTAACTGCTGGAGAGGGGGCTCTCAATCCCTTTTGCAAAAGGAACAGCAGCTGGCAGAAAAAGTGAGCAGACTCCCTAATGCCTGGGCAGAGAAGCAATCCAGGGCAGCTTCTGTGGAACAGTAGAGCTGCATCTTGAGACCAGGCACTGATCTCTGTGTTGCGTTGGGGTTGCTTTTTGTGACCTCAGAGCACAAGCCCTGGTGAAAAATGGCAGATGAGGAACCCCAGATGATCCACCCTCTGCCCTGAGCCAGCTGCTGGGTGCAGACTGAAACGGAGGCTGGTGAATGCCTAGCTGACTTCCCTATGCCCCTAACAGCAAGCAAAAGAGATCAGGAGGGCAGGGCGGAGACAGGAGGCTCCATTCCATCACTGTGACGTGGATGCCCTGGGAACTGTGACCATGCTGGGAGAGGAAAGAGGGGGTGATATCCCAAGAGATGTTGTGTCAAGAGATGCCCCTTCCTTCACATGGACATGTGCTAGCTGCCAATTGCAGACAGTAGGGAATGAAGATTCTGACAACTTAAATTCCAACAGTGAAGAGGGAACCTGCAGTACCAGATCTGCAGTCACAGAACCCATCACACAAGGGAGCCCCCTTCTCAAAGAGACATACAAAAGCTGGGAACACTTTATCAACTTTTTTGGTGGGGAGGGTACTGGTTTGTTTGATTATCTCATTTGGTTGCTTTTTTCTTGGTTGGTTTTCTCTTTTTTGTTCCTCCTATTTCTCTCTCTTTGTTCTTTCTCTGCTTTTTTCTTTCATTCTTTTTCTTGTTTCCTTTCTTCTTTATCTCTTTCTCCTTCTTTTCCTTTTTTCTCTCCTTCTTCTATCTCTTTTCCTTCTTATACCCTGTCTTGGACTCAGGGGCTATACAAGCATAACCACTGTAAGGCCATGTTGTGCAGAGACAGAGAGTGAGTCCCAGCTGAACCATTCATCAGATAGCAAATATTATGACCTGTCAATAGGTTCTGAATCCTTGCAGCCCATCCCCCATCCCCTAGAAAGTGCTCAAAATTATAGACAGCACCACACCCCACCCCCAGCCCTATTTCATAAGTGAGCAAACCCAGAGTCCTGGCTAAAGGAAGGACAAAATGTAGAGCAAATATCAGAAGTGACTGCTTCTCCATTACCACTGAGCAAATAAATTAAAAAGAAATATAATAGTACTAATACAAATGAAGAAAAACCAACAAAAACCCAATAGTGGCCAACAGAGCCCCTGCAAAGAGTCAGTGCTAGAAAGAACAGCTACTGGGGCACAAGCAATGGCTTTCTATAAGAATGACAGTACCCAGATGATACTTATGGAGATCAGAGAATCATTGGACAGAATGAATGAAAATCAAGAAATGCAAGGGCTAAAACTAAATGAAATTGCAATGGAGCTTGAAAGACTCAAGAAAGAATACTTAAACATAACAGAAATAAAGAACTCCATCCAAGAAATAAATAACAAATCAACAAGCATGGAATGCAGAATTGACCAAACAAAAGAAAGACCCTCAGAACTGGAAGACCAAAATAAGAAATCAACTTAAAAATATTTTCTATTAAAAATATAGAAAAAAAAATCTTAAGAAGAAAGAAGAAGCTCTCCAAGAGATGTGTGATTTTATCAAAAAAGCTACATCTGATCAGAATACCTGAAATAGAATGAGAAACAGAAAACACTCTGGAACAAACATTCCATGAGGTAGTTCAAGAAAACTTCCCTCATCTGGTCAGAGACATGACTATACAAACACAAGAGATTCAGAGAACCCCTTCAAGACGTCTTATGAGATCTACACAAAATAGGTATAAAAGAAAAAATTCTGAAGGCAGTAAGGGAAAAAGTTCAGACTACTTACCAGGGGAGATCAATCAGAATTACTGTGGACTTTTCTGCAGAAACACTGCAGACCAGAAGGAATTGGACCCCAATCTTTAATATTTTCAAAGATAAACAATTTAAACCAAGAATTTCCTACCCAGCCAAGTTAAGTTTCATCACAAATGGAGAATTAAAATCCTTCCCAGAAATCCAATCCCTAAGAGAATATGCTGCTTCCAGACAAGTTCTACAGAAGATTCTTAAAAAGGTGCTGTACACAGAAGAAAAAAGTAATAAAAGAAAGCCCATATGCTTCACAAGATCACAAACAAATATGGAAGTAGCAGAACACACAGCACACTCACAAAAATGAAAACACACACATATATGAACACAAAAGCTAAACAAAAACAAAAAAGCCTTATAAGAGCATCACGACATGGGCAAACTCTCACATTTCAATAATCAGCCTGAACACGAATGAACTAAATCCACCACTGAAAAGACATATAATGGCAAACTGGATAAAACAAAACAAAACAAAACAAAAAACCATGACCCAGTAATTTGCTGCCATCAGGAAACTCATCTTACCACAAAGGATGCCCACAGACTCAAAGGCAGAGTATGGAAAACAAATTTTCAGGCGAACTGATCATAAAAGAAGGAAGGAGTCACAATCTTAATATCAGAAAAAACAACCTGTAAGCTATCAAAAAATAAAAAAGATGTGGAAGGATACTATATAACCATAAAAGTTTCAATCCATCTACAAGAAATATCCATCCTTAAATATATGCACCCAACACAGGAGCACAACTTTTATAAAGCAGCTACTAAGTAAACTAAAAGATATTGACTCTAACACTGTCATAGTTGGGGACTTAAATACCATGCTAATGACCCTAAATAGATCATTGAGGCAAAAAAAGCAACAAAGAGATCTGAAACCTTAACTTGATGCTTGCCCAAATGGACTTAATAGATATCTAAAGAACCCTCCACCCAACAACCACAGAATATACATTCTGCTCATCACCACATGGAATGTACTCCAAGGTCAACCACATCCTCAGTCATAAATCAAGCATAAACAAATTTCAAAAGATTGAAATACTGCCATGAACATCCTCAGACCACAGTGGAATAAAACTGAATATCTCCACCAACTAAATTCCCCCCAAATCCACAAAGACATGGACACTAAACAGCATGATGTCAAATGACCCTGGGTCAACACAGAAATCAAAACAGAAATTCAAAGACTCCAAAAACAAATTAAAATGAGGAGACATCTTACCAAAACCTCCAAATGCCATGAAATCAGTTCTAATAGGGGAATTTATATCTCTATGAAGACACGTCAAGAAAATAGAGAATCAATTAACAGCCTAACAAATCATCTATTGGAAATTGGAAAAGTAAGCCCACCAAAAACCTAACTTCACCAGAAGAATTCAGCTCACCAAAGTAAAAGTCCCAGTACAGGACATAGAAGACAAAAATATCATAGAAAAAACCCACAGAACAAAAAGCTGGTTCGTTAAACGAGATTGATGGATCTCCAGCCAGAATGACCAAGAAAAAGAGAGAAAAGACCCAAATAAACATAATCAGAAACGCAAAAGATCAAGTCACAACTGACCATGAAGAAAAAAGAAAGGTTATCAGAGATTACTATGCACACCTGTACAGAAAGAAACTCAATAATCTAAATGAAATGGAGGACTTTCTGACATCACACAACCTCCCAAGGTTGAAACAAGAAGAAACTGAGATCCTAAATTCACCAATAACAAGTCAGGAAATTAACTCCATCATAAGAAAACTACCTACAGAAAAAAAGCCCTGGACCAGATGAATTTCTATCAGAATTCTAGGAAACATACAAGGAGGAGCTGATACCAATCCTATTGGAAGTATTCCAGGCAATTGAGAAAAATGGAACTCTCCCCAAATCATTTTATGAAGCTAACATCACACTGACACCCAAACCAGGTAAAGATTCAACAAAGAAAGAGAACTACAGGCCAATATCCCTGAGGAACATAGATGCAGAAAATTCTCAACAAGATTCTTGCAAATTGGAATCAACAAAACATCTCAAAATTCATCCACCATGACAAAGTAAGCTTCATTCCTGGGTTGCAGGGCTGGTTCAACATCCACAATACCATAAATGTAATGAAATACATCAACAGATGTAAAAGCAAGAACCACATGATTATATCGCTAGATGGAGAAAAAGCTTTCAATCAAATCTAGCATCCTTCTTGATAAAAACCCTTCAATACCTAGGCCTAGAGGGAACATACCTCAAAATAGTAAAGAGCCATCTATGATAAACTTACAACCAACATATTGCTAACCAGACAGAAATTGGAAGCATTGCCCCTGAAAATAGGAATAAGAAAAGGCTGCCCATTCTTACCCTTCCTGTTCAACATAGTGTTGGAAAGTCCTAGCTACAGCAATCAGGCAAAAGAAGGAAATCTCTGGTATTCAAATTGGAAAAGAGGAAGTCAAGTTATCCCTCTTTGCTGGATACCTCAATTCTATACCTCAAAAATTTAAGAAAACCTGACAAAAATCTCTTTACACTGACAAAGGACTTTGATAAAGTCTCAGGGTACAAAATAAATGTGCAAAAGACAGTCACATTATTATACCCAACAACAAGCAGGCAGAGAACCAAATAAAAGGCACGATCCCATTCACAATAGCCACACACACACACAAAAATAGCTCAGCATCTTTCTAACCAGAGACGTGAAAAATCTTTACAATGAAAACTACAAAACAATGCTCAAAGAAATCCAGGAAGACACAAACAAATGGAAAAATACTACATGCTCATGGATTGGAAAAATCTACATTGTTAAGAAGTCCATCCTTCCAAAGGCAATCAACAGATTCAATGTAATACCCTTTAAGTTGCCAACATCATTCTTCTTGGACCTGGAAACAACAAAACAGAAATTCATATGGAAACATAAATGACCATGAATAGCCAAAACACTCCTTAGCAAAAGAAACAAAGTGGGAGGCATCACACTTCCAGACTTTAAAATTTATTATAAGACTACAATAATCAAAACAGCCTGGTATTGGTATAAGAAGAGATATATAGACCAGTGGAACAGGATAGAGACTCCAGAAGCAAAACCTCAATCTCTCAACCAATTCATCTTCGACAAAGCCTCCACCAACACCCACTGGGGAGAAGAGAACCTATTCAGCAGGTGATGCTGGGAAAACTGACTGACCACATACAGAAGAATGTAACAGGACCCCTTCTTCTCACCATATACAAAAATCAACTCCAAATGGATTAGACCTAAATGTAAAACCTCAAACTTTAAGAATCTTGGAAAACACAGGAGACACCCTCATGGAAATTGGAACTGGCAACAAATTCCTGATCAAAACTCCAAGTGCCCATGCCATAGGAGAAAAGATAGACAAGTGGGACCTCATCAAACTGGCAAGCTTCTGCAAAGCAAAAGAAACCATCAATAGAGCAGGGAGACAGCCTACAGAATGGGAAAAAATACTTGCCAACTGCATATCTGACAGAGGCCTAACATCTAGGATCTACAAGGAACTTCAAATATACCGAAAAGAAAAAAGCCAACAGCCCCATTACAAAGTGTGCAAAAGATATGAACAGACACTTCTCAAAAGAAGACATACAAGCAGACAACAGATACATGAAAAAATGCTCAGTCTCACTAGTCAGAAAAGAAATGCAAATTAAAACTACACTGAGATATCACTTAACTCAGGATGGCCATCATCAATGACTCAGAAAACAACAGATGCTGGAGAGGATGTTGTTGGTGGGAGTGTAAACTAGTACAACCTCTGCGGAAAACAGTTTGATGAGTCCTAAAAGGTCTAAAAATCGACCTTCTATATGACCCTGTGATCCCCCTACTGGGAATATACCTGGAGAAACTCTATGAAAAAGATACCTGCACATGCATGTTTATTGCAACATTGTTCACAATAGTGAAAATATGGAACCAGTCATGCTACCCATCAAAAGAGGACTGGATAAAAACGTTTGGTACAGCTGGGCTCGGTGGCTCAGCCTGTAATCCTGCGCCTTTGGGAGGCTGAGGTGAGTGTATTGCCTGAGCCCACAGGTTCGAGACCCGCTTGGGCAGTGAGACCTCATCTCTATAATAAATAAAAAATCAACTGGGTGTGGTAGCGCATGCCTATAATTCCGGCTACTTGGAAGGCTGAGGCGGAAGGATCGCCAGAGCCCAGCAGGTCGAGGCTGCAGTGGCTGGGAGCGGCCACTGCACTCCAGTCTGGGCGACAGAGTGAGACTCCAACTCAAAAAAACAAAAAACAAAAAAAAACATTTGGTGCATATACACGATGGAATATTACACAGCCATAAAGGACAAAATTATGTACTTCACTGCAACTTGGATGGACTTAGTGACTATAATACTGTGTGATCTATCACAGAAACAAAGAACTGAATATCAAATGTTCTCAATCATAAGTGGACCTTGAACAATTATCATATGACTATAAGAAAAGGATTGTCAGTAGTGGGAAATTTCCAGGGAGGGAGGCGGGATTGGCAATAGTGGGATTCTGCTGGGGGAGGGGGACATACCTCATCAACAAGGATAACTGCATAATGAACATTTGCATACTTAAATTGTATTGAATTGAATTGTGCCCCACATCTTTAAAATAAAAATAGAAATAAATAAACAGGTGCTGGCAAGGATATGGAGAAAAGGGAACACCTCTACACTGTTGGTGGGAATGTAAACTACTTCAACCTCTATGGAAGACAGTGTGGTGAGGGACAGAACGCCATTCAGCCACAAATCAAATACAGTTATTGGGTTGATTTTACAAAAAAGGAGAGAAACATCGAATAAAGTGGACATGGCAGGATAACTCAAATGTTTCTCGGAAACTGAATTTTCACCCAACAGCTAGAGCTGAAGCAAAATGTGGGTACATCAAGCCAACAAATATTCACAGTGCAGATTGTACTAGATCATTTTATTTCATTTGTGAGAAGACTTTTACATGCCTTGCTAATTCAAAGAATTACTAAAATCAAAGTCTTAATGTTTTCATCTTTAAGGGCTTTTAATAGAACCAACAGCAACAAGAACAACAGCTTGGGGGTTTACCAAAATTAGTCACCAGCCATGATTTAGAAAGGATTTTGTCTCTCAAAACTTTCCTGTGTAAGTGAAAAACAAAAAGTTTTTTATATAACAAAATCACCTAAATTCAATAGATTATTTATTTTTTGAAATGTCAAGAATCAATAAATGAGAAAATATAAAACAAATTTATTTTAATTGGGTGAAATAGTTTATATTTAAATTTCTTAATCATTCAATTAACTTCATTTGAATAGGTTAGTAGCACATTCACATTATCCAAAATACAAAAGCAACAAAACGATAAATTGTATAAACAAATTCTTCTTTGCTATCTTGTTCCCTACTCTCCTAGTCCCCTCTTCAGAGACAAATAGTTTCTTAGATATGAGTTGAGAGATATCCTATGAAAGAACATATATATGCTATCTGCTAAATTAAATGTTATGTAGCTGTAGAGTATGGTTGCTTTTTAATTTTTCTAATTTAAAATATATCTTGCAGATTTTTCCATATCAATACATAAAGTGTTGCTTCACTTTTTGTAAGCATTTTCAAGCATTCCACAAAATAGATGTACCAAAAATTATTTGACTGGTTATATTTCAGTGGATATTTAGGTTTGTTCAATAATTTGCAGTTATAGAACAATATCACAATGAATAATGTTATTCAGCTTTTTTGGTATAGAAATATTCATGTGAGCCGGGCTCTGTGGCTCAGCCTGTAATCCCGTGCCCTTGGGAGGCTGAGGTGAGTGGATTGCCTGAGCCCGCGGGTTCGAGACCCGCCTGGGCAACTTGGCGAGACCTCATCTCTACAATAAATCAAAAATTAGCCAGGCGTAGTAGCGCGTGCCTGTAGTTCCAGCTACTCAGAAGGCTGAGGCGGAAGGATCGCCGGAGCCCAGCAGGTCGAGGCTGCGGTGGCCGGGAGCGGCCACTATACTCCAGTCTGGGTGGCAGAGTGAGACTCCAACTCCCCCCAAAAAAGAAATATTCATGTGATAAATCTCTATCATTGTAATTTCTGTGTCAAAATTATGCACATTTTAATTTCAATAGATATTTAATAATTGCCCTTTATACAAATTATGTTCCTTTCATTTCCAAAAAGCAATGTTTTTTTTGAGTTGGAGTCTCACTCTCGCCCAGGCTGGAGGGCAGTGGCATACTCCCGGCCACCGCAGCCTCGACCTGCTGGGGGGTTCTGGCGATCCTTCACCTCAGCCTTCCAAGTAGCTGGAACTACAGGTGTGCGCTACCACGTCCGGCTAATTTTTTTTTTATTTATTGTAGAGCTGAGATCTCGCCAAGTTACCAGGAGGGTCTTGAACCCGCGGACTCAGGCAATTCACTCACCTCTGCTTCCCAAAGTGTGGGATCACAGGCTGAGCCACTGAACCCGGCCCCAACAAGCAATGTTAAGAGTGCTTGCTTCTAATGTCTTTACCATTACAGTTTGTTACCAGTTTGTTTAATTTGCCAATAAAATATTTGCTAATTAAAAATAAATAAATAAAACAGGTTCTGGCGAGGATATGGAGAAAAGGGAACACTTCTACACTGTTGGTGGGAATGTAAACTACTTCAACCTCTATGGAAGAAAGTGTGGTGATTCATAAAAGATCTAAATACTGATCTTCAATATGACCCAACAATCCTCCTCCTGGGAATATACCTGGAAGAACTTAAATCATTCTACAAAAAAGATACCGGCACACATGTTTATTGTAGTTCTATTCACAATAGTAAAAACAGGAAACCAACTTTGCTGCTCATTGAAGCTAGACTGGATAAAAAAATTTGGGGTACATATACATGATGGAATATTACACAGCCATAAAGAAGAACAAAATTATGGACTTTGCAGCAACTTGGATGGATTTAGAGTCTATCCTACTTAGTGATCTATCACAGAAACAAAGAATTGAGTGCCACATGTTTTCACTCATAAGTGGACCCTGAACATTTATCATAATACTATAAGACAGGGACTGGCAGTAGCGGGGAACTGCCAGGGGAGAGTGAGGGGGCCACATAACATCAATAAGAATACCTGATCTCAAACCAGGTAAAATGGGAACCAAAGTGAGGCTCAAACTTTACCTTTACAATGACCACTTGTATACCTAATCCTGAGTTGTACCCCACATCTTTAAAAAAATTAAAAAATATTTGATCAATGGAAAACACTGTGAAAACACATATAATATCTTGCCCCAAATTTCAAATCACACTTCCTCCCACTGTAACTGAGCATGGTTGTGTCTACTCTTACCATATTTATGTGTATGTAATTTTATATGTAATTTACATTATGTGTAATATAAAAAATGATTTAGGTTAAAAATAAATAAATAAATAAAAATGAGGGTGGAGTCTATGACCATATCATCCTGAACATGCCCACTATCATCTGATCTCTGAAGCTAAGCAGGGTCAGACCTGGCTAGTATTTGGATGGGAGGACATGAGGGTAGAGATAGCTTTTGTGAAGATACATGTATGTTCTTCTGTGTGCTTATGTGTGGATATGTGTGTGCACGTGCTTGAAAAGCAGTTTGGGCATGTGCGTATTATGTGGATGTCTCTGTGCATGTGGTGTGTGTGCATAAGGACCCTAGTGTGTGTTTGACTAGGTAGCCACAGGACATCAGCAACAACAGATAGCTGTGTTCAGGGACATTAATAATGATTTGTTTTGTGCTAACATTTTAGCAACAGCATTAGTCATTCCAGTGCTGACTTTAGAAACACAGAAAATGTCTCCTGAAATAGAGAAATAAACACAGGTTTTTAAATTGAACAGCCATGATTTCAAGTCCTGCCCCTGGCATTCACCCAACATCTGTGAACCTCAAGTTTGTTTCTTCCAGGTTGACTTAAGAATAAAATAGAAAAAGCTCTACAAATACCTGTGGCAGAGTGAAGGGTTCAATAAATACTATTTTCTCCCTTTTCTTCTATATAGTTATTTATTGTTTGGTAACAAATAAGCCCAAAAGTGAGCACCTTAAAACAAGTGTTTATCGGATAGTGTCTGTGGGTCAGGAGTCCAGGCAAAGCTTCACTAGGTCTTCTGGCTCACGCTCTCCCAAAGGTTGCAGTCAGTGTTTCAGTCAAGGTATGGTCTTATCTGAAGACTCAACTGAGGGACAATTTCCTTTCAAGTTCACCCATGTGGCTAATGGCAGGCCTCAGGCCCTTGGTGGCTCCTTGGCAGGAATACCCCTTCCCCTCAGTTTCTTGCCACTGAGCTTCTCCATAAAACAGCTCACAACATGGCTGCTGACATCCATCAGAACAAGGGAGTGAGAAAGTAAGAGAGGTCAAGTAGGATGGACGTCACAGTCATTTTGTGACTGAATCTCAGAGATGCCATTGATCACTTTTGTCATGTTTTGTTTGTTAGAAGCAAGTCATTAGGTTCAGCCCACACTGAGGATTTCTACAAAGGCAAGAATACCAGAAGGCAGGGCTCACTGGAGGGCATCTCGCAGGCTGCCTGGAAGCCCGTCCTCTAGCCCTCAGTGATCCACATCCTGCCCCATGCAAAATATGCTCATCTGCACACAAAATCTATAAAAATCTCCTCTCCCCTCAGTATCATTCAAAGTGCAGAATCTCATCAAATCAGGTTGGAAAGGGAGTGTGTGGGAAGGAAGCTCCTTGGGAGGAATTCCTCACACACAGCTCCTATAGTACAGTGCCTCTCAATCTGGAAGCCTGTGAAACTAAAGAAACACGGCATGTGGTCCCATATGCCCGGCATACAATGATATAACAGGCATAGGTCAACTGTCATATCTTTCTCCTTCTTTTTCTAGATTCTTAATATATATTTTGATTTTGTATTTGACTAATTCATCTATTCAACAAATACTTATTAGATACTTAGATACTTACTATATGCTCCTCATTTATTTTGCATTCCCATTCTACCAATGAGAAATCTGAGAATCAGAGACAAAATGCTACAGACTGGCCCACCAAATTAATTTTCCATCCATAAAAGAATCCTTAGAGTTCTCTATCATGAGAACTCTCTAGCCATGTCTGCAGTGAATTTTGAACTGGTTAAACTATTTTATTCATTTGTTTGTTTATATTTCAGTAGCTTTAGGGGGTACAAATAGTTTGTAGTCTGGACTTTACATGGGCCCTCCACCCCTATCTGGGCACATTGTACCCGATAGGTGGTTTTAGTCCCTCCATCCATCTCCTCTTCCCCCTTCTGAGTCTGTGGATCCTTGTTTTAGCTCCCACTTATAAATGAGAACACGTGGTGTTGGTTGTCTGTTCCCATGTTAGTGGTTTAACTCCTTTTTAGGTCCTCAACTATAAAGACTAGCCATTCAAATTCTATTATGTGGCAGAATTTTTAAGAGTAACTTAGCTAATAAGAGATCTAGAGAATCATTAGATTTAGTCATTGCTAATAAGAGCCCGTTTAATATTGCATCAAAGGCAAGATAAGGACAGAAAAATTTGAAACATGCCTAATGACAGTGCAAACTAATGGTATTTCTTAATTGTGGCTATACGTTGAAAGTTTAGGCTCTTTTTCTCAGAAATTCTGATTCAACTAATTTGTGGTGGGTTTCAGACACCAGTATTTTAACCCTCAGTTGGTTCTAAAAGGCAGACAGGGTTGGAGGCTACTGGTAGACCCAGAATGGCAAATAAAGCATACCACACCCCCCCACCTACAAGCCCACCTACAAGCCCAGAACAGACATCATTTATCAATCAAGTCCCTGATTGTCTCTGGCTGGAAAGCAGCCTTGGAGTCATCCTTATCACAGGATCTGAACAGCTACTACCAATGAAGCCAAACTGAAACAAGAGCTGGGACATACGTGCCACCCCTGACAAGTCATACTAGGTATGCTTTTCCAGTTCTAAAAATTATCACGGGTGTGGAAAGATAGGGTCTCCTCTATGCTAAGTAGATCTTATCCGATGTAGACAACTGAGGTCTAATTACCCATTGTGAAAGGGTCATTGGAAGAGCAAAGAAGGGCCAAGATAAAGAAAGAAGTTACAGATGGGTCTGATGATAAATGATTTCAGTACCCCAAGATGTTTGGCCTGCAATATACAAGAAGGAGTTTGGCCATGGGCAATATACAAGAAGGAGTTAACCTCTGCCTGTGTCCCACCAAAGCATCGCACAAGGCCCAAAAGAAGACTCTCCAGGGAGATAGATGCACTTCAAAGCCCACCTCTGTCACATACTAGAAGCATGACCTTGCACAAATTATTGAAACTCTTTAGGCCTCCTTTTCCTCATCTTTCAAATGAGGGTAATGATGCCTACTTCACAAGAATATTGCAGTGAGAAGATGTGTATAAATCACCACACAAAGTAAGCAGTCAACAAACACTGGTTGTCACCTTTATTGTCACTGCTGATGGAGTTATGGGACTCTCAGTTCACTGAGAGCCTTGAGGTCAAGAAT
The DNA here is from genome assembly GCA_027257055.1 of Cephalopachus bancanus. NCBI lineage: Eukaryota > Metazoa > Chordata > Mammalia > Primates > Tarsiidae > Cephalopachus > Cephalopachus bancanus. Next base: position 30,400 of record JAPVLO010000800.1, on the reverse strand, counting down.
CGTCTTAGAAGAGAATGGGAAGCAGTGCTCTTAGTGTTTCTCCTAGACCCAACATTGTGTGAATATTCTACTAATGGGTTATATGCATCCCTAGAAATGTCAAGAGTATTTCGTTAACAGTGTCAAATAGGCTGGACTCGGTGGCTCAGCCTGTAATCCCAGCACTCTGGGAGTCCGAGGAGAGTGGATTGCCTGAGCCTGTGAGTTTGAGACCTGCCTGGACAACTTGGTGAGACCTCGTCTCTACAATAAATTAAAAATTAGCCAGGTGCGGTAGTGCACGCCTGTAGTTTAGGCTACTTGGAAGGCTGAGGCAGAAAGAGTGCCGGAGCCCAGCAGGTGGACGCTGGGGTGGCCGTGAGCATGCCACTGATGCCGTGAGCATGCCTGGGTGACAGAGTGAGACTCCAACTAAAAAAAAAGTGTCAAGTAAAGTATTATAATAATTCATTGTAAAAACTAGAAATCGAAGAATCTACACTGAGGTAAATTCTACACTGATGTAAGTAAATACATCAATAAATGCTCTTGCTTACAGTTGAAAACCAACAATAAATTTAGAAAAATGATGAAATTACTTTTTGAAGAATGGTATTTGGCAACCACAGTAATAGTTGATTCAGGGAAGGATCACTAAGAAATGCTAAAACCAGCCGGGCTCAGTGGCTCAGCCTGTAATCACACGCCTTTGGGAGGCTGAGGTGAGTGGATTGCCTGAGCCCGCGGTTTTGAGACCTGCCCGGTCTGGCGAGACCTCATCTCTACAATAATTCAAAAAATTAGCCGGGCGTGGTAGTGCGCGCCTGTAATTCCGGCTACTCGGAAGGCTGAGGCGGAAGGATCGCCGGAGCCCAGCAGGTCGAGGCTGCGGTGGCCGGGAGCGGCCACTGCACTCCAGTCTGGGCGACAGAGTGAGACTCCAACTCAAAAAACAAAACAAAACAAAACAAAGAAATGCTAAAACCAATGGGTGAAAGTTTGAGAAATAACAGCATATTTTGATAGCCTCCAAGTATCTCTCCAAAGGAAATACTTTATTAATTAAAAAGGTAAAATGGTCACTTTATGGTGTGCACTACCATAACGCCATGAGCAATGTGAAAATAGTAATGGGACTAACTGACAACACCTGCCCCCGATATGATGCTAGGGAGGAACTCGACATGGCATCTGTGTATTCCTGCCCAGCGGGCATGTCAGAATCTAATCAGCCAAACCCAGATTGGAGGACATTCTAACAAGTCACTGACCAGGTACTCTTCACAAAGGTCAATGTTATGAAAGACAAAGAGGTAGGAACCATTTCAGATTCAAAGAGACCAGACGGACATGACAGCTAAATGCAATGTATGGTCTTGGATTGTTTTGCTATAAAGGACATTATCATAAAGTCTGAATAAGGTCTAGAGATTAGATAACAGAATTTCTTGTATTTAGCAAATAGGCACTAGTGGTATTCAAGGATAAATAGGCATCATGTCTTACATGATTCAGAAGAAAGAGAAAGAGGAACAAAGCAAGTCATATAGTGAATATTGAAGTTTAGGGGATCTGGGTATTTAGACATTCTTTGTACTACTTTACAAGCTTTCTGTAAATCTGGAGTTATGTCAGAATAAATGTTTTAATAAAGTATAAAATATAAAACATCTCTTCTGCAAATTATTTGATGCTCTTCCCATCAAGTCTAATCCCCTCCCCTTGAATATGGTCTGGCCTCAGCAATTTGCTTCTAATGAATAAGTATGTTTCTTTGAAGTTGGTCATAAAAGGAGATTCAGCAACTATTAGAGCAAGAAGATTCTGGGGCATGTGCATTGAAGCCCTGAACCACCATGCAAGAAGTCCAGTTACTGTGAAGCCACCAAACTGGAGTGGCCACATGGGGTGACCTGCTAGAGAGGAAAATACCTGCAGAGCTCCTGCTGTTCCCTAAGGACAATGGGTATTTTTTTAGTGGCAGAGTCCTGTCTCACTAATTGGCCATGGAACTTCCCTAAGTGGGGGACAGGTCCTTTCTGTGATCTCACAAAGCCAGGATGAGGGTGAGGTGTGGAAAGGGCATAAGGAGTTAAGGCCACCTTCAAATTCAGTCTGGGATTCTCTGACTGAGTGACCATAGGTGAGTCCCTGGGTCCCTTCACACCTCGGCTGTCTCGTCTCTTTCATAGACAGGCTAGAATGACCTCACCATGGATGTGTAAGCTCAGGAGAAATATTCTAAAGGAATTTTGCTAGTAGTAAAATAGAATTCTGATGTGTTATGAGATGACAGCACTTCCTGTGGCATTTTCAGCTCTGTGGGTCTGATCAGCCCCAGACCAGTCCCAGACGTGAGGACTACCACCTCCTAGTGGGCGACATAACCCCATGGGACTCCTAGTGAAAAATGTTGAGTTCCTTGCTTAATTACACCTCCCAAGACTGTGTGTGTGTGTGTGTGTGTGTGTGTGTTCCAAGGTGGAGAGAGACAACTAACATTTATTGATCACCTACCAGTTTGCCAGATACCGCTCTAGCCTGAGAAGACAGTGATGGGCAAAACATACCACATCTCAGCTCACACAGTGCCTCGCTGCTGGGATGATGTAGTTATCTCCAAGCTTGGAGCCTCAACATCCTCTTAAAATAGATCAAGCCACACAATTCTCCAAGAGGAGAGAAAAGGAAAAGGAAAATGACACGACTATGAACTCTGTTAGACACACCCTGTGGGATTGATGGGCACTTGGGAGCGCCTAATTCTCTGTGGCAAGGACTGCCTTGAGCACCACAGAATGTTTAGCGGCACCCTTGGTCTCTGCCCATAAGATGGCAGAAATCCCGCACACCCAGTTGTGACACCAAGAAAATCTCCAGAGATTGCTAAATATCTGTCGTGGTGTGAGGTACAAAACTGCCCCCATTTGAGGATTACTAGCTCAGATTTAAACTCTTGTTTCACCACTTACTTGCTGCATGACCTTAGACAAGCACTTTAACCTTGTCCTCAAGGTCCTCTGTGCCTCAGTGTCCCCATCAGAAAAATAAGAATATGAGAGGTAAATGTGAGGAACAAATAAGACTCCAGCAACCTGGTTTATTTGTATAAGCGCTATTTTGCCCACTACCCTAAATTGCCTTCCCTCCAAACACAATACTATGACCAGCTGTGGTGGTTTACACCTGCAATCCCATCACTTTGGGACGCTAAAGCAGGAAAAATGTTTGAAGCCGGGAGTCCAAGACCAACCTTTACTATATATCAAGTCCCCATTACTACAAAAAAGAAAGAAAAAAAACAAAAACCACAAAGCCATGTACACAGCAGTTACACAATGAAGGTCTGCTGACATCTAACTATGAGACTGAATCAATTAACTATTTAACTAACAAATGTGCAAAGAACTGAATGTTCTGTTCTGCATGCTAGTGCAATTGCTCATTGGGGGATGTCCTAGCTGCCTCTCTCATCATTGAAGTTAAGTCACCATGGGCTGCTGGGTTCAAGTTGAATTCTGCCACTCAAGAATTGTGTGACTACAGGCCAATTATTCAGCCTGTTAGTGCTTTCATTTCCCAGGTTTAAAATTGTAAAACCGTTAAAAAAACTAACATAACTAACTCCATTTTGTTCAAGGGGACTTTACTCATTCCTGCACGTAGGCTAGAATAATTTTAGAACCCTAAAAGATAACCCAGGAACAACGAGACCACTAACCAAGGACAAGGAGATTTCACAACTTTTCCTGGACTCCTGCCATTGCCCAGATGTCTGGGCTTCTTGGTCACCTCTTGATCTCAGCCCCCTTCTTCTTCCCTTGGGCCTAGATAAAAACCGAGCAGCAGATACACTATTCAAGAGGGTTCTTTGGGACAGTGAGAGGACAACAATAGATTTAGGTTAAGAGCATGCTATTGAGAGACCCAAGAAACCAAGAAACTTAAAAAAAAACCATATTTGCTGTAAAAGTAGTGTTTAGTTCACTATATTTCATATATCCCTACCTCATGATTACTATATATTTTGTGTATTCCTACCTCATGTATTTTATGAAATCTTAGTACTTTAAATTCTACCTCAAATGAAATCTTAGTACTTTAAATCCTACCTCAGACCCCGTAGAATTAGGCATAAGGCATATGTCAGGTGCCGGTTCGTGACCAATTGTATAATGGCTTAAGTAGTGTTTGTATTTAGAACTCTTGAGTTAAGCATTGTCAGCCCCAATTACCGGCTAACTTCTGCTTTTACAACAGGATGTAAATGATAAAGCGATAAGCCCCTTTCAGACATTCCTACGAGATCGAAGCAGACTCCGAGGCGCCAGCTGCTCTCTAGGTGGGCTTGATCACCGGGTTTCATCCCAGTGTTAATTTACCCACAGTGGCTATGCAAACTTGAGATTTTCAGAGACCTTTATGAAAACCACCTTGCTATAAGACGTTTGTGATATTTTATAAATTCCCAGAATTAGTATATGAATTTCTACCCCACATTCACTGTATGTGTTTGCAGCATTCATATTTAAAACTTTGTTAAATTTGGCTTTTGTTGTCCCATAATGACCATGTTATGTTGTGTAAATGTTAAGCAAACAAGCTTTCCTAAGCATACCTTGGGGTGGATCAGTAAACTTAAAGGGCTAATGTAACCCTTCACCTGCCTGCTCAGGTTACTATATACGCAGTGACTGTATGGATCTAACTTATCTAACATTCCACTCTGCCGTTAAGTGGGTTTCTGTCAATCACGGGCAACCCACGAAAGGCACCAACCAATACCAAGTGTGCCCGTACCCATTAGGAGAAATTACTCAATCATGTAAAATCAAGTTTAAAGTTCTTTCCCCTCCCTCTGTAACTGTGCATAAAAACTGCTTGCCATTGTGAATCGGGGCTCTGGTTCATGAAGCCTCTACGGGCTTCATGAGTGAACCCAGACTCGAGCCTGAATAAAGACCCTCGTGTGTTTGCATTGGAGCTGGCTCTTTGTGGTCTCTCTCTCTGATTAGAGTCTCGGGTCCAACAACAGGAGTCTGCCATATTCTCGGATTGCTGGCTCTCCAAAATAAAGTTACCTTCCTTGCTCCAATTCCTTGTCTCTTGACTTATTGACTATCCTGCACTGAGTACTAGTTTGGACTTGGTTACAAAATGGAGTAGTAAGATGCCTACCTCACAGGGATGTGAGGGTCAAATGCATTGATGCGTGTCATAGCTAGCACAAGCTGGGTCTCTGTGGCGCCTGCCGTGATTGCTGCCACTGTTGCTAACATTGATCCCATCATGTTCCTCTTTCATAGCCCTCAGACCCACTTCTCCAAGCATGATCCCATTTCAAGGTCTTTGCCCTTCTGCTCCCTCTGCTGGATCATGCTTCCTCCCAGACGTGAGCGTCACTCCAGACCTTCCTTCATGCTGGTCTCTTTTCATCATGCCTCCCTTGACTGCCCTAAATAAAATAGCAGCTTCACAGTCTACTCATTCTGTTTTATTTTGCATCACAACAATTATTGCCACTTGACGTTACCTATCCTGGCCAGGGTGGTGTATTGCAATGCAGTATAACACAGTAGAGGAATGATTACTGGCTTGTCTCTCCCCCACTTGCATACACATTCCAAGAGAGCATAGTCTGATTAATAGACCTTCTTCCAAGCGTCTAGCACAGTGCCTAGCACAGCATAGGTGTAATAATTATAATGAATGATGAGTGAGATTTTACAGAAGGGAGTGCCAAAGTCCTCAAGTGATTCATTCTCCATAGCATAAAACTTATCTAAATGAGCCTAAAACAGTGTTTGCCACGATAGAGTTTGCTTATAACAACCTGTTCTTTATAACAGAATAGCTGTGACTGGTTGTGGTGGGTCATACCTGTAAATCCAGCACTTTGGGAGGCTGAGAAGAAAGGACTGTTTGAGGTCAGGAGTTTGAGACCAGTGGACAACATAGCATGAACTCATATCTAAAAAAAAAAAAAAATTAGCCAGGCATGCACCAGTAGTCCCAGCTACCAGAGATCTCAAGAGCAAAGGAGCTCAAAGCTGCAGTGAGCTATGATCACACCACTGCACTCCAGCTTAGGTGACAAAATGAGTGAGACCTTGTCTAAAAAAAAAAAAAAAAGGAAAAAGGAATATCTGTATTTTAGAGACTTCCAGATCAGTTAGATTTGAGTTTCTCAAACTGTAACTATGGACCCCAGAGGGATGGTCATAGAAATTCCACCAAACAAGGATTCACAAGGTCAACAACACTGGGAAATGACGCAAATTTCTCCCCCACTTGAGGATTCATAATGCACAAGAATGCAGAGAAAACAGGTATTGAACCTGAGTTTGCTGAATATATTTCACCGTGTACCCCATCCATTAACATCTGCGTCATGCTTACAATTTAGTAAGCAAAATCTAGCATGTCTCTCAATATACAGATGCAGATAGTGAAGTGAACTGACTTACTCAGGGTCACACAGCATCTCCTGAATCCTGGAGCAGTGTGCCTTTCATAGCCCCTGGTGCTGCCCTAATGATTTTCTTAGCTGTCAGGTCACAGGAGGTCAAAAACTGAACGTAGACATCAGATTCCAGTATGAATTTGGCTTAATTATATATAAAAATTAAGGATTTGCTTTTAATCCCACCATTCCAAAAACAATCATTCATTCAACAAATATTTATGAAGTGTTATGTGCTGGGCACTGCACATTTTGCAGTAAATGAGATATGGCTATACAGAAGACTGACAGTAAAATTCTCCTTAAAGAGCTTGAAATGGATCAAACTGTCCTCAGTAAGACCCCTTCAAAGCAAGGACTTGTAGGAAATGACATATCTATATTTCATTTACTTCCATTAACACCATTCACTTGATCTAATGTTAAGGACATGCCCTCCACTGGAAGGATTCCAGAATCAAACACTCCCTTTCACCGTGCACATTGCAGAGAAAAAACGCAAAAAGGTTGGAGTTGGTCAGGCTTTTCTGTGGAGCACCTCAGCCTGCAGATGTTCTAGTTTCAAGTTCATTGACATTTCATTTTGGGCTCCTACAAGTCGGTTAAAAAGCATCTCCCCCACTTGCTAGAGTGCACAAATGAAACTGCCTATTTAAAACTAGGATTTCTTTTGCAAAGCAAATTGACTCACCCATTTCAAAACTCTTCAGAAAGCATAGTTTCTCAAAAGCCATGTCATTCCAAAACATACCATGGGTTTCAGATGGAGAAAGGTCGAGCTATCTTTCTAGATGGTCTTTCCAATGAACTGACAGCATCTGTCTAGGAACCAGGAGGGTTGTCTTATGTTATTTTAAAAAGAAGATGCCAAATGAAAATAAAAACTCCGAGCTTGAGGAGTCTGCAACAGAGACTCTACACGTGTGTATGGAATAAAAAGAAACCCAAGAAATCAGAGGCTTATCAAGGTCCTTTCCCTGTGTGTACCTTTAGGGCCAAACCATGCATGCAGAAAATAAACATGTTTCGAGACCCAGCAAAAATCTTCCATGTCCCTCCAGAAGCAATCCTGAAATCTAATCTGGCAAAGCAAAGATAATCACCCCATGAGACACATATTCTGTGTTTATTGGACACCAGAACAAATCAGGAAGACTTCCTTAAGTATGATAAAGACAGCCACCAGGACAGAAGGAAGAAACCACACATACACAGAGCCACAGGACACAGGAAAGCTATGTTCCCCCTGCCCCATGGCCACACAAACACACTGAACCTGCTGTCTAAAAAGCAACTCAAACACAAGTCACTAGACACATCTTTTGTCTATAAGAAGAGGGGATTGTATATTTCTAAGGAGCAAGCATCACTTTTTAAAAGGAACCCAGCACCACTCTCTCTTTTCAAATAGGACCACCGGTCCATCTCTGCTAGGCTGGGATATGTTTGACTGAGTTTATTCCAAATGCCCCTGCCAGTTCTTTCAACTGCCAGTCAGTGGGATGAGGTTTCTGAGCACACCGGTTGCTACACAGAGACACAGAAACACCTGATATGCTGAGCAGCTCTGGACATGTGTGTGCATGTGTGTGCGTGCATGCATGTAGATGTCTGTGCTGTTCTGTAGATCCATGGGGGCGTTTCCTTATGTAGTTTAATGGAATCCATTTGGGGTAAAAGGCGTTATTTTGCCCAGTGAAATCTCCCCCTCGCAGTCCAGTTCCCAGACAGACTCGGCAGCGAGGTCGCCAGCTGGAGATGTCTGAGAGGTCTGGGACATTCGATCGAAAGGACCCTCCTCTTCCTCGTCGTGGTCCGCCTCCCCTTCCCGGGGGGTCACCGCATTGGGGATGCTGTGGATGTAGGCGGCTGCGATTTCCTTGTGGAAGACTGTGTCTTGGTTGTAGGAGACGAGCTCGTTGCTGATGTTCACTGTCTCCACCCGGGTGCGGGAGCAGAGGGGGCCGCACCCCAGCAGCTGGGCAAACACCTTCCGGAAGTCGGCGTTGAAGGCATAGATGATGGGGTTGAGGGAGGAGTTGGCCCACCCGAACCAGACGAAGACGTCGAAGGTGGTCTCGCTGACGCAGGGGAAGCCGGCACGGGGGCCCTCGGGGTGTCCGCTGCAGAACGGGACCGTGCAGTTAAGGACGAAGAAGGGCAGCCAGCAGCACACAAAGACCCCCATGATCACCGACAGGGTCTTGAGGACCTTGGTCTCCTTCTTGATGGACGCTCGCAGGCTGGGGTCTGGCGCACAGGCCGGGCGCCCGCGGCAGCTCTGCGCATGCTCCACGGCCCGCTCCAGGGACGAAATCCTGCGGATCTGCACCTGCGCGATGCGGTAGATGCGCGTGTAGGTCACGATCATGATCGCCACAGGGATGTAGAAGCTGATGAGCGACGAGGAGATGGCGTAGGCCCGGTTCAGGCTGGAATCGCAGTTCTCCGCCCTCATGTCCGGCGCCCCGGCCTCCTCCCAGGGCGTCCCGTTGGCCAGGCTGTCCGGCAGGACCCTCCCGCCCCAGGAACCTGCCTTATCCCTGTGCCAGTTGAGCTGGACGGGAATGAAGGAGATGAGAATGGACAAGGTCCAGGCCAGGCCGACCATGACCAAGGCGACGCGCTGGGTCATCTTGCGCTCGTAGCGGAAGGGCCTGGAGATGGCCCAGTAGCGGTCCACGCTGATGACGCACAGGTTCAGGATGGAGGCGGTGGAGCACATGATGTCGAAGGCCACCCAGACGTCGCAGAACGCCCCAAAGGGCCAGTAACCGGCCACCTCCGCGACCGCCTTCCAAGGCATGACCAGCAGCGCCACGAAGAGGTCGGACACGGCCAGAGACACGATGAAGACATTGGTCATCTTGGTGCGCAGGTGGCGGCTGCGCACGATGGCCGCACACACCAGCACGTTGCCCAGCAGTGTCCAGATGATGAGCAGGGTCAGCAGGCCGGCGGTGACCACCTGCGCAGGCCCCAGCGGCGCCGCCCCCGCCGAGTCGCCCACGGCGCCCCCTGCGCCAGCTGCTGCTGCAGCCGGAGCCGCCCGGGGTACGCGGTGCCGTTGCTCCCCGGCGGCAGCATCTCGCGCTCGGCTGCAGGGGCGGGCTGCGTGCGGTCCCAGCTTCAGCCCTGAGACCCCCGGGCGGCCCCATCGGGCACCCCGGGGGTGCGTCCCCTCGGGCTAGGGACCCTCGAACCCCCGGGGGTACGGGCGCTCACCGTGCGCTGCTCAGGACCCGGAACCGCGCTCGGACTGTTCATGCCTCCTCGAGCGCCTCCAGGTGGATGGCCGCTGTGCGCCTCTCCAGTCCCGGCGCTGGGGACCGGGAGACTGGTGGCTGCTCCTAGGAGCTGGCAGCTCGCCGGATGGCGGCGGCCGCGTCTGATTCGGAGCCGAAGGAGGGAAGAGTGAGTCGCCACCGAGGGGGCGGGGACCAGGATCCGCGGGCGCCCGGCGAGTGCTGCCGCGCTGCCGCGGTCCCTCGCCACCCCCGGGTCGCGCGTCCCGCCCCCCGCGCCTCCGCGCTCGGCTCTTACGCTCATACTGCACCTGCTCGCCGCGTCCAGCCCGCCAGAGTCCAAGGGCGAACCCACAGGTCCGAGGGGTGCCCCAGGGCCAGACCCTAGCCCCGGGCCGGGAGGTGTTCACCCGGAAGACGAAAAGGCGCTTGTCCCAGCCGTGGAGCCCTAGCTCTGGCCCCTCTGAGGTACAAGAGGTCGGTTAGGAATGGAGAAGCAGTGACTTCGAGATGGGGAAAGAGCGTCTGTGAGCAAAAGAATTTCTCACAGACTTGATTCCCAATCCAGACTTTATTCCGGGCTGCTCGAGCACTCCGCAGCATCTTTACCAGACCTTGGTTTCTCGCCTGGAGCCTGGGATAAAGATTCCTACTCCTCCGGGTGTCCGGATTCGGGGAAACCGTCTAGAAGGAGATACCAGGAGACAGTGTCTCCTAGGAAGTCTTCCCCTTCTCCCAAGACCCTCCCTCAACACCCACCCCGAGACTGGGCCTTAATCTGCTCCCTTAGGAGACGGAGCTTTTCTCTCCAGCCACCCCGGATCCTGAGCGATTTTACCTTTGGGGAATAATTTGGGATGAACCAAAGAGACAAGGGAGAGAAAGCGCCCCTTCCTGGCCCCCCACCACCAGAGCTGGAAGCCTCCTCCTTGCAAAGGGATGGATAAATATCTCAGTGTTTAACAGAGGAAGAAATCGAGGCTCTACTGGGTGGCCCAAAGCCCAAGCTGAGAAAAAAAAAGAATGATGGAAAACAGTGAAAACGGAGAACTGTATTCTTGCGCTCTCCGCATCTCCCAGCTGAGGAGTTGCACTCGGAAGCACTCTGGTTTCTGCCTGTGTTCAGCTTGACTGGAGACAGCTGGGAGGGAAATGGATGAGACAGCAGCAGGCTTTACAGCTCCATCTGCCACCCGCTGGCCCAGACACCTGCAGAGTGGGGAGGTCTGCAAACAGACGTGGACTTTCCTATCCCTTCCTTAGTCTCTCTCCACCCAAACCCACCTGCACCTTGGACCAACACCGGCAAGTATCCCAGCTTCTCACACTTAGGTTGCTCAGCCTTAAGTGGTCTGTTACCCCCTCTAGCCTCCTCCCCTTCTGTGCTTTCTGCTGCGGGAGAGGGCGTGACCATCTGCCCGGGTGCCTGAACCTGAGACCGGAGAGTCAGCCCCGTTTCCAGTCTCTTCCCATCTCCTAGGATCTGGGCCACTTACCGCTGACATCCCTGTCCAGGTGACATGATCCTAGTTTCCAGGCTCCACTCAGATCCTCTGTCCTCCCTCCACTCCACAGCAGGCAGAGTGGGCTTTCTTAAAGGTCTATGATCGGGTCACTTCCCAGATGAAAAAACCTCAATAGCTCCCTGTGAGCCCCAGTCTCTGGCCAGGCATGCAAGGCCTCCTAGTCGCCTTGCCCTTGCTTGTGCCCACAACTCCTACTTCTCCTCCTGCCACCCCTCCACATATAGCCACCACCACCACCACTAAAAAAGCGGCACTGCTAATCCCCCAGGTGGGCCCCATGTAGTTCTCAAACTGAAACGACCTTCATCTCCTCCTGGAGAACACCAACTCATGATGTCAGGGAAAGAACTTGGATTTTGAAGAGAGGAGTTTGAGGTCCAGTTATTTATTCAGCAAATATTTATCAAGCAAATATTTATTCAACATTTATTTCTCAGTATTTATTCAGTATTGATAAATATTTATCAAGCACCTATATGTTTCAGATGCTGTTCTACTTACTGGGAATACAATGGGAGATTTATATAAATTTATATATATTTATATATATCTCCTCTGAAAACTTGGTACACATATGGTATATAATTGTGTGTGTGTGTGTGTGTGTGTGTGTGTGTGTGTGTGTGTGTATTTATGAGGGAAGACCCTTTGAAATGGAATTTGTTTATAAAAATCATGCGTCAATCTTTTTCTGGAAGGTGATAAAGCAGGATTTATTAAGGAGACAGAAAGGCTTCCACAGCAGGAGGGGACCAGCAAGAGGTTGTGCCTCATTTATTCTTACATGTTTAAACTTCAGTACTCTTTCTTTGATGCAATACACTTATCAAGACACTTTTTCCCACTGCTCAAAACAGTTTTTGAAACTCATCGATTCTGATGCCAATTAGTGCTTTGGCTGTTTTTTTGTTTCACCTCTTCCGTATCAGCAAATGTTTCCCTTTGAAGATTTTTTCATCCGGGGTGGGAATGCCTAGGGGGAGGATGTGTGACTAGGGAGTGTGGGGCACAAGGATCATGCTGCTTATGCTCAAAAACTACTGAACCCTCAGTGCAGTGTGGGTAGGTTGTTCTTGTAAATCACCACCCATCATGAAATGGGCAAGCACGTTGAAGCCTAACACAGCCTCTCACAGCAACACTAGCTGATGCACTGATGCTCATAGGTTCCTAGACACTTGCCTGACAGGGGAAGCCTATACTACAAGGGTCCCACCCTCCAAAAAGATAATTCCTGGATTTTGGGGGATCCATCTCATGTATCTCTATCTATATAGACAGATTCCCTCTAAGGGCTTGAAGCCCATTGTCAGAGATGGACTTTAACCCAGGAACCATCCAAAGAAATATACAAATACACATATGACAAGGGCAGTGAAAGAAAAGTATACAGCCTATGTAGCTGTACACCAGAGAGGGATTGGCCAAGACAAAATGTTTGGGGAGGGCTTACCTGGACAAGTTTCTCTTTGGGTTAAAATCACATTTAAATGTACAAAGTGGAATACATAAAGAAGGAAAGTATGGCAGGAAGGAAGAACAGAACTTTCGGATATTGGGCAGGTTACTTATCTCTCTGAACTTCAGTTTCCTCATCTGGAAAATGGGTTAATAATAGTAGTTTTACAACAGATGCTGGAGAGGATGCGGGGAAAAGGGAACACTTCTACACTGTTTGTGGGAGTGTAAACTAGTACAGCCTCTTTGGAAGACAGTGTGGCAATTCCTAAAAGATCTAAAAATCTACCTTTCATACGACCCTGCAGTCACCCTATTGGGAATATACCTGGAAGAATTCGAGTCCCTCTATAAAAAAGATACTTGCACATGTATGTTTATCACAGCATTGTTCACAGTAGCAAGAACAGGGAATCAACTGTGCTCCCCATCAAAAGAGGACTAGATAAAAAAATGTGGTACATATACATGATGAAATATTATGCAGCCATAAAGAAGAACAAAATCACGAACTTCATAGCAACCTGAATGGACTTAGAGTCTATACTACTGAGTGATCTTTTTCAAAAACAAAGAACTGAGTATCACATGTTCTCACTCATAAGTGGACCTTGAACAATTACCATAATACTATAGGAAAAGGATTGGCAGTAGCAGAAAACTGCTGGGAGTGGGGCATGGAAGTGGGATTGGCAGTAGTGGTAATCTGCCTGGGGAAGGGGAGACACACTTCATCAACAAGGGTACCTGCATAAAAACATTTGTATACCTAACCCTGAATTGTACCCTGCATCTTTAAAATAAAAAAATTAAAAGTTCAAAAAAAATAGTAGTTTTAAAAGTAAATGTACAGCCTAGGCATTATAGAAAGACCTTGTCTTTACAAAAGATAAAAATAAAAAAAAACTTGGTATAGTGGCACTCACCTATAGTCCCAGCACCTCAGGAGACTAAGGCTGTAGGGTCATCTGAATGCAGGAGGTTGAGGCTGCAATGATCTATGATTGTGCCACTGAACTCCAACCTGGGCAGCAGAGTGAACTTTTGACTCAGAAAAAGAAAACAAAATGTGATGAGGTCACAATAACTAATGCATGAGTGTTCTGAGCCTCCCTTCTTCCACTGGCTATTCCTGTGCAGTTCCTTACCCTCAGCTGCTAAGGAAGATTCTTTCCTGACTTTTGTGATGGAGAGTCAGAGAGTGAATGCATTACTTGGCCTAGAAGGCTGAAGAAGAAAATAATTGTCCCAGAAGAAAGAGACTGAGCTAGTCTCCATAATAAAAGGCAGAGGGAGTGAAGTGGGGAGAGGAACTAAAAACTGGGGGTGAAGTTTCCAGAGAAGATTGTGGGAAGGGGGGGAAGGGAATGGTGGTCTGGAGGAATGAGGGTAGGAGAGCAAAATGGCATTCTAAAGAGGGAATTCCTATCATCTTCACAGAATTTAAGAAATGCAAAGGATTTGAGTCTGGAAACCACCTTTTGGCTACAGAACACGGCACTCATGGCTCTGTCAGTGATATAGTGCATGTCGCAATGTTAGAACATTTCTGCCCTTCTAGAACTAATTCAGTCACCTCTCTAGAAAGACTTCTTGACTCTTCAGGACTGAGCAGGTGTCCAGTACTGCAGAAGAGCCCTGAGTTGGCTCCTAGTACAGCCATCAGGACAGTGAGTTGTACCATCCACTCACACAGCTGCGTGGCCCTGTAGACACTGCTTCTCAAGTCAAGAAACAGTGTCTTTTCATGTCTGAATTCCCAAAACCAACACAATGAGTGGGGGCTTGACAAATCTCTGTTGGTAATAAATGGAAAGAGGATTCTGTACCCAACACTGTGAAATCAACGAACAGATAATTCGATCAACCAAGAAAGGCACACACATTCAGTACACAAGTTTACACTTGTCCTCCTGGACCCCACCCATCCATTCATTCATTCAGCAAGCATTTATTGATGGTGGTGGAGGCCGGGCCATGCAAGGTGAACAAGTTATAGCAGGGTAGGCTGGTATAGTGATTATGAAAAACTTCCAGCAGAAGATGGTAAAATATATCCAGAAAGGACTTTTTTTTCCTAATTAGCCCAAAATTGCCATTTGAGCTGTAGGCTCAGCTGTGACTATCTCCCAAATCCTATTCTAGACCTTGGGGATATAAAGAGAATCAGAGATACATTCCTTGTCCTTATGCTTATATTCTAGAGGGAAGACAGATTAAAAAATTCAAAAATAAGATAATGTTATAATGGTAAGTGCTATGAAAAAAATCAAATGGAATAATAAAACAGAAAGTAGTTCGACTGGAGGGACAAGCTGCTTCAAAATGAGTGATCAAGAAAGACTCTTTGCAATCAGAAAGGTAAGAAGGACTTAGTCAATCAAATATTGAGGATAAATCATTCTGAAAGAGGAAAACGAGCCCATACAAAGACCCTGGGGCAGAGTGAGCTTATTTGAAAAGAATTAAAAGGGTCAGGATAGCTGTAGCATAGTGGCCAAGGAAGAGAGAGAGATGAGATGGAGAAGATGAGCCCTATATTTCCATGGTGAGGGCATGATAATTTATTCTAAGTCCCAGATGCCTGTTAAATCCCTTAAACTGGATGAAAATGAAAGTCCTTTTGTCTCCAATGCCAATTTTTGAGCCCCAATAAAAACAGCTCAGAGACTTGAGAGATGACAGGAAAAATGGGAACACTAGGGCGGGGCATATCCAAGTGCCTTCTACTACCACTGATCCTATTTTTGGCTGCAAAAAGAAACAGAGTACACCCAGGTCTGGCGACTCAGCCTGTCATCCCAACACTTTGAGAGGCTGAGGCAAGTGAATTGCCTGAATCTGCTGGTTGGAGACCCTCCCGGGCAACTTGGCAAGACCGCATGTCTACAATAAATCAAAAATTAGCCAGGCGTGGTAGCGCGCACCTGTAGTTCCAGCTACTTAGAAGGTTGAGGGAGAAGGATTGCCGGCACGCAGCAGGTGGATGCTGGGGTGGCTGTGACTGTGCCACTGCACTCCAGCCTGGGTGACAGAGTGAGACTCCAACTCAAAAAGAAAAAAAAAAGGAAAAGAAAAAAGAAAAGAAAGAGGCATTTCATGGCTGAGATCTAAAAAACTCTAACAAAGACAGCAAGGATGCTGACCAGTCACAGCAGGTGTTGCCTGTCACCCCAACCTGGTACACTGGCTAGGACTCCAGGCCACCCTTGCTGTGCCAGCCTTAACCCTTTAATTGCTAGCTGTAGGGAAGTCTGAGGCAGTCCCAAGACAGGGTTCAGGAGGGTTATCCAAGGCAGCAGAGGTCACTCAGGAGGCTCAGGACAGTGGCTACTAACCAATGGCATGAAAATGCTTCCATAACTGATGTAGTCATTGTGAGGTACACAGGCTGACTGTCAGGGGTGAGAAGGACCACAGCACAGTGCCAGGACCTGGGAACAACCTCTTCCTAAGCTGTGCTCCTGCCACACCACCTTCACCAGGTTTTTGCATGTGCCTGGACTTCCCTAGAACATTCTTTACCCCCTCTCCCAGCTGTGTGTCAACCTCTCTTCTCACAGCACAGTGGCTGAACCCTTTCTACTTCCTTTCACTTGCTCCTTGTGACAGGGATGTCTCCCAGAACATGTCTATGTCCCTCCCCTACATTTGCAGGGCTCCCTTGCTGTTCAGTGGAGGCTTCAGTGCCAGACTTTGGCAAATAGATTGTGGGAGGGAAGTGATCCTTAGAAACATCCCACAGGACCCTGAGCTCTTTCCCCTCCTGCTGCAATAGCTTTGGAAGCCACATGTTCTAGAAGCATAGCTACAGATGGGGAAGGCCCATGCTGACTGATCTCCAAAGAAGGCCTCCCTGGGAGCCTCCCCTCCTGGTTTCCAGGTCCCCTCCCACACTGCACCTGGGCTGGCCCCCGGGGAAGCAACAGAATGCTGTGGCCTGATGCCACAGGACTGCTGGGGCTCAGCCAGGAAGAGGCACACAGCTGCCACTTCAGTCTTACGGAACTTTGCTCTTGGGACTCTGCCTGTTGGGTCCAGCCATTGTGCTGCAAGAAGTGTAAGTCACATGGGGAGGCCACATGGAGGTTCTCTGGGCTAGAGCACAGTTGAGCTTCCAGACAACAGTTAGCATCAGTGGCCAGCCATGTGTGCATGCCGGCACAGACATTCCAGACCAGTGTGTCCTTCTGTCACTTTAGCTACAGGATGAGCCAGGATTTCCTGGTCTTGATGATCAACTAAGGTATGGGAATATGTTCCACAAGGGTCAGATGGGGTCTGGCCTGGGGTTTGCTCTAGTTAATTCTACCTTTGTTCGAGGTTTTTAGATCTCAGTCATGAAATAGTTCTTTTTTTCTTTTTTCTTTCCTTTTCTTTTTCTTTTTGAGTTGGAGTCTCACTCTGTCGCCCAGGCTGGAGTGCAGTGGCACAGTCACAGTCACCCCAGCATCTGCGAATAGATGTTGGAGAGAGGTTGGAGCTCTTTCTGCTGGGATGGCTTAGCTGGGATGTGGTGGACCTTAGGTCTCCTGGCGGTCATTTTCCCTATTCATGGTAGGAGGAATGGGGCCCAAGCAAGACTAGAGCAAATCAGAGAGAAAGGGACAGAGAGGTGGGGAGAGATGAGGGGTACACAGGGAGGAAGAGGAAAAGGAAGGGAAAAAAGAGGAAGAGAAAGGGAAAGAGAAAAGAGGAAAAGTAAAAAGAGAAGCAGAAGAGAGAGAACGAGAGAGAGAGAGAGAGAGAGAGAGAGAGATCTTTAAACCTCTTGGCTGAGTGTGTGAAAGTTTGCTTCCCCTGGACTCAGCTTGGACAAGATTTGTTCCCCAGGTCTTGGCACTGTGACATGGTCCTTCTCCTAAGTAGCCACTGCCCTGAGCCTCCTGAGTGTCCTCATGGATGAAATCTCTAAAGCTAGTCATACCCTGGTCTTTGTAGTTACTAAAGCCAGTAAGTCACCTTTTTGCTGAAACATGTCTAAGAAGAGTTTCAGTTGTCACCTGCAACTGGCAAAGCCCTGCCTGTTGCAAGGAATAAACGATTTTCACAGGTGGCCTGAGAAGAAGGGGACTGACCTCAGCGCAGAGAAAGGCTGCATAGGACAGAGCACACTCAGTCTGGAGAGCAAAAGAGAATTCACTAGCATATACGGAACAGTATGCCCAAAGGCTCAGCAGCAGGAAGCTTTGTGTGTGAACAGATATATTTTCAGAACTCTAAGACTTTCCCTGCTATCCAAAAGACCATGTTTCTCATCATAATTTTGGAAACAGAATTTTCTCTGTATTAATAAGACCTTGTGTACGCAAAGTCATAATATGTAGTCAGGTCTCCACAGTCTTCCCCTGGGAGAGCCCCGTGAGCCACTTGTCTGTGGGGATGGTGGTTTAACGTCAAGCTGTGTGTGCCCTTTCTTACACAGGCTCTTTGCTGCAAGAGTTGGGCAGGGTTAGAAACAAATGGAAAACCAGGATCTCTCTCTGAGTCAACCTCGGATCTCAGCCTCATCATCATGGAGGAGTCCAACCAACTAAATGGCTAATAAGTGCCTTCCTTATTTCATCCAGCCAGAGCCCTAATCTCAGGGGATGATGGGGAAGAGATGATCCATTTACACGCTCAGCTCCTGCAACATTGTACTAAGAGGATTTTCCTAGAACATTTTGGTGTACAGAGAGTTTTCCTAATCTAGTCAGCAAACATTCTTCTACTTGAACTCATTGACCCTCCTTTTGCTGAAGATGTATTTTAAATTGGATTTGCTTTCCTGAGACAAATGGCAAAATCTATAAGAAAACAGGTGGGATTCTGCTGCTGCCACCGCTAATACAAAAAGATTCAACTCTGTTTTACATCAAGAAAAGCCGCCATCCTTGACTACAGGATATATGCTGAGCTCCAGCTGCCAGCCCCATCCACACGATCAGCTCAGCATGGGGGAGCCCACCTGGAAAGGTGGGGGTGATGCAGCCACATCCCCTCAAGCCTAGGCCCCTGATAGTGACTGTAAAGCCTCCCCTTCAATCCCACAGCCCCTGCTCCTCCCTCTCCCCAGTTTAAAAAGAAAGAGGTTTCTGGCTGGTTAATATGGCTATCCCAGAAGCCTGGCACATTTGTGAGTAGATAGAGAAGAATGGGTTTACAAGACAGTCCTGGGCTCAAATTCTTCTCTGACTTACTAGCCTTGGAACCTTGAGCAAGTAACTACCCTAAGCCCCAGTTGCCTCATTCTTAAAATGGTAACATTAATCGTACTGTGCAGAGAAATCATGGATAAATAAGATGTTGTCCTTAGGAAATGACAAGGCTGTATATTAGTCAGGTTGTTTTATAATAATTCTGCGTTACAAACAGCCCCAGTGTCTCGGCTACTTAAAACAGCGAGCATGTATTAATATTTCTTGTTAGCCGGGCTCGGTGGCTCAGCCTGTAATCCCGCGCCTTTGGGAGGCTGAGGTGAGTGGATTGCCTGAGCCCGCGGGTTCGAGACCCGCCTGGGCAGCAAGACCTCATCTCTACAATAAATCAAGAAATCAGCCGGGCGTGGTAGCGCATGCCTGTAATTCCGGCTACTCGGAAGGCTGAGGCGGAAGGATCGCCGGAGCCCTGCAGGTCGAGGTTGCGGTGGCCGGGAGCGGCCACTGCACTCCAGTCTGGGTGACAGAGTGAGACTCCAACTCAATATATATATATATATATATATTTCTTGTTAGTAATCTGTGATCGGCTGGGGAAGCCTTGCCTCAGTGATGGGTCAGGTTCTGTGACCCTGTGTCTCTCATTCCCAGGTGATTCCCTGGAGCTCACTCTTCTCATGGTGTGAGGTGGGAGCCAATGGGGCCACAATGAACCCACGTTCACTTATATCCCCCTGTCAGATGGGACCTGTGTTATCTCTGCTCATGTGCATCTGATAGAAGCTGGTCATGAGAGTGGAAAGAAATATGATCTGTCCACAGGGAAGTCATGGCAATGTGGGGAGGTCAAGAGTATATTCACACAGTCCACAATACACAGGAGTTATTATTGCTCTGTTACCCCTAAATGGCTTCACCATCCAACCCCTTCAAGCTGTCCCCTCCAGCAACCCCTAATTCAAGTCCTCCTCACTTTTGGCCTCTGTGGCTGCCAGAGCCTTCCAGTAGATCTCTGTGTGGTGATGTCTTCCAGCACCACCTCCATCCGATACTCTATCTCCAAGACAATTTTCCTGAAACACAGCTGTGATGCCATTCATTCTTCTCACGATTCCCCATAACTCACATTAATTTTCATTAACCCAGTTAATGAAAACCCCTTCACTGATCCCAAGCGCCTTCATGTGACCTTTAACAATCTACTTCTCCAGCCTCATCCCTCGCCTTCCAAGCCTTCTCTAGCAGATCCATCCTTCCCCCATCCCAGTACCCACCTCTTCTCCCAGACCAGGTCTTTCAGACCTTATGCTTGCTCTTTCTCCTCTTGAACTGTCCCCACTCTTTTCTGAATGGGGACTCCCTCACTCACCTCTCAAATCCCACACCAATCAACACACAGTCTTGCTGAGATCTCCCTGAGTCTCTAGAGTGGTGACCACTGTCTGTGCCTGAGAAGTATATTGCATCCGCCTCTGTCACAATTCACAGGCCCACTGAAGGGGTGATCTGTTCATTTGTTGCTCACTTACCTTTCTTCTCCAGTTGTAAGCCACCCAAAATGAAGCTGTGTCAGTCTCTTGGAGGCAACCTGATGGGGATGAGCCCATTGATATTCACTGCATAAATAAACATACCATGGTAGGGGTGACAAGGGATCACTAGCTATCTGTGTGTTCCCTATGCTTCCCAGCCTATCTGGCAGTTGTGTTAGGTCACTGACTGGTTCTGGAAAGTGGGAACATGAGCCAAATACCACAGAAGCACGGAAGAACTGAATGACTCTGCAGTCCTCTCTCCCCTTCCACAGCAACCTTGTGTGGAGAAGGCAGAGCTGCAAAGATGGAATATTCCTGGATACCTGAGTCACTCTGTGGAGGAAGTTCCCATCCGTCTGCATCAGACATCACATGAGCGAGAAGTGTGCTCCTTCTGACTGTCACTAAGATGCGGGGGTCATTTCTCATGAAAGCTTAACCTAGCATTCACTAGCTTGACTAATACATGTTTGACCAAATGTTACTCCATTTCTCATGGCTTCTGACCGGATGTTGTTTGGTACCCACAGGACATTCATCCTTCACTAGAAGAACCCAGAGCTCCTGGGAGAAGTGGCTGATGACAGGGCCAGAGCAGGAAAGTACAAGATGAGTATTGTGTGGTGACAGAGAGCAAGAAAATGCCCAAAGAATGGCAGGGATGTCAAAAACAAACAAACAAACAAAAATCAACTTGAAGGGGTTCCCAGTTATCAAATCTGGGACAATGTGAGCATCAGAATTGACGGTCGTGAAATATTTAATAAAGTGAGAATCCATGAACCTATTGTGATGGAAAGAAAGAAAAGGGAGGCAGAAAGAAAAGGAATAAGGATGGAGGGAGGGAGGGTGAACAGGGGAAAGGAGGGAAGGAAGAAGGAAGGAAACTTCCTCCAGTTGAGTGCCAATGAATAAATATAGAGGGAACAATGGAGTCAGAAAAATCACACTTGCAACCAGGATTGACACAAGAAAGACTGAAGTGAAACAGGATACTGGCATAGTCTCAAAGCCTCTCCACTCACCTGGTTTGCTAATTACAAAGAGGAAAAGTGGCAACTTCACAGTGGAGGAGCCTGCAGGCCCTCACTTAACAAGGTGAACAAAGTTAACATCACCAGGGGTGAGACAAATGGACATCAAAGTCCTCTTGATGCTGTGCACTGAGGACACGGCACCGCTTACGCTGTCCCCTGAGGAAACACCAGACAGACCCAGATTAAGGGACCTTCCATGGCTGACCTGAACGCTTCATAAGTATCAATGTCACACAGACAAACAAAGACAAAGGGACTGCTCCAGATTAAAAGATTACTGCAATAAAGACATTTAGTTATCTAACATAACAGAAATTAAGAGGAAGCAGGCAAGGATTGATACAGAGGTTTAGCCATATAGACACCAGATTCCAGATTCCTGTAATCTTTCGACCAAATGTTCCTCCCTCCCCAGTGTGGCAGCTTTGTGTTCTTGGTGCCTCATGGTCCAGGGCTAGCCTTTACAGCTCCAGCCATCAAGGACAAGTTCAGATTCTGGAGCAAGAGGTGGGGAGTCGCATCAAGGGGCTTTTCTTGATGTGTCCCTTGCCTCTTATCAGTGAAGAAAATCTTATTAGAAGGACTCAGAAGACTTCTCCCTGTGTCTCATTAAGTAGAAGCAGACCATAGGATGATTCTGCCAACAAGGCAGACTGGAAACTCAAGTATCAGACAAAAGGGAACAGAATGCTCCAGCCTGGCTAAAATCAACCATGAGTCATCACCAGAGACTGGGCACTTTGATGCCCCAAACAAAAGCTGGATTTTCTTAGCAAGCAAAGGAATTGCTCTTGGGCAAGAAATTAACAGAGTGTGCCATAATTAGTATTCGTTGAGCACCTACTTAGGTTGACACTGTGCTGCTGAAAGAACCATAGACACGAAGGTGCAGCTCCTATTCTCAGGAGCTACAGGACAGTCCCAGAAACCCCATCACAGCTCGCCCCAGACCACGGAAGCCCCTCGACACCTCAAATAAGAAGGAGTGCCTGGAGAAAGGGACCTCTCTGAACTGATATGAGTGTTTCCAAAAGCTAGTAAACGAGTAACTTGGTAACGTGCACGGCCAAATATCAAATAAATACATGAGTTCTTTTTACTGAGCTCTCTGTGGGATTGAAACGATCTCCCCGTTCTCCATTTTTGCCTCAAAAAATCTTTGAGTTCCATTCATTTATTACACTGTTTGAAGATGATCCTTGAGGTACCGGGGTTACAATAGGAAGCAAAACACACATTGTCACTCCCCCTTGAGGCTTACAGTTAAGCGATAAAGAAGGATTGCTAGTCAAACAGTCCCACCTAACTGCAGGATTAAATGGTATGACAGATGCAGTGAAGACATGCTAGATGGTGTCATGAGATTCATGACAGAGCCATTAGACCTGGTCTAAGGGTGAGGGAAGACTTCCCTGAGGCACTTGCTTGAATGGAGATCTGTAGAATGAGTTGGAAATTTTGGAAATTAACTAGGGGAAAGGAAGAGGAAACAGGTAGTGCAAAATCCATGAAGCAGGAGGGCACATGGCACCTTCCAGGAACAGGAGAAGCTGGTCATGTGACGGATCACAGAAGAAGAGTGAGGCACGAGTGAACGGATGTGAAGTGAGGCCAGAGAGGACGGCAAGAGCGCCCATTCAAGACCCTGGGGTCCGAGGTCAGGGTTTGAGTGCCCGTCTCATTGGAGGGTGCTGAGCAGGGCGGGGACAGAAGCCTGCTTGCCTTTCCCAAATGCCACTCTAGTCACAGCCAGGAAGACAGACGGGTAGGGGTGGACCGGAGAAGTGAGAGAGGAAGTGACTTCAGAAGGTCCATCAGGAGATAATGGTGATTTGCAGCAAGGAGGTAGGAGCAAGGGTGCAGTGAGGGTGTGGAGTTGAGCTGTTGATTGAATATGGGGCAGAGGGCCACGAAAGGTGTGAGACCTTTCCTCAGCCACCATAAGTATGCCACCAATGGCACGATTATAGTTCAAAATCCTGGGCTCAAGCAGTCCTCCTGCCTCAGCCTCCCTAGTAGTTGGGACTCCAGGAGTGCACCACATGCCCAGCTCATTTTTAATGTTGTTGTAGAGACAGAATGCCACTCTGTTGCCCAGGTTGGTCTTGAACCCCTGGTCTCAAGTATCCTCCTGCCCCAGTCTCCCAAAGTGCTGGGATTACAGGCACAAGCCATCACACCTGGTCAACAAATTTAATCAAAGTTTTATGTGACAGGAGAACCTTCAGAAATGAAGATCCAAAGACCCAGGGGAAACTCTATTTTTATGCTTAGGTTCAATGGAAAATGGACAGCTGTATAGAAATGTGATTAGACAAATGGGTAAGAGCTAATGGGAATAGACTCAGGAGAGAAGCCCAGTGAGGCCTGCCGGTTCAGATTCCTCTTGGCCTTTCTGCGTGGCATTCCTCTGTGTATGGGACAGGATCCCTCCTGAAATCGGTCTTCAAAGGAGAAGGGAGAAGGAAGAGTTACTTTTCTGGGTCTTATGGGTGACTCTGGGGAAGAGGGCTTCATAGTTGCCATGACCTGCCTCGGGAAAGAGGGACTCTGGTTATCTATCACTCGCTTCAGGGGACACAGAGGGTGGGAGGCAGGGTGGCAACAGGCTGTCAGAAAGACCTCGCTTCTGGGGACTTCCAGTGTCCTTCAGTTCAAAGTATCCAGCTGGCCTAGGCACTACACTTTGAAGGGTCGTGTTCTCAGCCCCGACAGCAGGTAAGGGCAGCCGATAAAGCCAGCCTTTGCAGGGCGGGTTTGCACAGTGGACAGAAGCTGATGCAATTCATGGGGTTGGAAAGATGGAGGGAGAACTGGCAGGAGGGAGTGGGGAGGGCAGTCATCGATTTTGGTGCTGGACACATTGAGATTAAAGCACCTGAAGATCCAAGCAGGATGTTGGAAATAACTAGCCTGGAGCTGAGAGGTCATATTGAAAGTGTGAATCCAGGAATCAGCAGCGTGCAGATGGTAGGTGGGCCAGGGCTGTGAACCAGACCACCAAGGAGAGCAAAGTGACCCAGCAAACTGGGTCAGGAGGACCCGGTAGAGGCCCCTGAAAACTCGAAGTGGCCAAGAAGGGACGAGAGCCTGTGAACAACCCTGAGAGGGGCTGAGGGAGGGGGTGCCCCAGTCAAGGGTGTTATCGGAGCCAGGCCCTGACCCCGCAGCCGTCCCTCACTCTGCAGACAGAGGCTGGGATGAGGAGGAACTTGCTCAGTGCCCCAGGTCACCCGGCTTCGTCCCAGGAAAGTTGTGCCACAACCCCCGGCTCTCATTGGCCTGTTTTCTGCTTTCATATGAGGCACACAAAGTAGGGTAAAGGGACTCCATGAGTTTCCTGTTGCTGCCCTCACACACTGCCACAAACTTGGCTGCTTGAAACAACACAGAAGGATTCTCTTGTCGTGCTGGAGGCCAGAAGTCCAAAACGAGTCTTACTGCACTGAAACTGAGGTGTTAGCAGGGTCCTTGTCACAGGCCTCAGAGGAGAATCCGTTTCTTGCCTCTTTCTGGCTGCTGGTCTTCCTTGGGTTGTGTCCTCATCACTGCAGTCTTTGCCTCCATGGTCACACTGCCTTTGCTGGTTTTTTTTTGTTTGTTTGTTTTGCTTTATTGTTGTTGTGGTTTGCTTGTTTGTTTTTAGAAACAGGCTCTCCTTTTATCCTGGCTAGAATGCAGTAGTGCCACCACAGCTTGCTGCAGCCTTGAACTCTTGAGCCTAAGTGATCCCCCTGCCCCAGCCTCCCAAGTAGCTAGGAATACAGGAGTGTGCCACCATTTCCAGTTAGTTTTTTAATTTTTTGCAAAACAAGGGTCTCGCTTTGCTGCCCAGGCTCAAATTCCTAGTCTCAAGCAATCCTCCTGACTTGGCCTCCTAAAGCAATGGGATTACAGGTATGAGCCACCACAACCGGCCACACTACCTTCTCTTCCATAGTCAAATCTCTGTCTCCTTCTCCACTTAGAAGGACACTTTGTGATTACATTAATTATTCACATGGATAATCCAGGACTGTCCCCTGTCTCAAAATCTATGACCTAATCACGTTCACAACGTCCCTTTGCCAAGGTCTTATTCACAGGTTCTGGGGATTCGGATGTGGACATCTTCAGGGGCATCACTTACCCTTTTCCCTGCTGTCTGGACCACAAGCAGAACTGGCCATCTGATAATTGTCTTGAAGCAGCCTGGCTTCTGTGAGCAGAAAAACAACAGGTCTCCACCCAGCAGCAACCCCCTGGAGACAGAGACCCGAAATGACACATGAGACCATAATAAGAGGTTGCTGTGTGCCAACTTCCATGCCCAGGACTTCGTGTGCGTACTCCCCATTCTCTCAGGGACTCCTCCTGCCTCCTCCTGCCTCCGTCCTGCAGAGGAGAAGCCACGGTGCAGGAGAGGAAGGAAACTGCGGCAGGACCCTGGCCCCGGATCTTCGAGTCTCTGCAGCACGCCTGCCGGAGCAGGATGCTCCTCAGGGGCACACGGATCCAGCCCCCCAGAAGGCCGTCCTCACGCTGGTTGGAAGCCAGCACCCCCTTCAGGCCCAGGGACCAAGGAGCAGCCAGATTATACTTCGGGGCAGAGCCCTCGGGTGCTTCTGCCACGCATCCACAGCTGATGATCTGAACCATCATCCCTGCGTCAACATTCGATCACTGGAGAGGCTGCTCTCTGGGCAAATGTGCCCAGTCAGGGAAGGCACACACTCCCCCTGCCCCCAGCCATGCCCCTGTGGGTGCCACAGCCCGCCCTGGCCCTGTTGCTCTGTGTGACTTAGTCCTACTCAATGGATCAGCACAAGTGAAGGCTCAGGGGTGAGTGGAGACCTGTGTGTGGTGTCGGGGAGGCAGGGACACCTGGAGGAAAGCTCTTCACTCAGGTGATGCAGTCCCATGACAATTATTAAGCCTACAATGAGGACAATGCAGGAAGCGGCAGGAAAGCACCACCTGGACTATAGGCAGGATGGATCAATGGCTGGGGCTTGGTATGCTACCATACTGCACCCGCCACCTCCTACCGTGCTGCACCTTACCCCACCCACCTTCCAGCCTAGCCACTCTAGGTTGGAATCCAAGGGTTCTGAGCTGAGGCAGATTTTGGGGAGTACTGGTTAGGACAGGCCAGCTACATGTAACAAAAAGTCCAGTGCACATCAGGTCAGCAAACTCTGGCTCTGGGGGCCAAATCCAGCTACCTCCTGTTTTTATAAATAAAGTTTTATTGGAACACTGCCATGCCCTCTCATTTACATGTTGTCCATGGCAACAGAGTCCATATGGCCCATGAAGCCTAAAATATTTTCTATCTGGCCCTTGACAGAAAACATTTGCCCACCCCTGGCTTGAACAATGACAACATTTGATTATCTTCCATAACAAGAAGTCCAGAGCAAGGTGACTCAGGGTCAAACACAGGCTAGCAATGGCACCGAGGCCAGGGCTTCTTCCCTGGCAGGTTGCCTCTCCTTGTTGGCTGGTTGCTTCATAGTTGCAAAGTGGCTGCCACAGCTCCTGGCTTGACTTCCTCTCATAACACATTCCAGGCAGGAGGAAAGGCAGGCCTCTTCCTTATCTCTTCTTATCTAGGGTTCAAAATCCTTGCAGGGTGTATGGCAAAGGTCCCTTAACCTCTCAGTGTTTACACAACGGTTCAGCAAACGTTTCCTGTAAAGGGCCAGGTAGTGAATGGGCAGGTCATACATGGTCTCTGCAGTACATTCTCTCTCTCTCTCTCTCTCTCTCTCTCTCTCTCTCTCTCTCTCTGTGTGTGTATGTGTGTTAACTTTCAAAATTAAACATTCCATTTTTAGCTCAAGCCCCACAGCTTGCCTGGTCTGGAACTGTTCATATGCCCACCTCTGGACCGACCTCCTGTAAAGGGGTAGTGGGTTTACCCTTGGTATCAAAGGGGTTCGACTTAAATCAATCACCGAAAGCAGGTGTTTTAGAGCCACTATGTAGTGGTGAAGTCCAGGATTTTCATACACCTTTCACCCGAAGGGTGTACACTGAGCTCGACAGGTACGTATTTATCTCTTAGCTCTCTCCCTTCCTCCACCGTTTGGAGTCTCCAATGTCTAATGAGTACACCCACTGCACATAGCCACAACACAATACATGTATCCATTGTTTAGCTCCTACTTTTAAGTGAGAACATGTGGTATTTGACTTTCTTTTCCTAGTTGTTTCACTTAGAATAATGGCCTCCAGTGCCAAATATGTTGCTGCAAAAGGCATGATTTCATGCTTTTTTATGGCTGAATAGTAGTCCTTGGTGTGTGTGTGTGTGTGTGTGTGTGTGTATCTGTCTGTATACGCACACAGATCCATATAAATCACATTTTCTTTATCCAAGCTTGTCTATGTTTATAGAAGTGATGCTGGAAAGACTAATTTTGCTTCAGTATGGTGCATAAATCTTAAGGGATTGTTGATATTATGTCCTGAGTAGAGGAGAAAAAGCTTCTCTTTTAGTACCTTTTTGATACTATGTTTCTTAAAGTTCTATAATCTGGAGGTTCACCATTTTAATATAAAACTACAATAGAAGCCAGCATAACAGGGCAGGGTTACACTACACATGAGAATCTGAGATATCACACTACTTATCACTATAATTTATCCTACATTATTGGAAGGATAAGATAAAAAAGAATTGTATGGGCTATTATTATTTTCCTGTCCTGGAAAAAAAATGATCTTTTCAACTACCCTCTTTGCCACACTGCACCTGTTTCTTCTGAGTCCTAACCTTGATAGTGTTTCTTGCTCCATTGCTGCTGATTTCTTCGTTTTCTAGCAGCTGTAATAGTCTGTTTATTAATGAGATCTAAATATGCTAACTGCTTATTTTAAGAACACAATTTAAAAAGCTCAACTTTAAGAGGCCATATGATATCATATCATGGATGCATGCTGCGAAGCTAGATAGACCTGGATGTAAATTTAAACTCTGAAACTTAGCTAGCTGTTAGCTGTGCCTTCTTGGGCAATTTATATGACTTCAACATCTATGAATCTTGGTGTTCCGGTCACTAAGACTTACTTTCCAGGGTTGTTAAGGCTTAAGTGTGTGATGCCAAATGTAACAGCCCCTAGCACAGTAAACAAATAGTAAGTCTACAACAATTGTAGATTCTCTCCTCTCACTTTCATTTTTACTTGTTCCTCTAAAATGTGATCAAGCCTACAGGCCTGGCTGCAAATACTAGCATGTAATTAATCGAGAAATCATAGTAAGAACAAAATCTTTATCACTAAATAAACGACAGGTGAAAAAAATACTATCTCATCCTCTCCCTCAAAAGGCCACCTAATTTTAGGGAAGGAAGAAGAAATGGCACCCAACCCATAAAAACTTATTTACTTGTCAGGTTTTATGAAGATAAAATGTTTCTGCAATACTCTAGACAGTGATACATGTAATTTTTAAATCAGTCATGCTGAACATATTATGACAAGGCATTCATACAGTTCAGCATAATGACAGCACATTCAACATTAGGTATTAATTTTGAAATCTATGTAGGTCTTTATTTTGTTACCTTAATATTGTGTTCATTGATCTAAAGTAAACTAAAAAAGCTTGACTTGAATTTTAGGATAATGTCAATGCCAAAGCCTTAAAAGTCACAAAAAAGTCCTCTCTTGTCAGTTCTCTGTGACTATAGTTTGTGGCTATGTGACTATAATTTCTAAAGGTCAAAATAGTCATCTTTATTAAAAGGTAAAAGTTTAAATGATCAAGTCAGAATTTTAAATCATGGCATTAGCATATATGAAAAAAACAGTGAGCTCATATATTTATACAAACCACTTGCCCAAAGCTGATAAACTTTTAAGGTTGATTCTGATCCTGTTATTAAATGTACATATGGTATAGCATTATAAAAAGTAATCAAATGCTGATGAGTAACTCCCAGCACATGAAGTATTTATTTCTATATTACAAAGTACACTAAGAAACAAAGTTTGCAAGTGAAACATACATTTCTTAATATCACTAAAATAATTACTTGCAATAACTCTTCACAGGTGCTAGGAAAAGCAAGAAAAAGATACAGCAAACCAATACTATACATAATGTGTGATTAAGTGATTCACTTCTTTTTTTTTTGGGTTGGAGTCTCAGTCTGTCACCCAGACTGGAGTGCAGTGGCCGCTTCTGGCCACCGCAGCCTCGACCTGCTGGGCTCCGGCGATCCTTCCGCCTCAGCCTTCCAAGTAGCCGGAATTACAGGCATGCGCTACCACGCCCTGCTGATTTTTTTATTTATTGTAGAGATGAGGTCTCGCTGCCCAGGCGGGTCTCAAGCCCGCGGGCTCAGGCAATCCACTCACCTCAGCCTCCCAAGGGCGCGGGATTACAGGCTGAGCCACCAAGCCCGGCTGTGATTCACTTCTAACACATGAAATATAGTAGAGGCAGAAGCGATGGAATGTGACATCCAAAAATAGGTTACAAAAGAAAATGACTTCCCTCTTGGCTGATTTTATTCTCAACTGGATTGCTCGCTTTGGGGATGTCCACTGCCCTAAGGCAGCCTTATGAAGTGGTCCTAAGAGTGAGCATGGATGTGGATCCTCTTCCAGGCAAGTCTTCAAATAAGACTGCAGCCCTCGGGCAACCCCTTCGGGTCCCCTCCCACTGTGGGAGCGTTTTCTGTCCTCTCAATAAATTCTGCTTTAAAAAAACAAAAGACTGCAGCCCTAGACAATAGCTTGACCATGACCTCATGAGGGAGAGGCGTCCAGACAAGCTGTGGCCAGACCCCCTTGACCCTTAGAAACTGTGGGACAATAATTTGTTACTCAAGTTTATAATGATCTCATATGGACAAACACTAGTCCACAGACCACATTTTGAGTGGTACCGCTGGAAACAACTGTATTCTAAAGATTATTGTTTTCATGTGAATAAATGTAAAAATTAAAATCATGAATAAATTAATCCACAGGATAACTTATGTTAAATCATGTTTTCTCCTAGAATCTGTGCAAGAAGCAAA